>BLBF01000032.1:32389678-32611959 GCA_015471245.1 Laticauda colubrina
ACTTCATCTCCTGTCGTTTCTTTCTCCTTCGCTCCCTATCATGAGACACCCATCTGATGTGGGATAGCAGATACCGCATTCTGGTGACCCCGACGTGATTCCCTAAGGGGGATACGCAGCGACGCGCTCATATCTTACTCGCTCGATGGGAGCTGTGCTTCGCCAGGCCTGAAGCGAATTGCACATCATCGGATCTGAAACACGGTCTCGACTTTCGTAAGTATGGGCGGAAACTTTTCTCAACAACAGACAGAGCATCTGAAGGAATTGAGGGAGTTAGTCGCTTCTTCTTCTAAATATTCTGCTAATTTAAAGGGCTCGCCTGTAAAAATTAAACCTATTGCTACATTATTGGCTTATGTGTGGCAACATTGTCCCACTTATCCAGAGAAAGGGTCCTTAAAAATCTCCATTTGGGAAAAAATTGGTGACTATCTCCATAATCCTCCTCGTGCACCTATTGGCATTTTGGTCACTTGGAGGAAAATTATGGAGGCTTTAAAAGTCCATTATAAAGTAGAAGCAGAAAGTGTATTAGAATCTCCTCCACCAAGTTATGATAACTTTCCTGTCCTTCAACCCTCCGCTCCCAATGATCAAAAATCCTTACGAGAGCCTCCCTCCATCCAATCCACTTCTTTAAAAGGAGAGCTCTCGTGTCCTCCACCCCCCCGAAAGGGGGGGGGTGTTGTAAAAGCCATTCAGCAAGCCTTTTCTGAAGGAGAGATGGATGAGGACACCCTTGCAGCTGCCTCCCTTTATCCTATCATATAAATTGGCAATCCTCCAGCTCCTCTGTACAGCCCATTGTCATACAAAATAATTAAGGAT
Organism: Laticauda colubrina; assembly: GCA_015471245.1. Lineage (NCBI taxonomy): Eukaryota > Metazoa > Chordata > Lepidosauria > Squamata > Elapidae > Laticauda > Laticauda colubrina. Next base: position 32,390,510 of record BLBF01000032.1, read on the forward strand.
TTAAAAGCAGCTTGCAAGGAAAATGGTATTCAATCTCGCTATGTACAGGGTCTTTTAGGATCAATAGCCCAACCAGGAGCTGACTTAATAAATGCTGATTGGCGTACATTATTTGCCATGATCCTCACGCCTGCACAATTTTTGGTCTGGGAGTCAGAATTTCATAAGCGTACTGCAGCCGCAGCCGCTAGAGGCTTACCGGCAAATGTCACTCTAGATATGCTCAATGGTACTGGCACTATGCTTACCATTGCCCAGCAGACTGCCACAGACGCAGCTGCTTTCCCTATACTACAGGATTGTGCTTTGGCCGCTGCTCGAAAAGTTGACAATGCGGGATGTGTGCCCAAATCTTTTTCTAAAGTTATTCAAGGACCTTCTGAGCCTTTTTCCTCCTTTATAAACCGTCTCACAGAAGCCTTAGAGAGACAAATTGATAATGAGGAGGCTTGTAATGAATTACAATTGAAACTTGCCTATGAAAACGCAAACGCTGATTGTCAGAAAGTTTTGCAACCAATAATTAATAAGAAAAATGTCACCCTGGCAGATTATCTTCCAGCCTGCCGAATCATAGGAACCACATCCCATTCCATGTCTACTCTGGCTACAGCCATTACTGAAGGCATGCAGCAGAACATGAGCTCTCTTCTTCCCATTTCCCAACAAAACACTCGCAAAATGAGCAATTGTTTTAATTGTGGCAAGCCAGGTCACTTTAAGAGCCAATGCAGAGCCCCGGGCGGGGGAGCTAATATGTCAAGAAACCAGGTAGCTCGCCCAAAGACACCATGCCCTCGATGCCAAAAAGGCTATCACTGGGCTAATCAGTGCAGAGCCCAAAAGAATGAACAACAGAATAACCCTGCAATCATCAAAAAACCCTTTTTGACTCAGGGAAACTAGAAACGGGGCAGGCAGCCAGCCCCACAACAAAGGCTGATGAAACTTGCAACTTTTCTTCCTTCGCTTACGATCTTGTTGCTAATGAAACTGTTACTTATCTTCCTGGTGTCACTGACTTTCTCTTTGTACGTCTTGTTCAGCCTTTTCATATGCCCCCCAATATTCCAGTGCTAGTCTTTCCTGTAAAGGATTTAGCTGAACAAGGTATTCTTGCCTCTCCTTTTCTGCATGATCCCTCTGTATTGTCTGATGTCTGTCTGTCTGTACTAGCAATACAGAAGTTACTATAAATGAGGGGGATGTTGTGGCAAAAATGATTGTGCTCTTAGACCAACAACAAGAGCAACTCTATGCAATTGAAAGACCAATTAGTCAACCAAAACCTACGGTAACATTCTTATTGAATGGTCGATCCTTTCTTGGTCTTTTAGATACTGGAGCGGATATTTCCATCATCCGAACCGCTGAGTGGCCAAACACCTGGCCTGCAGATGTGGCACCAGCGGTGAGAGGAGTGGGGGGACTCCAGGAGACTCGCATTAGCAGAAACTGGGTAAAAGCCCATTCCCCTGAGTCTCAATGTGTTGCTTATATTAAACCAGCTGTAATTCCTCTGTATACTAACTTGTGGGGAAGAGACCTTATGTCACAATTTAATGCACAACTTACCCTTTACTAACCATGCTTCGTTTGCATTTGACTCACAATAACCCTGTGTGGATTGATCAGTGGCCTCTCCCTTCTATAAAGCTTGAAGCCTTACATTCTCTTGTTCAAGAACAATTAAAGGTCATCTAGAACCTTCATTGAGTCCATATAATACCCCAGTTTTTGTTATTAAAAAGAAAAATGGCGCTTGGCGCCTTCTTCAGGATTTAAGGGCTGTGAATTCGGTCCTCCTTCCAATGGGACCCCTGCAATGTGGTCTTCCAAATCCTAACATAATTCCTCAAGAATATGACCTTATCATTATTGATTTAAAAGACTGTTTTTTCTCCATTCCATTACACCAGTCAGATAGAAAATTATTTGCTTTTACAGTACCAACTTTAAATAATCAGAGACCTACCAAACGATATCAATGGAAAGTCTTACCACAAGGCATGTTAAACAGTCCAACTATGTGTCAATTTTTTGTGTATTTAGCCTTGCAACCATACAGGGACAAATATCCTCATTTTTTAATCTATCATTACATGGATGATATATTGGTATCTGCACCTGGCCCAAAGGGCACGGTATTAAAAACTCTGCCGTGCCTGACCTCCATTCTAAGTAAAGCAGGTCTCACAATAGCCCCAGAAAAAATACAATCCAAACCACCCTTTTCCTATTTAGGTCACAAGTTACTTGCTTCAGCTGCTGTTCCTTCCCTTCCCCTCCCAACACTTTCCCCAAAACCTACACTTGTGATCTTACAACAGTTCCTAGGAACCTTAAATTGGGCACATCCTTATTTGGGTTTGACCACAGCTACATTAGCTCCTCTCTTTAATGCTCTTACACAAGGTAAAGCCCCTTCTGATGTTATCATTCTAAATAAAGAGCAGTTGCAGGCATTAAAAGACGTTTCTCATTCACTGGCTACTCGATGGGTGGATCGAGCTATAGAGAATTGCCCTTTATCAATTGCTTTACTAAATACTGTTCAGAGACCAACAGCTGTTATTATGCAATCTCATCAGACACAGGTTCTGATTTTAGAATGGCTGCATTTGTCTCACACCCCACGGACCACCATCACTAGTAAAGCCTCTGCATATTCCCAGTTGATCTTTAAAGGTCGACAAAGATGTAAACAACTCATGGGATGTGAGCCTGTTTCAATATTCACTCCTTGCTCACTGACCACGTGGGAAATGCTATGGTGTAATTCAGAAGAACTACAATACGCTTTAGAAGAATGGCCAGGGAAAACTTCTTGCCATTTACCAGCAGACCCACGTTTCACTTTTCTTAAAACTCTCCCTTTTGAATGGCAATCCCCTCTCTCAATATCTCCATTAGTAGATGCACCTACGCTTTATGCAGATGGGGGGAAAGTGTATGGTGCTTGTGCATGGAACCAGGAGGGAGAGTGGAAAACTAAAATTACCCCTCCGCAATTTTCTGCTCAACAGGCAGAACTTGCTGCATCTCTTATTGCATTTCAACAGTTTCAAAAAGCTCCTTTTAATTTAATAGTTGATTCCTTGTACGTTTCTCAGATTTTGAAAAATATATATCAAGCCTATTTATCTCCTAGCATATCTGTTCCTTTGTTAAAATTGATGATTCCTATACAACAATGTATCAACAGTCGTAGGCATCCATTCTTTGTAGCACATATCAGGAGCCACCAACCTCTTCCTGGTATTTTACAGGAGGGAAACAAGGTGGCAGATGCAGCTGTATCAGGTAAATTAATTTGTAATCTGACAGCAGCACAAAGCCATGACTATTTTCACCAAAATAAAAAAGCATTACAAAAACAATTTTCTCTAACTCAGGCAGAAGCTGCTGCCATTATTCAACAATGCCCCACATGTAGTAAGCAAGGACATTCCATTCCCATAGGAGTAAATCCTAGAGGATTGAAAGCTTGTGAAATTTGGCAAATGGATGTAACTCAGTATCCACCTTTTGCCCCTTGGAAATATTTGCACGTTTCCATCGATACATATTCAGGATTTATTCTGGCTACTCCTCAAAGGGGAGAAGCTGTAAAACATGTCATCAATCATTCAATTCGTACCTTTGCCTCGCTGGGACGTCCAAAAGAAATCAAAACAGACAATGGACCTGCCTATACGAGTTCTGCTTTCCAGGACCTCTGTAATAGATGGGATGTAACTCACAAGTTTGGGATTCCCTACAACAGCCAGGGGCAGGCTATTGTGGAACGAGCTCACTTATCTCTGAAACGTGCTCTTGATCGCTATTCGCTGCGGGAAAAACCTCCCAACCTCCCAGCATTGCAAAATTCTCTTAACATTTGTCTTTACACTTTAAATTTTCTTAATCTGACTGGCATTCCTCCTACTTCTGCTGCCTCACGTCATTTTTCCTCCCCTTCACCCCCTCCTAACAGACCTCTGGTACATTATCGCAGATTGCCAGATCCCACCTGGCAGGGTCCTGCTGAGCTTCTCACCTGGGGACGAGGCTACGCTGCGATTTTACTACCAGACAAAACCACTTGCTGGGTCCCTGGTCGGGCGGTAAGACCCTATCATGGGAATTCCTCTGCTACATCTGCATCTTAAACTCTTCCTGATATTCTTGCCTATATCCTCTTTGCAATTTCTACCTTATTCATATCCTACTTATACCTTTGTTCAACATGGTCATTGGACCACATTAGAATTTCGCTTTATTAATTATGATAATGACTGTCCTATTGTCTGTTGGCATAATAATCTTCCCTTAAATCTATCTCCTTACATTTACACATACTTCAACAAAACCTATGCTTCCTGTCAAAAGATTATGCATATTAAAGCCACTTCATTAACAGAAGGCTATTATACTTGTTCTATGAGGGTACGTCATGAAAATGCTACCCATAACTTTCACTCTGTCACTTCTGTTTTGTTTACAGAACACTCTATCACTTGCTCTTTTGTTCCTTCTTTACTCTTCATATGGAAAAGAACCTTAAAATCTTTTCCTCTATTCAAGCTAGATATAGGGGGACCTAAATGTCCTTCTCTTGTATTATGGGTTCCTCCAACCCAATTAACATCCTTGATGAATGATCAAATTAATCTTCATTGTCATTATTGTAATTATTATCCTTTTTCTACTAATTGCATTCCCTTCTCATCTCGTAAATGTTCTACAACTAACTTGTCCATAGTCCTCTCTCCTACTTGTAATGCTTTTATATACCCAAACTCTGATCCTGTCAACAAACAACGCTTCAAAAGAACTGTCCATGACGATCCACAGAAGCCTCATAGAAAATATAATATTACTTGGACTATAAAAGATTTTCAAGGCATTCCTTTAAGCTCTACAACCAATTCTTCTCGCATAGAAGACTTCTACCCACCACTTCAATTTGATTTGGCAGAAATGCTTGTAGGCTCTACCACCTACAACTCACCTTCTCATCCAACTGAGCCTAGTCATAGAGTGGTAAATAAATATAGGTTTTATGTATGCCCCGGACAGCCCGTTTCCAACACTCAGACCCCTGCCCAACGACTTCTTGACTGCGGGGGGTCATCGGATTACTTTTGCAAAGCCTGGTCATGTGTTTCAACTGGACATATTTATTGGGATCCGGGCACTAAGGGTGATCTCATTACTGTCACTCGCACCACATGGGACATTCCATGCAGTGATAAAAAATTGCCCAAATGCAACCCGGTAACCATAAGGTTCACGGACCAAGGCAAGAAAAGTACTCTATGGGACACTGGCTTGAAATGGGGTGCCCACCTAAAAGGAGTCTGGCCAGAAAAGCATCATGGAAATATTTTTTACATTCAACGTCACATTGAACTCCCTCGCTCTAACCCGGTGGGACCACATGAAAAGGTTATTAAATCCCCATTCTTGCAACCCATAACACAGGGAGTTAACCCATTGATTCCAATGATCAAAGCTTCCTATGCTTTGCTGAACTCTTCAAACTCATCAATTGCCTCCACATGTTGGCTTTGTATTTCTGCCTCTCCACCTTTTTATGAAGCCATCGCTTCCCAAGAATCCATTGCTAATTCCACATCAGACGAATGTTGCCGTTGGAGGAACTCCACTATTACTGTTTCTTCCATCACTGGAGTTGGTTGTTGCTTAGGAAATATTTCATCCAATTACTCACAATATTGTCATAATGTTTCTAATGGCTATCATTGTAATGTATATCTTCCTAAGAACCGCCTTGGCCGCTTCCACACCATCGGAGGATACTCTGCAGTCTACACCACTTCAGGAGGAAATTTAACATCACGTCTGAAAGGAATGTATTTTATCCCTGGCAATAACTCTGTCTGGGCTTGTTCCACCGGTCTCACAGCATGTGTCTATGGGGATGAACTTATTAAATCCAAATCATTTTGCATTCAAGTATGGCTTGTACCAAAAATTAACGTGTATAACTCTGATGATTTTATATCCCTACAGGCACCCATGGAGTACCCCCTCAGAGCAAAGTGGGAAATTATTAGTACTCTCACTCTAGGTTTACTGCTTGCTCTGGGCACCACGGGCGCAGCCACGGGCATTGCAGGACTAGCTGTCTCTGAACAAAAAATTACAGCTCTAGGTTCAGTCATTGATGATGATTTGTTACGAATTGAGAAGTCAATTACTGCTTTGCAAAACTCCTTGACTTCCCTCTCAGAAGTGGTCTTGCAGAATCGTAGAGGCTTAGATCTGTTATTTTTAAAACAAGGGGGATTGTGTGCTGCGCTTAAAGAAGAATGTTGTTTTTATGCTGATAACAGGGGGATCGTGTTGGATTCTATGAAAGAATTAGAAAAACACTTAAAAGACAGAGAAAACGAAAGGTTAAGCATGTATAATTGGTATCAAGGCTTGTTTTCTATTTCACCATGGCTTACAACCCTTATAACTGCATTGGCAGGACCATTAATAATCATTATATTGATATGTATTATAGGACCTTGTTGTTTTAATAGAATATTGCAATTTTTGAAAAATCAATTATCCTCCATAACTGCTAATGTTAATGTGTTATTGCAAGCTCATGTTAAGCCCTTAACACCGGATGAAAAAATGTCATTGCTGAGTTACCGCTCCTTGGACAACCCTGATGCTGACGGATCGCACTCCTGCCTAGATGACTGGGACGGTGAACATTTTAGAAAAAAGGTTCCTGTCTTCTTGGACAAGGAAGAAGATTCGCCATAAAAAATAAAAACAGAGGAGATGTTGTAACTATGTATCATTTATGTGTTTGCAACTGTGTATCAATACAACTATGTATCATTCAGGCATTTGCAACATTGTATCATTCACGTGTAATCATTGAACTTCTGTCTCCTCAGTGACCTTTTACAGGGCACGTACAGAGACAAGGAGTCAAGCATTCACTTTGTGATTACATCGACTGGCATGCAGCTTTGTAAGGAATGTCTTGATCAAATTGTAGATCGTGCCATCTTGTCTGACTTGGTATTTTGCCTTATCTAAGCCTTGCATATCCTGTCTGACCTGGGCTTGACCTAGGCTCTGAATAAACAATGATAGTGACCCCCCCTTTTGAAGGAGCATAATAAAAGAGCGTGTACCCAGACATTCTGGGCGCACTCATCCCGAGGAACTTCATCTCCTGTCGTTTCTTTCTCCTTCGCTCCCTATCATGAGACGCCCATCTGATGCGGGATAGCAGATACCGCACAGCCGTCCCTTCACACGGAGCCAAGCTGCACTGAAAGCCTCCAACACAAGAACAGAGTGTTGCCAGCCAATCAAAGCCACAAAACAGACAGAAGAAACCAGAAACACCAATCAATCAAACTCCAAGTCCAATGAACATAGATCCAGGCTCCCAGCCAATCAGAATGGACCAGCCTCAAATTTGAAACCAGGAACTAACTCTATACAGAAGCCTGAGGATGGCAGATGAGATTCTGCTGAAACGTTGCTACCCGAAGGAAGCTAAACAGAATTTCGAGTCTGGTGGAGAACTCTTTTTGTGAAATATTTCTGGACTTTCTCAACTGTGTTAATATCAGATATGTAATGTGGGTTCCAGACTGATGAGCTGTATTCGAGTATTGGTCTAGCAAATATTTTGTATGCTCTAGTTATTAGTGTAATATTACCAGAGAAAAAGCTACATAAGATTGGGTTAACAACTCAACACTTTTTTGGCTATGTAGTTACAGTGGGCTCTAGCATTTCAATCATTTGAGATGAGTACTCCAAGATCCTTGACAGAGTTTGGTTCTTGCACAAGGTCTTGACTAATCAGCCTGTACTTTATTTTCTGATTTTTTTTGCCAATATGTAGGACAAAGCATTTATTTGTTGAAATTTGAAGTTGCCATTTGTTTGACCATTCTGATACATAGTCAAGGTCTTTTTGAAGGGTAACAGTATTGTCTATGGTGTTGAATAGCTTTACATCATCAGCGAAGAGAACACAGTTGCTCTTAATATGATCACAGAGGTCATTTTGTAGAGTATGAAGAGAGTTGGTCCGAGAACACCACTGTTGACAGGTACAGAATTTGATACGACGCTCCCAATTTTTGACCATTTGTTGTCTGTTTCACAGGAATGCTTCTATCCAGTTATGCGAGTATCCAGAGATACCGTAAGATTTTAGTTTTAGTAGTAGTTTGTCATGTACCACTGAATCAAAAGCTTTACAGAAGTCTATGTAGATTGCATCTATTGCTTTGCCCTGATCGAGTTGTGTAGTCCATGTTTTTGCAATGTAAGAGTTGCAGATTACAGGATATCTTTTTCCTGAAACCAAATTTATTATGTTTATTAGAGAGTAGGTTGTTTGTTTCTTAAGGCTAGGTCCCACTGGCCGATGGATGCAAAACGTATGCATGAAGGACACAGTGGATGAGCAACATTTTGGGGGTGACTCCATCCGTTGTCATCCACTCCAAAAAGTGGCGAAAATTTGCATAAACAGAATGGAAAAGAAAGGAAAAGAACGGACGTGGGTAGTATGTAGCGGGGATGTTAAACGGATGTTCATAGGAAGCATGGTGGATGGAAGTGGATGACACTTCCGAAGGGGTTCCGGGGGAGAATTTTGAAGCGGACGCATAGCGGATGAAGTGGATGCATCACGTATGCCTAAAGGAAAGAAAGGAGAGGCCGTGCAGATGTATATTGGATGCAAACACATCCTTTCTATTTCCATGCTACTAATGCTGTGTAGACGTTCTGTGTACCTTTTGTTTCCTCCCTCTTTCCGTTTTCAGCTGCAGCGGATGTGAGTTGCGAGGATGCCCAGAGGATGCAGAGAGGATACAGCGGACGTTTTATGGATGATAAACGGACATAGAACATTTGTTGCTCGTATGTCGCGGATTTACATCGTATATGGCGGAAAGTTCATCCGTTCACAGTTTTGTGCAGCTCAAAACTTCTTGCATGGATGAAATCGCAGTGGATGGATGCTCGACGGATAGAGCGTATGAAACACGTATGCAATGAGTACACAATGGATGCATAGTGTTTTCCAACAGATGGCAAGCTTTTTTTAACGTTTTACATCCTCTTTGCATCTGTAAGTGCAGTGGGACAGGGCCTTTAGTGGAGGATGATGGATTGGTTAATAATTGATTTCATGATTTTACAGATGACACAGCATAAAGAGATTGGTCTGTAATTTTCAACTAGGCTGGGGTCTCCCTTTTTGAAGATGGGGATGACCATGGCTTGTGACCATAGTTTTGACAAGGAGCTGGTCCTGAAAGATTTTTCAAAGATTATGCTTAGAAGTTTGGCTGTGGCAATGGATAGCTTTTTTAAGAAGTAGGCACATATTCTGTCCAGTCTAATAGATAGAGATGGTTTTAGATTGTGTAGTGCTTTTTCAACATTGTCTTCTGTAAAATTAATATGTATGATCATTGTAGTTGTCTGTGGTTCGACTAGGAAATACTGGGCATGATCCATTGCTGTTTACAAATACTGAGCCAAAGAATGTGTTAAAGAGGTTGGCTTTAATGGTGTTGTTGTTGCAGTCTTTACCATTAGGTCCTATCAAGGGTGGGATGGATCTTGAGTCTTTTAGTTTGTTGTTTACAAAATTGTAGAAAGCACTAGTGGAATTCATGCGTAGAAGGTTTTCTTCTTGTTTCATGTGATAATTGGTGCATTCAGTTTTTATCTGGTGGCATAATTTTTTGTATCGGCTTTTGAAGTTGGCAACATGACCAGATTTGTTTTTACGCCCACCCCCTGGTGCTGACTCTGAAGCTGCTGGTGCTTCTGCTGCTGCTGGTGCTGCTGGTGCTTCTCCTGCTGCTGCTGGTGGTGCTTCTCCTGCTGGTGCTGCTGGTGTTGCTGCTGGTGGTGCTTCTCCTGCTGCTCCTGGTGCTGGTGCTGGTGCTGGTGCTGCTGCTGCTGCTACTACTCCTGCTCCTGCTCCTGCTCCTGCTCCTGCTCCTGCTCCTGCTCCTGCTCCTGCTCCTGCTCCTGCTGCTGCTGCTGCTGCTGCTGCTGTGGTGAACCAGCCCCAAGGCCCTCAAAGCCCTGCTGCTGAAGGTCCTGAAGCCCCTGCCAGAGGGAGGAAGAGGCAAGGGAAGGAGAAGGGAGAGAGGAAACAGTACTCCATTTCCGAGGACCATGAGGATGAGGTGCTGGAATGGCTGAGGGAGAACGAGTACTTGTGGAGAAAGGGCCACAGACTGGATCACAACACCAAGAGAAAGCAGGCAGCGTGGAGAGACAAGGCAGAGAGCCTGGGCTACACTTCAGATGTACTCCTGGGATGGTGGAAGCACATGCAAACCTGGTATGGCAAGCTGCACCTCAAGAAATCTGGCCAGGCCGCTGTCAAGCTCACTGACCGGGAGATGTACGTCATGGCCAAGTGCAGCTTCCTGGAGGGTGAGATCCGCCACCGAGGAGCAGCCCCTCTGTCAACCCTCTCCCTCAGACAGCCCACAGACAGCCAGTCCTCTTCCAGCCAGGAGCCAGTTACCCTGTCCAGGCAGGTGTCTTTGGAGGGCCCCACGACAGAGACTCCCCCAACAGCTGCACTCCCCATGCCGGAGGATGTGGTGGATCCCCTGTGTCAAATGGAGTAAGAAGAAGCAGCAGCCAGAGACCAATCCACCCCCACCCCCATCTCCATCTCCACAGAAAGCAGGCAGAGAGGCAGACTGGAGGGCCAGAGCCACACTGTCCTCTTGGAGATCAGGGACACAATCATAACCAGCACAGATCTTCTCTCTCAGCTGGTCCACAGTGACATACCATCATCGACCCGCAAGCCCTTCATCACCTATGTGAGCCAGACCTTCAGGGACCTGCCCGAGGCCTAGTACCAGGTGATGAAGAAGATAACAGCACTGCTGCACCACCTCCAGGCCCAGCTGAACCTGCCCTGACTCACTCCAGGACTGCTCCTCCACCCCAGGTGATGTCACAGCCCTTCCACGGCTTTCAACAGCCCATCACCTACCAAGGCTACAAGTACCAGAACTTCCCACAGCAGAGGCAGCCCTTCCCAGTCCAGGCCCAGGTACATCACACGCCACAGACGCCTCACCTCACCCAGCTGCAGACCAGACATTTCCACTACACTCCTCCTTCCACCCCACAACCAAGCCCGTCAACAGAAAATCTGTCATCAGTATTGTGCCTGACATACCAGGTCCTTGATGAAGGGTCTCTCAACCTCATGGGACTGAGTCAGCTCTCGGAGAGCTTCCTGAACACACCATTCCCTGTTGTACTCTCGGGGCCAAGCACCCCAATGGCGCCTCAGACCAGCGCTCCAGCCACAGCCACCTCCACAGTCCCTGGCCGCTTGACAGCTGAGACCATGGACATGCCTCAGAGTGACTGAGAATAGTGCCAGAGACTGAGTTGTTACCTGTTCACTTTATCTTTGCTTAAGACACTTTACTTGGTTCATTTTGATTTTTTAATAAAGTCATGTAGTTTACTTAAGACAGTTATTAATAAAGGTTATCTTTGCTTCACACACTTGGTTCATTTTTTTTTACTTAATAAAGTGTTGGTGAAAACTTTGAAAAAATGGTTAAGCCTTTGCATGCTTGTGGGATATGTAAGGATAGTTGTGGGATGGGTAAGGATAGTTGTGGGATGGGTAAGGATAGTTGTGGGATGGGTAAGGATAGTTATGGGATAGGTAAGGATAGCTGTGGGATAGGTAAGGATAGTTGTGGGATGGGTAAGGATAGCTGTGGGATTGATAAACCTCCAGTGCAAGCATAGTGGGACTGTATGGTCCACTCTCCCAGCTGCCACACATATGGCCTTTTTATCAATAACAATTTATTCATTGATCAACACATTTCAAAATAAAAAAAGCTCCTTATTCATGCCCTATTCATTGTAGGGCCACTCAACATACATGGCACAATCTCATCAGTGTTATGAGACAGGCTAAAGGAGGCATCCATTAATCATCTACCATCCTGTCTTGCCACTCCACTGCTCCAGCTGGGGAGTTGCACCAGTGTTTCAGGAGGTTGCGCTGCTTCTTCCCTTCATGTGAAGCTCTGTTGGGACCTTGTACATCCACAGTGTCTATCAGGTTTCGTACTTGCCTCCATTCACCAGGCTCCATGTCCCCATTCCCTTGTTGACGGTCCACAAGCCTGTTCTGCAACACTGGGTAGCAGGTGCGCATGAGATTGTGCAGGATGCAGCAAGCTTCCACAATGCTCCTCACAGTCTGTGGGTGATGCTGTATGGTGGTGAGAAGTACCTGGAATCTGTTGGCCAGGATGCCAAAGGCGTTCTCCACCACCAGTCTTGCCCTGGACAGCCTGTAGTTGAAGATCCTCTCTTCACGGGTGAGGTATCTGGAAGTGTAGGGCTTCATGAGGTAGGTTGTGAGGGAGAAGGCATCATCCCCCATGATGAAGTAGGGTAGGGGGTCATTGGGTAGGGGATCTGGAAAACCCATGATGAGGTTGCATTCCAGCCCATCCTTAAGGTCACTGGCATTGTATACCTGACTATCTGAAGCTGACCCGTTGCCTGAAGCATCGATATACATGAACTTGTAGTCAGCATCAACCATGGCAAAGAGGATGATGCTGAAGAAGCCCTTGTTGTTGAAATAATTGGACCCCGAGTTGGGTGGAGCTTTGCAGGCCACGTGCTTCCCATCTATGGCTCCAACGGTGTGGGGAAAGTTCCACCTCTGATACCACTGCTCTGCAACTTTCCTCCAGCCTTCTTCAGTGGTGGGACACTGGAGGAGCTCTTCCAGGTATTCTTCAATGATGGCCTGCACCACTTCTCTGACCACAATGCTGATGGTGTTGTGTGGCACCCTCCAGGCATACTGCATGTTTCTGTACGTGGTCCCAGAGGCCAGGTGGCGCAGAGTCAGTGCCACCTTCAGTCCAGGGTCCAGGCTGGGATGGAAGTTGGTGCTTGGCTTGGTCAACCTGGGTCTCAGATGCTCAACAAGTTCGTCAGACATGGCTGGTGGCATCCTCATGAAGTGCTGGAATGCACGAGTGTCTTCATTCCTCAGCTCCCCCATCAGCTTGTCATACAGTCCAAACTCCACTCTTCTCCCAATCCATCATTGGACCCACATAGCTCTTGGACGTCTCCTTCTTCTCCTTGTGTAGAAAAGGTGAAACAGTCTGAACAGGGCTTGGTTCTGGTGTTGAATGATCACAGCTACCAAAAGGAGTGTGCAGTGATCTATGGTGGAGATCAATGGATGATATGGAAGAGCAAGACCAAGGGTGAAGAGGTCTGTACACCATGCTGCTGGACTCATACTGAGATCCAGGAGAATTCCTCCCCCTTTTTATAGGAAATATCGGTTTTCCTCTAGGTGTCCTTCCACATACTTTAGGCATACTCCAGACATCCTAAATATCCGAGATATGTCCCATATACAAACGTTTTGTCCATTTTAATGCTGTATATACGAGATGCATCCGCTTATATCATTTCTATTTCCGTGCTACTAACACTATGTGGACGTTCCATGTACCTTTCGCTTCCTCCCTCTTTCCATTTTCAGCTGGAGCGGATGTGAGTTGCGAGGATGCCCAGAGGATGCCGAGAGGATACAGCGGACATGTAACGAATGACAATGGACGTAGAACGTTTGTTGCCCGTATGTGTCGCTGATGTACATCATACACAGCGGAAAGTTCATCCACTCAAAAAGCTTTGTGCAGCTCAAAACTTTTTGAGTGGATGAAATAGCAGTAGACGGATGTTTGATGGATAGAGCGTATGAAACACGTAAGCAGTGAGTACAGAACGGATGCATTGCGTTTTCCAACAGATGGCAGGCTTTTTGGTCCGTTTTACATCCTCTTTGCATCTGTTGGTGCAGTGGGGCATGGACTTAACATAGTAAGAACTGAAATGTGTTATTTAAGGACAGTTCACAGATGATGGTCTCAAGCAAGCGCCTTGAGTAACTTGGATGTTTTTCAGATGTTGGGACTTTTTATAGAAGATAGCAACACACCTCCCCTACAGATTTCATGATTTGATTGGTAAACATAATAGTCTCTTACTGTGGTAATGAAGTCAGGGAGAGATGCGTTGAACCATGTTTCACAGACAAATATAATGTCGAATTTAGCCGTATTTAGTAAGATGAGAAATTCAGGTATTTTATTTATAAGGCTTCTTGCATTGAGTAGCTTGCATTTAAGGGCAGTTGTGGTTGGAATAGAGGTAGTTAGGGGCGTGCATGCCTAGTTTTGAGTGATGTTGGATTGGATGGAGTAGGATTGGATGTGGAGTTGTGGGTTGTTTCTTTGGTTGCAATCAGCTCTGTAGTCAGTGTATAGGTCCTTTTCTCCCTTGTCTAGATGGTTTTTGAGTTCTGTGCAGAGTTCACGGGAGTGGATTCTTTGCAGTGTAGCTAAGTTGAAAACCTCAGTAGGAACCAAGCTCAACTTTAGGGAGTTTATTTTTAAGAATTTTATGGAGATCAAAAATCTATCAGGGACTTCTATGACAAATGTAAGGCCACACTTGGAATATTGCATCCAGTTTTGGTTGCTGCAGTGTAAAAAAGATGTAGAGCAACAAAGATGATTAGGGGACTGGAGGCTAAAACATACAAAGAGTGGTTGCTGGAACTGGGAATATTTAGTTTGATGAAAAGAAGGACTAGGGGTGACATGGAAGTGTCCCAATATCTCAGGAGTTGCCACAAAGAAGAGGGAATCAAGCTATTCTCCAGAGCACCTGAGGGCAGGACAAGAAGCAATGGGTGGAAAGTAATCAAGGAGAGAAGCTACTTAGAACTAAGGAGAAATTTCCTGACAGTAAGAACAATTAATCAATGGAAGAACTTGCCTCCAGAAGTTGTGAATGCTCAAACAGTAGAAGTTTTTAAAAAGATGTTGGATAATCATTTGTCTGAAGTGGTGTAGGGTTTCCTGCCTAAGCATGGAGTTGGACTAGAAGACCTCCAAGGTCCCTTCCAACTCCATTATTCTAATCTATTCTAAATACTGGCATCCCTGAGACCTGACTACTTTGAACCAGGGCTGTATCAATATGAGGCCTATGTTGTTGTAGAAGGATCTTGCAAAATACATGTCACTGTGTGAGTGTGTGTGTTTTGCGTGTATGTACACACACAAACACACACAAAAAAATGCTGTATACATTGCAAACTTCTGCTGCATATAAGCAAGGAAGCCCACCAATTCACAGACTACCTCCTGGCCCTCTCAGAGGTGGAATGGAAGATCTAGAAATCTGGAAGGGGATCTCTCAAATCAGCGTCGTTTCTGCCCGGTCTAAGCATAAAGATACAGACAGCTAGACTTGAAGGCTGCAGTGTGGAAAAAAACCTTAGTTGTTAGTGTCTTGCATAAGTTTAAGAGTTCATTGTCTGTTTCTTGTCCTTTTTTGCTATTTCACTTCACTTTGTGACTTTTTTCAGTTTTGCTTTAGGTTGCTTCACCTTTTGTTTTTTCTCTCACGTGTCCTTTTTTACTCAACACCAACAAGTTTTGCAGTCCCAAACTCATGTTTTAATAATTCATTCCAAACTCCCCCTCACTTTGCACAAATACATCAAAATTCTAGGAACATTTACTACCCTTAGGGAAAGATAAATGGCTCTGTTGGGCTTTTAAAATGTTCTGTTTCTTTCATGTTCACCTTTCACAAATAATGATAAATGTGAAAATCTTGCCAGAGCAAGCAATCATCTTTCTTGCCCTAGAGAAAAAGAAATATTCCATACTTCCTTTTCATATTCTCCCTCCTACTTCACATCATTATCAGAATGGCAATAAACAGGGGAACATTTGGTAAAAACTAAACAAAACCTCCCTTGGTATTTTAAGGCTGAGTCCCAAGAAAACTGAAGGATGACTCTGGAGAAATGCAAAGATATGCCTTTCTCATCACCCTCCTCCTCAAATCAATAAAGATAAAAGGAAAGGTATTATTCAAAATATTATGTTTTTCTATAGACTTACAAGTAAAACAAAAAGGTTTTGTGAACTGGGAAGGAAAAAGAGATCATTATTTCTGTAGAAAAGTTCAAAATAATTCAGCTGTATAAAAATTCTCAATAAAACAATACTACTATCGATCCAGCTTTTAACAATTTCAGAAAAGTGCTGTGAAGAATGTGAATTTGTATAATTATGCACAGTGGTGGGATTCAAATTTTTTTACTACCAGTTCTGTGGGCATGGCTTGGTCGGTGTGACAGGAGAAGGTTATTGCAAAATCCCATTCCCTCCTCACCCTACTAACCTGCTTTCCAGCTCCATTTTCCTGTGCAGGGCAACAAAAGAAGACCCAGCCAATCAGCTGGGACTCAGGAGGCAGAGAATAGATGGGGCAGGGCCAGTCAGTGGAAGTATTTGCCGGTTCTTCAAACTACTCAAAATTTCCGGTACCAGTTCTCCAGAACTGGTCAGAACTTGATGAATACCACCTCTGGAATGGAGGCATTTGTGTAAGACTGAATGGCATGCATCTAGTGAGCTGGCACTGAGGAGGAGGAGAGTATTAGGCATTTCTGAAACAGGGCCATTAGTTGCAGCCATCTTCCCAGTAGCTCAGGGGAAAGCTGAAGATAACAAAAAGTGTTCCTGCCCTGCCAACATGTAGATGGTGCATCCAGACACTGGAGCAAGCTGGAAGCATGGATCAGCCCACAAGGGCAAAGAACAGAAGTTCTCAGGCTCTTGATATCCCACCCATCCATCTGTTATAAGAATTGTTTGTTTTATGATATCTAATTGTTAGCATCTTATTATTTGGATAAAAAAAACAAAGTAATGATGGAATACAATTGAGGCTATAATAATTCTTGAGGGAGGGAAGTATTTCCATTGTTAATTAAAAACTAAGTGCAAGACCATATCTGCAGATGAAAGAAGAGAGGCTAGAAATGCCTCTTGTTTTGATAACCCACCCCTCTTTTTCCAGGTGCTGTCATATTTGATAGTTTATATATTTTGTTGGGTTGCCCCATTAAGGTATATCTGATCAAGATTTTTTTTAAAAAGAATAATCCTAACCTGCCCAACCATTGCTTGGGCAAGTAGACATTGGGTGGGCTCCCTCATATAATTCCAGGGAACTTTGGCCATTCTAGTCAGTTTCACTGCCTAATGAGAGAATCTAATCTAGATAATTTAATAATATCTTACTTTAAGAACACTGGCAGAAAACTTTTAGCTAATTTTCCCGTGGTTGTAGGAATAATGTTGGATGCCCTTTCCCTAGTAGCATCCCATCATTAAAACATAAGAGTACAGGTAGTCCTTGACAGCCATTCATATAGTGACTATTCAAAGTTACATCAGCACTGAAAAATTGACTTATGACCATTTTTCTCACTTACGACTGATGCAGCATCTCCATGATCACATGATCAAAATTCAGATGCTTGGCAACTGGCATGTATTTATGATGGTTGCAGAGTCCTAGGGTCTCTGCAATGAGACAGGTTTTTGAGATATCTCTACAAACCAAGAATGTCCAACTGTGGCAACTTTAAGACTTGTGGACTTCACCTCCCAGAAATTGAAGTCATGGCTGGCTGAGAAATTCTGGAAGTTGAAGTCCCCAGGTCTCTGCTTTAAACTCTTCCTCTGAATATTTTGCCCAGTGATGAATCTAGTAACAAAATATGTGATTAATTTTTAAATGACAATTCAACAGTACAGATTTTCACATCTGTCAATTGTGGCAGAGATGGGAATGAGATGCATAATGTGTCACTTGTGGTGTCTTACAAAGGCATGTGCTCTGAAGGATGATTCTGCGATCATGCAGCAGCTGTTAGCCAAGAGAGGAATTGTCCTTTTAACTGAAATCACACTCGGGAAGGAAGGGATAAACCATTAGTCTGCCAGGCCTTATTTGGCATGCAGTTAATAAGCTGAATGGCTGCCAATGCTTTCACCGACTTACTCAGAGTTGGGACACCCCACCTATCTTTCTTCTTTACATCAGTAGTACAGGAAGTACTCACTTGCAAGATTTGCAAAATTCCACTAGGTTCCTTCAGTTCATCTTTCATCAGCTTCTCTCTCCCGTCTCCAATGAACTGAGTTTAGTTGGGTTTCTATATTTTTGTTCCTATCAATTTGTTTCAGGGTGATGTTTGACTTGTCTAATTTGCTATACAGTAAAGATAACTGGCATTTGGCTGGAAAGAGCACCAGGCTTCATGTGCCAGGCAGGAATGAACCACATTAGCTAACTCACAAAAATTCCCAGAAATAAAGAGAGTAATATTTATTGAAAACAGTAGAAACCATAACAAACCAAGAGCTACATTGATTTAAGAACAAGCCAAGTTAGAAACAAAGTTCAAATTCTCTTAACAGTGTTTACTTCTTGCCCAACCCAATGGACAACTCGGTCTCCTCTTTTGGGTGGGTGGGATGGCTGTTCTGTTTAGTTGTTTTGTTCCCTGTGTTTTGAACTTGTGTTATTCCCTGGCTGTTTGGGAACTGACTCTTGCAGTTGACTGCTGGAATTTTATGTTTGTATGCCATTTTAAATAAACCTATGATTTTCAGAACTATACTTTCTACTCTTAATCAGAATGACTCCAAAATAGAATCTGCCCATACTTCAAGTGGTGAATCTATCAGAAATCACAATTTCTGTTTTTGTGGAGATCATGAAATGTGATCCACCTGCCCTGTTCTATTCTGGGCTAAACTATACTCCAGTCCTTCTTGCAATTGATCTTTAATAATGTGTAGCTTCTTTGCCTCCCTTGGCTTAGCTATTGTTGCCACTCTTCTCTCATCTCCTACCCCATCTCTCAATATTTTGCATTACATCTCAATATTTTGCATTGCATTTTCCATTACATTACATGTAATGGACAGCTTGTCCATCTGTTTCCATCCATAGTGCAGCAACTAAGCCCCCATCTGTCTCCCTGAGAAAGCAGCTCACCTGAAGAATGTTTTAATCACAGCAACCTGTAGTATGAAATTCTCAGCTTACACCTACAATGTTTTCTTTCAGTCTTTCTCAATTTAGCCTGTCATCTGACTTAAAAGTTAAAAGCTATGGGAGATATTGCTGAAAACTCATTCTCAACCATCAGAGATGAATAATATTCAATTGTTCATGGAATATTCATTGCAGAGATCTGCAGAAAACTTAATAACTTTTTTGTGCAGTTGGATTGACCAAACACACAATGACTACACAGAAGCATCTCCTGTATAGTAAGCCAAACATACTACAGTGTTTCCATGATGGGGAAACACTTGCCAATCATGACTTACATTTTCATTTTCATTTGTTTTTACAAAGCCTAGTTTGGACTACTCTGAAAAAATATAGTTCTAAATGTAAGAACAGAACACAAATAAAGGCAAGGAATGATGTCTTGTAAATATGTATAACTTTTTAAAATGAGATTCTGCAAGAATTCAGGTGATAAGCTGTCAGCTGTATAAGGTAGACCAGACTAAGAAATAGACACCACATAGTCCTAAAGCTACTTTGATTAGAATAGTTATAATAATAACACAATAAATAATATAACACAATCTTACAAGCCTGAATGTGCTGTCCTTCCTTCCTTTTATCTTGTATCATTTTTTATCCTCACATGAACTGGAAAAGACCAAGGGTGTGGGGGCGGGGGAACACCTGCCTGAGGCATTTTTGTAAACCCACTTTTTTTGGCTTGGGCTGAAGTCTCATTTACCTGATTATTGCTTTGGTAACAGATCTTCCCAGCAACCCTCTATATTAATTACATAACTTGTACAGACATTTGGGCAAAAATGCTTCCAAGTGCCTGTAATATTTTAAAGATGGGTTAGTAATATGGTATCCTATTCAATCCCATAAAATATTTTTTAAAAACCTTACAACTAACTTAATTTTTCAGCAAAATCTAGTGTTCTAGTGTTTCTTTTGCCTCCACTTCACAACTCATACAGTAAAGTAAACTAATAGTTATGTACAAATAGATATTTGATTTGTACCTCCAAAAATTTGTGTTCCTAATGTCTCTTATGCATCCCAATCTACTACTAATAGAAGATAGGTAATAAAATTAAGTAACCAGTCATAATTTCAAGCCCATTAGATACAGAAGCTACTGGCGGTGTGGCTTTTTGCTTTCTACTTACAGGCCAGTCACACAATAGAATGAGAGGTAAATTGTCCACACCATTGTAGGACATCCAAGTCCTTCCAGGCAAAAGCAAGCCAATGACTTAGCAGGCCACCTATTAGAGCAATTGATGCAACATTCAATTTCTGGCCAAGGGCATCGGGTTGGGGAAAGAAAGTTGTAAACAGCCTTTTTGTCTCCCCAGTTGGACTGACTTTCCAATTAAGTTAACTGGGAAATTGGTCCATGTGAGTTTATTATGTTGAGGCAACTTTCTGCAATAACTCAGCTGGTTATATCAGCAGCTCTGCGCCTTTTCAGTCGTTGCCCTTACTAGCCTGCTTAGCTTGCCTTTGGAGAGGTGGAAGCATGATTAATGAGTGCAAAATTTGGGTGTGATCATAACTTATGTGATTGCTGCTTTGAGTGATTTTGAAAGATAGGCATCACTGACAGGAACAATTTGCACACATGTTAAATGTTAGATCCAAATGCAGTAAAGTGAGAAAGAATGCTTAAAGGAAGATGTAAGTTAAACCTTTCTTTACCACCCAAAGATTATCAGCTGATAACTATGACAATTGCCTGAACCTTTTATTCTCTGGACTGGATTAATGCTACTGTAATAGAATTTCTGTGCCTTTCTTCTGCTGTAATACATCTTGGTAAGTGATTCTGATTAAGGTAAGTGACAGGAGTATCCTTTCATCTCTCTGTCCTTGAGCTATTATGAGATAATTGCATAATCATACTTTTTATTATTCTTATGGCTGCTTAGGAAAACATAAAAAGGTTTGGACAAATTGTAAAGGCCCAGAGGAACAAATGAGTATTGAGCTAAAAACTAGGATGTGGAAGTTTTCATTCCACAAAATTAACATATTTCTTTATATGCCCTCATATCCTCCTGCACAAAGAGTTTGCTTTCAAATATCTCATGTGAACCATGTTTGGTCCCTGATAAAACTAACCTCAATTTCTGGAGATAATTATTGTTTTAGGAATTAAGAGTATTACATTTGGAAAATATAGATACCACACCAATGGAATACTGTAATTTGTTGCTGCTGAATATTGTTAGTGATTCTTTACTTCAGAATCCAGGCCATCTTGGTTATGATACTCCATTTATCAGGAAAACACAGTAATGTTTGATGAAATTATGTGTGCATTCAGTTGTTACCATAACAGTATCTGTACACAAAGGAAATAGAAAATCTGTGTGTACTATATTCTGAAAAAAAAGTCATTTTTGAAATGAATATGATTAAGAAACACTAAATCTTGCTAATTGGACCAAAAGTCTATATATTCCAACTTTTTCTTCCCCAAATGGCTTAGATATCTATAGAAAGCTCCAATAAATTGTGAATATACTATCCCCTAGTACTTGTGTTGCCGAGCAACCACATTGAGTAGAAATATATGCAATATTCCAAATATATAAATGTGTGGTTGGAAAGATGACCTGGGACTATTCCCAAGAATAAGCTGAACATTATGTTATCTTTCTATACTACTGAATATATAGTATGGCAAATTGCAAGCTTCCCCTCCCATGTAAGTCTGGAAATGAAAATTAAACAAATATTAAATAAAATAAATAGTATAAAAAATAATATAATATGTAAGCAGTAGATACTGATAAGCTTAAATGTTCTGAATTTTGCTTTTTGACAACATCTTTTGTTGAGCTAAATGGAAATCCCTTTTACATCTCTGTACACACCTTCAAGTTTGTTTCCAAAAAGAAGCTTCTGAAAGCACAGTTCATACATGTAGCCTCCTTCTGCAACTCTTTCAAGCAGCTTCATCTTTACTCAGAGTGATGAGTTTAGTTTAAACCCACATAAAATAGCTCCTGTATTGTAACATAAAATAAAAATGTAAGTATGCCATCTGGAGTTGATTGCATGGCCACCATCCATTTTCTTTATTTGTACAAATGTTGAGGATGCATGTTTTTTCAGATTTTTTCCTACTTTCTATTCATGTTTATTATTTCAGTTCATATCAATGATCGTCATATAATTTTATTTAAAACTTACGATAGTTCTATCTCTGTGTCCAGTCTACTTGTAAGTGCATAATTGCATTTTCCAACCTGGAATTTATCAGTTACACTGAACTTTATTTTTCATAATCTCTGTGGTCTATGTTCCAGACTGAGCAGTGGTGTGTATGGGCTGAATTAGAAGACTTCCAAGGTTCATTCCAATGGTATTTTGCTTGATTGATTGACTCTCAGAAATCATCACCACCAAAGTGAAATCCACACATCTCAAAGCTGCTCATGTTGGGAGACACCCATCTATAGCAACACATCTCAAAAGCAACAGGTTGGGGATAACTAGTTTATGTGCCTACTTCCTAGTTGAGGAAACTTCCTACTTGAATTATATGGTGACTGATGGGATTTGCTGAATTTGAAATCTCTAAATATGATTTTTATGCTTACATCATAGAAAGACGTAGATATATCCATTTATTTTGATTTAAAGATGATTGATATAAATTCATACAATTTATGTATTGCAACCTATAAAGCCTTTTACAGGTGAAATTCAGAAAATTAGAATATCATGCAAAAGTTCATTTATTTCAGTGATGCAACTTAAAAGATGAAACTAATATATGACTAATATATATCAGAAAATTAGAATATTACATGTAATCAATAAAACAAGGATTGTACATGGAACAATATCAGACCCCTGAAAAGTATAAGCATGCATGTGTACTCAGTACTTGGTTTGGGCCCCTTTTGCAGCAATTACTGCCTCAGTGTGGCATTTCATGGAAGCTATCAGCCAGTGGCACTGCTGTGGTATTATGGAAGACCAGGATGCTTCAATAGCAGCCTTCAGCTCTTCTGTATTGTTCAGTCTCATGTCTCTCATCTTTCTCTTGGCAATGCCCCATAGATTCTCTATGGGGCTCAGGTCTGGTGAGTTTGCTAGCCGCCAATCAAGCACAGTAATCCCATGGTCATTGAACCAGGTTTTGGTGCTTTTGGCAGTGTGGGCAGGTGCCAAGTCCTGCTGGAAAATGAAGTCAGCATCCTCATAAAGCTCATCTGTGGAAGGAAGCATGAAGTGCTCCAAAATCTCCTGGTAGATGACCCTGGACTTAATGAAGCACAGTGGACCAACACCAGCAGATGACATGGCTTTCCAAATCAACACAGACTGTGGAAACTTCACACTGGACTCCAAGCATCTTCCAATGTGTGCCTCTCCATTCTTCCTCCAGACTCTGGGTCCTTGGTTTCCAAGTGTCAACCTATTTTGACACCCAGTGCTGAATATAAGGAGCTATACTTTCATAATGTAAGCAAGAGCTATCAGCATTCCAAAGTAATGGGAAATGGATTTTAATATGTATATAGTATTATATATTAAATGTGTATATGTACCAAGTTAATTCAGGTGGCTTTGTTCGAATCAAAGTTGAAAATGGTGAACGGATGCCTGGAATGTGTTTATTGGAAGAATAAATGCCTTTGCCCCCAAGCATCTCTTTTCTCAAACATACTTTGTTTCTTTCCTATGTCTTCCATTTTCTTTTGATGCTGGCTGTACAGACTGGACCAAGAATATGCTGACTCATGACACCTCCGCCCCCCAATTCATGTTGCTTGGCTTTCCTGAGCTTCAGGAGTTCCCGTTGCTGTCCTTTGTCATTCTCCTCTCCATCTATCTCTTCACAGTCCTTGGCAATGCCTCAATGATTGTCCTCTACCATAAGAAGCGTGCTTGTAATTCCCCATGTATTTCCTCCTGAGGCATTTCTCGTTCCTTGAGGTGTGTTAAACCTCAGTTACTCTTCCCTGGCTGCTGGGAAATGTCCTCTGGGCATCCTGTGCAATCTCCTTCCAGACGTGCCTCATTCAGTTGTATTTCTTCTTTTTCTTTGGTTCCACAGAGTTCCTTCTCTTGCCTGCCATGGCCTATGAAAGGAATTTAGCCATCTGTCACCCACTGCAATATCCAGTGCTCATGGACAGCCATGCTTGTGTCTTCCTCAGCATGGATTCCTGGCTGACTGGATTTTTGACCTCCTTATTGTCCATAGCCTTTATTCCACAGCTGCCATTTAACAGCAGCAACCAGATCAACCACTTTTTCTGTGACTCGTGGCCCTTGATTAAGCTCTCAACTGAAAATACTTTCATGGCTGACACAATAGTATTCCTAGTCTCTGCGGTGGTTGTCCTCCTATCTTTCCTTCTGACGTTGACTTCGTATATGCTGATTGTTTCAACCATCTGCCACATCCCTTCTGTGTCAGGAAGGCATAACGCCTTTTTTACCTGTTCCAGTCACCCCATGGTGGTTACTATCTTCTATGGGACAGTCATCTTCACATATATGTGCCCTCATCTGATCAGGCTTTTGAAATGGACAAAGTTGTTCCTCTGCTCTGTGCTGTTGTCACTCCAGTGTTGAATCCAATTATCTATACCTTGAAGGATAAGTTCCCTTGAAGGCAGAGTCCCCAGCCACTTCAGAGTGAGGCGTGGCTATCTGTTTTCCCTTGCCTTTAGGCAGTCTCTTTCAGGCAATGGAAACTCCCCAAATGCAGTCAACAGCCACTTTGATCGGCCGGTAGAAGCGGCCTCGGGGCAAGCACACACACACACACACACACACACACCCCTCGCTAAGAGGCTGCTTCTTTCGGCAGACAAAAGTTCCCTTGAAGACAGAGGCCCCAGCCTCTTCGGGGAGAGGCGTGGCTACCCAAGGGGTGTGTGTGTGTGCTTGCCCTGAGGCCACTTCTACTGGCCGATCGAAGTGGCTGGTGACTGCATTTGGGGAGCTTCCATTTCCCGAGACTGCCTGAAGACGAGGGGACACGGGCAGCCACGCCACATCCTGAAGCAGCTGGGGACTCTGCCTTCGGGGAAATTTCGTCAGCCGCTAGAAGCGGCCTCACAGCGAGGTACGTGCGTATGGGCCACTCTAGGTGGGGGAGGAAATGAAGCCCCAAAAAGACGGCCTAGCTGTTTTTCAAGGGTCAAAAAAAAATAAGGCCTGGCCTTATTTTGTGAGAAACACGGTACATTTGTACGCAGTGACTTTTCACCCACGTTAGTTCAATACATTAGTTGGGCATAATAAATGTGCAATAAAGAATAATTTAGTCTTTGGAATACTAAGAAGGGTGGAATGAATTCCTAAGTTCAAACCATATAAATACAAAAGTAATCATATCCATGGTGAGCCTTGGGCAGAATATAGACATAGTCCATTTCCTGATCAGCAGAATAATTATAGCTGTTTCTAGGCAGACCTTTTATCACATACTTGTGACAATTATAGGAAGATCTTTTAAGGTAGGCTATTGTTATTCGGGCTGCAAAGAATTGTGAAGGATGGATGTCTACCAATGAAAGGTTGTGCAGCCATCCTAGAACAGGGGTCTTTAAACTGCATTTCACAAATCTCAGAATTTCATAAGAAGTTGATAGATTTCTTTGGGTGGTGATAGTTTATGTGAACACAACCAATTTTTTGTCAATAAAGCCTTGCAACCTACTGGGGTATGGGAAATTTGTTTTTAATGAATAGAATAGAATAACAGAGTTGGAAAGGACCTGAGTGCAATTCAAGTTATTACCTATCGCATAAAATGTGATTCTAAGCTGTGATTATGAGCAGAGTTGGATGCAATAATGAAGCTGATATAAAAAACAACAGATATAAAAAGATATAAATCTATATTAATAAATTAAAAATAAATATACAAACCCTAAGTGAAGGAGAATAAGAATGACTACCTCAACAAGGGATCATCTAAGCATGTGTGTGTGTACACATACACACACACACACACATATATATGTTTTCTTAGGTTTTCGTGGGTACTTACATGTATGGTATTCAGCTTTATTTGGGTATTTTCCCATTATACATAATACATTTCCCATTATAGTTGTGCTTTTAAAGTTGTAGCAACATTTCGGCAGAATCTCATCTGCCATCATCAGGCTACTGTATTGTCTTCATCTCTGTGTGTGTGCGTGTGTGCGCGCGTGCTGTTCAGCTTCCTTCGGGTATTATCCCCACGTCACTGTAGTGCTTTTAAAGTTGTAGCAACGTTTCAGCAGAATCTCATCTGTCATCATCAGGCTTCTGTATTGAGTTTGTATGTGGGTCAGGCTATCACAGCCGTTAGTTTTAAATTTGAGGCTAGCCTACTGTTGTCCCAGGATGGTTTCTACATCCTGATTGGTTGGGAATTTTGGTCTGTGTTTATTGGTCTTGGAGTTTGTTTGATTGGTGTTTCTGGTTTCTTCTGTCTGTTTTGTGGCTTTGATTGGCTGGCAACACTCTGTTCCTGTATTGGAGGCTTTCAATGCAGCTTGGCTTCGCGTGAAAGGACGGCTATTATCTGTTAGGAAGCTAGGTTCATCTGGGTGCCTGGTTGGGGTGTGTTTGAGCTGGAGGTATCAGAGGGAGTCTGTTTGTGCCCAGGTGTTTGCCTGGCTTGTGGTGTGGAGATCTTTCTATTTGAGAGTGCAGGCTTCCAAATGATTGGCAGTCTGGTGGAATCATCTCTTCTATTCATGCTTTCAGGTCTTTTTTCAATCTCTATGGCTTCTCTGATGATTCGGTGGCTGGGGTTTTCTATAGTGGCTAGGGTTTTAGTGCCATTGAAGTTGATGTTATGACCTGTGGCTTTCATGTGTTGGACTAGTGAGGAGGTGTGTTCCAACTTTTTTACTGCATTTTTGTGTTCATCCAGGTGGGTACTTATTCTTCTATTGCCTGTCCAATGTATGTAGCCGGGCATGATGCACAGGGAATGCCTGGTTTTCCAGATCAATTTTATCTTTGGGGTTTCTAAGAATGGCTGCTATTTTTTTCTCTGTTTTGAAGGAAGTCTTGATGTGATGTCTGTGTAGTATCTTACTGATTTTGTATGTAGTACCTCTTATGTAGGGCAGGACAGCTGTTCCATAGGTCTGTTCATCTTCTAGGTCTCTATTATGTCTTAGTGTGTTTTTGTGGATCAAGCTGGTGATTTTGTTTTTGTGGAAGCCGTTGGCTGTCAGTACTTTAGTCAGGGTGCATAGTTCAGTCTTTATGTGTGTCTTTATGGGACCACCACTGTCACCCATCATTGCAAACCTGTTCATGGAAGAATTCGAATCCAGAGCCCTGGCTAATGCCACCCACAAGCCCAAATTATGGCTAAGATACATCGATGACACATTTGTGATTTGGCCCCATGGAAAAGAAAACCTAAACCATTTCCTAACACACCTAAACAGCACACACCCCAAAATCAAGTTCACCATGGAAACGGAAATAAACAAAACAACTACCATTCCTAGATGTACTAATCTACAAAAGAACAGATGGCACAGTCGGACACACTGTATACCAGAAGAAAACACACACCAACCGCTACCTCAATGCCCAATCCCACCACCACCCAGCACAGATAAACTCCGTGGCCAAAACACTAATCACCAGAACCAAACGCCTGGCAGATAAGACACATATAAAGACTGAACTATGCACCCTGACTAAAGTACTGACAGCCAACAGCTTCCACAAAAACAAAATCACCAGCTTGATCCACAAAAACACACTAAGACATAATAGAGACCTAGAAGAGGGACCAGGTTGACTACCACTGGTCTAGAACAATGTTCATTAACCTTTCCGTCCTAGCGTGCCAATAGTGCGCATGCACACATGCACGTGCACGCATGCATGCCAGCACCCAGAAGACAATGCATGTGGGGAGGCACACTCCCTGTGCATGTACACACAACCCCCCATATGCATTGCGCATTTATGTACATGCGCACACATCTGCACACATCACCCCCCCCCAGCATATATGCGGCAGCTACCCGACAATCATCTGGCGGGTGGGCAGGTGTCAGGTGTGCCTCCGTAGTGGACCTGCTCTGGGGCGACAGCTCACGTGCCAGCAGAGATAGCTCTGTGTGCCACTTCTGGCATGTGTGCCATATGTTCGCCATCAAGTGTCTAGAGTTATGGTAAAGGATTCCTTCCAGGAATGAAAGACTTTGCATAGACAATTGGTGAAAGATTTAGTCATACAAATTTCTATTCTCTTGCAATCTTCTCTATTTCTCCCCCTCTCCCCTTGTTAATTACTTGGCAGCACCATTGGGGAACTTGTTAACTCAAATAAAATAAGTCCCCCCCCTTTTTTTTCCCTATCTCTTTAGAGATTTGTTTTTGCTCTGGCTCTAAATCACAACTCTCTTATTATCTTGTTGATTTAATATTTTAATGCATTTATTCATCACTGTAGTTATCAAAGTCAGAGAAGCTTATAAAGAAAAACTAGGAATCTCATATGAGTAGAAATCCAATCTTGTTCAACTTGGTATATTTCAACTTGTATTTTCAGGTATCCAGGGCTACAATTTTTCTAGCATTATAGAGCTGTGATGGCAAACCTATAGCACGCATGCCCAAAGTGGCACGCAGAGCCATGTCGCCTGGCATGCAAAGCTTTGTCCTTTCCTCTTTTGGGTTTCTGGCATGCGTGACAATCAGCTGGCCTTTGTGCATGCGTCAGTGCCGGAAACCGAAGATCTGGTCTTCCATTTTCTGGTATGCACATGCGCTCTGGCCAGCTGATTGTCGTGTGCGCATGCGCCCTGGAAATCGAAAGTATGTGCTGGAAACTGGAAGTTCATTTCCTGGCATGCACATGCCTCCTGGGCATCTCCTCTTCCGGGTTTCATCCCCAGTGGGTTCACATATGCATGCACTCCCTTTACAGCACTTGGTGCCAAAAAGGTTCGCCATCACTGGACTAGGCCATACCACAGTTGGTGTAAAGTTGGAGAATATTGTGTGAGGAGTGATGTATACAGTTGTGTAGAAATGCTCTATAACAGTGATGGTGAACTTTTTTTGTTGTAGTGTGCCAAAAGCATGCGTGCGCCGGCACCCACAGTGCAATGTGCTTTGCCTCCCCTGCACACGTATGCCCAACACCCCCCATCACCCCCTTACCTGCACTGTGCATGCATGTACCTCCCAGCTGATTTTTTGCCCTTTTGAGGCCTTTTTCAGCCTCCCAGAAGCTCGAGGGAAGCCTCTGCAGCCTTTGGAGTCCGAAAATTGGGCCCGTTTTATAAATATCAGAAGTGACAAAATTGGAAGTACCAATAGTGATGAAACAGGCCTGTTTATTAGCCTCCAAAGGCTGCAGAGGCTTCCCTCGACTCTCTGGGAAACTGTAAAAAGCCTCAAATGGGCCAAAAACCAGCTGGGAGGTGCGCACATGTGCAGTGCAGGTATGTTTGGCTGGGGCTCGTGTGCCCACACAAATGACTCTGTATGCCACCTGTGGCATGCATGCCATAGGTTCGCCATCACGGATATATATTATAAACTCATCTCAAAAAAGGAGGCATCTTCACCTCCTTAAAGGAACTGCTGGCATACCCACTCCTTAAAAGGCCTCTCTAAACTCCACAACGGCTAATGGTAATCTTGGACAGAAGTCCCGGAAAGTAGTTGCCAGCCTAGGGACTATTGGCTAGTATGAGGAGTATGGCTCTTGACCTAAAAAAGAGAACTGTGTACCCTGCCTTAGATAAACCTATGGTCTCACCACATAAAATATAGCTTTCTACGCTCATGTCAACATCTCAATCAGTTCTTTCAAGTGAAGGTCTGGCTCCATTGAATTTAGTTTTCTATATACAATAATGAAGTATTCTGCAATAGCATTAATGACTGATGCTAAAAATTATGCCCTCTACATATTTACTGATTTGTATTTTGACTACTATTTGAAAATGAAATGTATAGGCAGTGTAGTAAGGACCTGTATGTATGTGTGTCTCCTCTGTGTGCCCTGATGTTCCCTAGCTACTCATTAGATAATTCCTGGTGTCTCTTAGAAACCCCATTCCCTGATCAGGATCATAGGGAAGCTTTGCAGCAATCATATATTTTTGTCTTTATTGCTTAAACTTACACACACACATATGCACAAGTTCTGTGTCTCCTCTTGGTCCACAACCACTAGTTAGTTGTATTCAAAGGCAAAGATGTGGCTAAAGGAGGATGAATTGTGCCAAGCTGCATCCCTGAAACCTCCGCTTAGAAAACAGCAGCAGAAGCAGACCTCAGGAGCCATCTCTTAGAAATGTGAGTAGTGAATATGGCTATACTAGAATACATTTTTCCAATCAATAATGGGGACTTTTGGAGCCCACCAAGCTAGAGAAGGCTGGTACAGAAGGATGAGTAAGTAAGGAATTATATAGTAGGTTGGACAAAGCTAGTGCCTGTTTTGTTTTAGGTTCTTGTTTCTAGGTCCCGGTGCCAGTTTTATGGCTACTGGGAAAGAACTAATAAGTAATGGTTCACCTGGAAGTTTTGCAATATATTTGTTGAGGTAATTCCCCGTTAGGAGAATGAGCGCAACACTGGTTATGGGCCCAGGCCATTCCAGGCTCAGATAACTGAGAGTTAGTGTGAATGCACAGTACTGTTTACAGACAGCTGTTTACTGTTTAATTGTGGTTTATTATCCTGGTAAAGATGGCAAAGTCATTTCAACATGTCTATCACTGATAACCCGGTTGGATGGAACAAACTATGTTTCCTGGTCTATGAAATGCAGTCTACTTCTGTGTAAAGAAGGTTTATGGAATGTAGTTCAAAATCCACCAGATATAAATGCTTGGGATCTAGAAAATGAGGATGATGCCAAGAAGATTGCTGACTTTAAACAGAACAATGAATGAGCTCTTTGTATAATTGGACTAACACTGAGTGACCAGCAGCTAGTCCATATTCATGGAGAAGAGTCTGCTGCTAAGTG
This sequence comes from Laticauda colubrina, assembly GCA_015471245.1. Taxonomy (NCBI): domain Eukaryota; kingdom Metazoa; phylum Chordata; class Lepidosauria; order Squamata; family Elapidae; genus Laticauda; species Laticauda colubrina. The sequence goes on from BLBF01000032.1 coordinate 32,421,504, forward strand.
TTGGCAGAATTTGAAGAGGATTTATGTTCGTGACAGTGTAGGTGCACACATACATCTTACACGTAAACTGTTTAGAGCACGTCTTCTGAAAGGTGGAGATATGTTAGCTCATTTAAACTTCATGAAAAGAACTTTTCAAGAGCTACGTGAAAAAGAACTAATATTTTCAGAGCTACATCAAGTTTACATCATTCTGTCCTCATTGGATGAAAATTATGATGACTATGTATCTTCATTGGAAGTCCTGCCCAGAGATAAACTGACATTGACTGACATAACTGGAAGATTGCTAGAAGAAGCAAGAAGACGGCTTGATAGGGACCAACTGAGGAAGGAACAACCACAAGAAGAGAATTTATCTTCCACTGCCTATACTGTTAGGAAATGTTTTTCTTGTGGGGCTAGGGGACATATAGCTAAATTCTGTAAAAAGGGAAAACAACAGAATACTGGCAAACACCAGAAGGCCAAAAAGAATGTTTAGCAATGTCTAGCAATTCAACTGTAAACCATAATTTGTGGGTTGTTGACAGTGGAGCATCACAGTACCTTACTAAAGATAGAAAAAAGTTTGTAAAGATGTCCACGAGTGAACAACATGTTTCATTGGCAAATGGATGGAAGATGAAAGCATCAGGTGAAGGTACTGCATATTGTTCTTGTATAAATGAACATTTAACTATGTTATATGTACCTAAACTGAAATTTAATTTGCTATCAGTAAGGGCTTTAGTTAATCTTGGTTCTGTAGTAACCTTTAGGGGAGATCAGGTATAATAGAGAAAGAGGGTAAAAGAGTTACTGTTACTTTACAGAATGATTTATATGTAATACATGATGACCAGTTGAAGATGGCTAACTCAGTTTATAACAATGTTAAGCCACATGATGAATGTATACATTTACGACATAGACGCCTAGGGCACATGAATTTCAAAATGCTCAAACAAACTGTTCAATTGTCAGAGGGAGTAAAACTGAAACCTTGTAGCAAGTATTTACACTGTAATGCTTGTAGTCAAGAAAAGAGTAAAGTTACTCCAGCAAACAGACTAAATGGGTTTAAGACCAAAGAACCTTTAGAGGTTGTATTTGCTGACATAATTGGTCCTAAGAAACCAAGTTTAGGAGGTGCCTGTTATATTTTGAGTATTATGGAACATTACTCACGATATGGTTTCTGCTATCTTATGAAAAACAAAACAGAAACATTCCAACATTTCTTTAACCGGCTAAGGTTTGCTGAGAGAACAATGAAAAGTAAAGTAATTACTTTAGTAATTGATAATGGAACTGAATTTGTTAACAAAAGATTCCAAAATATGCTGAAATTGGCTGGTGTGGAGCATAAACGTTCTGCACCTTACAGACCACAACATAACTCGTTTATAGAACGAAGAGGGCAAACATTACAAGCCATGGCTCACACTATGTTATCTGACTCAGGTTTACCTGAAACACTGTGGGGTGAGGCCATAATGTGTGGTAACCATGTTTTAAATAATGTAGTAAATACAACAACTGGAGAATTGCCATTCACTCGTTGGCATGGCAGAAAACCAAATTTAAGTTATTTACACACATTTGGAGCTCCAACATGGGTGCATATTCCCTTACAAGTAAGACTGAAAGGGCAACATAGAGCTAAGAAGTTATTTTTTGTGGGTTATGAGGCCAACCACAGATCATTTAGATTTTGGGATCGAGGCACAGCTCATGTTTATTGTAGTGCTAGTGCAAAATTTCTTGAGCACGTTGGGTGGGATAAACTGGAACAGGAATCCAGCAATGATATTATTATTGACACCCAAATAGTCCCTAAAGATAAAATCAGTACACCCCAAATAGCCATTAAAGAGGAAGAACAGGAGGAAGTAGGAGAACAGGGACAGGAAGAAATAGAAGAACAGGAGCAGATGCACAGGAAAGTCCACCAGCAAGCCCTGTATTACCAAGACGTTCAACCCGAGTAACACGACCACCTGATAGATATCAGGCTAGTGTTGTATGCCAAGTGAATACAGTTCCAAGTAATTATAATGAATTAAAACTGTATCCTGCTAAGGATCAGGCTGCTTGGCAGAAAGCAATGGATAAGGAACTGGAATCATTTAAAAAACTGGATGTATACGAAAATGTTAAGTTACCACCAGGTAAACATGCCATAGGATGTAAATGGATATATAAACTGAAGACAGGTGTGGATGGACTGTTACCCATAAAGCCAGGTTAGTAGCACAAGGGTTCAATCAGACAGCAAATGACTATATGAGGTGTTTGCACCTAGTCTGAAGGCTACTACATTAAGACAAACCAGGTTTCTGGCTCCATCTTAAGGCTATTTGAGAAACCACACCCAATTGCATGCTCTTGCATTCCCTCAAAGAGATAGTACTAAAATGTTTATCCTGGTTTATATATTTCTAACCCAAATACCTGTTAGGAGACTCATATCCCTAACAATATTTATTATTTATTTATTAAACCAATTTATATAACCATCATCTCACAAACAAGTGACACTGGATAGCGTTCAACAGAGCTAAAAACAGTGAATGAGTACATTCAAAAGTATAAAACCAAAATAGTTTTCAACCAAAATTAAAGCGATAGAGATATAAATTTTGTGATAAGCTGCTGCATACAAGTTAGTTATAATACAATGATACTTTTCTATGGAAACTCTTAAAGTCTTCTTTGGCCATGTGTAAAGATTACAGAAAGAATGCTTACATAGGGATATCATATATGCACAGTATTTATTCAAGTCATATATTTATAATGACTGAAAATACAATATGGAAAATGACCCTTCCCCCTTGCATATATATTCTTCTTCTCTCGTGTCGCTACACTTTTCCCAGCCACTGTAGAACACTGTTGGTGTAGGTTGGTGTAGCGTGGTAGAAGGATTCGCAGGTAAACAGATACCTGACAGGGGCCACGACGTGAATGCTCTTTCTATGGCCCCCTGCATATATATGACTTTGAATGCTGAAGCTTCACTTAAAACCAAATAAATAAGCCTCAGTTTTTGCAAGGGATTTTCAGGAACTGCTTTCATTTTTTCCCTATCATGTGTCAGCCCTTGGTACAAAATGTATACACATTTGATTAATAAAGAAATAAATTTACTCAGTGTGTTTTGTAGTTGAGGTGATAATTAAATGCATTCAGCTCACTGGTAATCATTCTATTCATAGTGGGTGATGTTGTTTTGGAGTGCATTTCTTTCATCCCTTAGAATGGAAAGACAACTTGCAAAACTCAAGTCTTGTTACATTTTATTCAGAACCCTGAATGCAAAGAATGTATCTCCCACTATTGTTTCTGTGTCCTACTATTCTAACAATTCTGTGTTGACTCCTAGATGCAGCCTCCATGTGAAAATTGGACATTGGTGACAGAATTTGTCTTGGTAAGCTTCACAGGCATCCAGGAGGCATGGTTGCCTCTCTTTGCCTTCTTCCTAATCATGTACTTGCTAACCCTGATGGAAAATGGCATCCTGGTCTTAGTGGTAGCAACAGAAAAGCGCTTACACACTCCCATGTACTTTTTTCTCATCCATCTCTCCTTCTTGGACATTTGGTATACCTCTCTCACTGTGCCCAAAATGCTGGCTGGGTTTGGATATCCAGCAGGTCAGAAGATCTCTTACTCTGCCTGCTTGACTCAACTTTACCTCTTCACTTTCTTGGGCAGTACACAATGCTTCTTGCTGGCAGCCATGGCCTATGACCGCTATGTGGCTATTTGTATCCCTCTGCGGTATCATGAGATTGTAGATCGAAACACCTGTCTGGTTCTGGCAATTGGCTCATGGTTAACTGGTTTTCTTACCCCAGTGCTGCCTGTTTATTTCATGTCACAGTTGGCATTTTGTGGTCCCAATGTGATAGATCACTTCTTCTGTGATGCTTCACCACTCCTTGTTCTCTCCTGCACTGACATTTCACTGAAGGAATCAATAGACTTCTTGGTCTCTCTTTTAGTATTGTTGATCTCCTCTTTGGTTATTTTAATATCATATGTTCATATTATCATTACAGTGCTCAGAATTAACTCATTGATTGGACGGCAACGAGCCTTTTCAACGTGTACTGCCCACTTAATGGTAGTGGCTGTTTTTTATGGGACACTCTTCTTTATGTATGTCCGTATCAAAGTTACCTCCTCAATCAACTTCAACAAGGTGGTGTCAGTCTTTTATGCAATAGTCACACCTGTCCTTAACCCTCTAATCTACAGTTTAAGGAATACAGAAGTGAAGACTGCTTTATGTAGAATTATTTCCAAGAAAAAGCCTCTTGAAATGTGACATCAGCAATAAAATAAGCATTCATATTATTATTATGGGTTAGGGAAGGATTAAGGGGAAACAAGATGAGCTCAGAATGACTAATAATTTCTCTCTTGTTTATTTAATTTCTTGGGATTATAAACAAAGAATGGAATCAACTGCTTAATTTTAACTGGAGATTCCACCGATTTTTATAGGTGGTGAAACATTTCATAGGATGATCATTTGTGCAAAACTGTTATCAGATAAATAGCTGGGCCAAATAGCTGGGAGAAATCATTGGGATAGTGGTAGGAAAACATTTTTTGTTACTGTATATATCATATTTTTTTCTTTTCCAAAGAGAATATTAAGTGTTTTATCAGGAAAATAAAATTACTCCAAAGTTGAGAGCCAAAGCAAGGGTGAGTAATATACTAAACACTACAAGCCATAGCTATTCCAAATTAACATCATTGCATGTTTTATGATCAGCAGTATCATCACTGCAGAATTTTAGAGCAGAGGTCCTGGGTCCTATTCCATTGAATGATCACAGGAGCCCTACATACATTAGGACAGGCTTACAGTATTTTGAAGTAAATGCCGTAGTACATTTATCACTTCGTGAATTCTTTTCCCTGAATTAAAGTCATGAAGCTTAGAGCTGAAATCACCAAAGTGCAACACTGCTGGCTATAAAAGATGTCCCCATGTGATGTTGTAGCTACAGCAGCACTTCTGGTTGTGCCAATGAGAACATTAGGTCTGACCTGATCTGCTCAGATATGGAAGTAAAGGTATTGGCTTTCAAGCAGACATTTTAGTGTTTGTTCTCAAGAGCAATCTGTTAGACTTTTGGCAAATCAACTTTCATATCCCATTGTTTTATTTTATTTTTTTGTGGAAACTGGTCTTGAACTTGGAGTTTACATAAAGGAAGGTTCATTTCATTCTTTGTATCTTCTTGAATACAGGATGATACACTTCTTTGTCATGTAAGTAAGAATGATTCTACTCATATGTGAGATTTATGGATTAGGTGAAAGAGTGATGTCACAATTTGCTGAACTCATCAAAATGATCTGATTTGGGAGGGGCATTAAAAGGTAATGTGTGTATTATAAGCTTTAGCTAGTCTTTTTCCTTTGTGTCATTAGACATTTTATCAATCACTTTGCGTTTTCATTACAGTATACTTGTTTAATTCCATAGACTTCTAAAGACAAATTTATTTATTCCTGCATCATAAAAACCTCTCTGCTCCATCAAAATTATTTTAACATTAATAATATATTGTTATCCCAAAATATATTTAATTTTTAAGTCCATTTTTTTTACTTAACATCTAAAGTATTAGGAAAGGCAGCCCTTCCTAGATCAGGACACTATAGCTATAGCAACTCATACCTTTGTCATTTAGAGATACGGTTTCTGGAATTCCCTGCACATACAGGAGACTTCCCTTTGAAGACCACAGTAAACTAGAATTAACAGAATAACAGAGTTGGAAGAGACCTTGTAGGACATCTAGTCCAACTCCCCACCCAAGCAGGAGACCTTACACCATTTCTCACAAATGGCAGTCTAATCTCTTCTTGAAAGTCTCAACTGATGGCGCTCCTACAACTTCCGAGGACAAGCTGTTCCATTGGTTGATTGCTCCCATTGTCAGAAAGCTTCTCCTTATTTCTAGGTTGAATCTCTCCTTGATCAGTTTCCATACATTATTTCTTGTCTGACATACAAGTGCTTTGGAAAATAGCTTGACCTCTTCCTCCCTGTGGCAGCCCCTCAAATACTGGAACACTGCTATCATCTCTCCCCTGCTCCTTTTCACTAGACTAGCCATGCCAATTCAATCAAAACTCAGTGATCTATTTATTGATCAGCATTAATGGCTATAATAATTATATTATGTATCACTCACAGGTTTCTTTATTCAGGTTATTTATTCACTTTAATCAAAATGCTAGTAATGATTTAAAGTCCTATGTTGTACCTATCAGAACTGCTTCCTCCAACTGTAATTAACTGAAGAGATCCTCTTGTAATAAAGCTACTTAGGGTAAACTGATTTTGTGAAGTGAAGATTTCATAATTTTTAAGCCTTGAAAACTATATTATGAAACAATGTCCACCTAGAAGTTAGGTTAGTCCTTGGGTGACTGACTGCCAGAAATTAGGGTCTTTTCTTGTGGAAGGCTTTTGGGGATAGTTGTGTGCCATCTTGAACTTTACTTTTTTAGTCTCTTGTTTATTTGGTATAGATGTTGTATCTTTTGCTTTGAAAAATAATGCCTTAATAAAATTGTACTGCACAATATGATTTACAATAGAAGTTTAGGATTATTGTAAGCCTCTGTGAATCTAAAAAGTTTAACAGTATGAAAATGTAATAAATAACAATATTTTACCCTTTTGCGTCCATGTTCTTTTAACTGTAAAAGAATAATTTTTCTGTCTCATTTTATTTGAATCCAAGGCTCTCATGTTTTTTGGACTGATTGCTCTCCCCACTGTTTTCCAGATTGTAAATTACTTTGATAATTAGGAAATGATTCATTTTTAATATAATGCATATTGAGCCAAGTGGGATATCATCATCATCCAAATCAGTTCACTGCAGGATGCAGTTCTCTTCAGCTCCTTTCCAGCACCTAAATTTGGTATGAATCGAACTTAAAAGATCTAGAAAATGTTTGGAAGGCTAAGCAAATGATGAAACTCCAGTCAAAGGTCTTAATTGGAAATTATTTTATATTTATATAATCAGACCTAATTTTAAAATTGAGGAAATTTGGTCCTGCTTGGAATGCAGTTGGATAGACAAAGTACTGTTGTTATATATTCATACAAATAAGACACTTTGCAAAAGAGTCACATTACATTAAAAAGAAATGGTCACTCTGAAAAAAATTGGTTCCAGGACAGAAAAATGCGGCATGTGAACCACTTGTTGATCCAACAAGGATATGTTTGCCTCCACTATTGTTGAGAAATTTCTTGGCAGAAATTTGCCAACTACAGAGCACCAAACTATATTCAGTTGGTTGACAACCTTCTTAGAGCAAGACCATGAAGCACAACATGTCACTGAAGATTCATTTTCTGCTTTCACACTTAGACTTCTTTCCTGAAAATCTAGGTGCAGTCAGTGACAAACATGGTGAAAGTTTTCATAAGGACATCACCACAAGGCAAAAATAGCATCTGGGCAACTGGAATCCATGAATGCTAGCTGACTATTGTTGGATACTGCAGCAAGATGCACAGAACACTAAGTACAAATGAAAATAAGTAGCAAAACATTTTTAGCTCTGCTGAACTCATGCAGTATATTAGAAACATTATGCAATAAAATACATTATAGTCATTAAAAGTTAATTTAATATTTTTTGAGATTCTTTTGTGATATAGTCATTCTGAAATTATACTTGTGTTTAGTTTGAAGGGGTCTATTATAATCACCAAAACTTTTGAAAAAAAATTGTCCAGTGTTATTAAATGCTCACCTGAGAAAAGGTACTTACTTCTTATTTCTCATGACTGGCTTTTTAGCATTTGATTTTGTTTGGCTTTAATTGTCTTTACCCAGTAGAGTAATGGACTGATACACTTGATTTGACAGATGGGTGCTTTTTTATCTTCAATGTTTTCATATCTGAACCAACAACCTATTCACTGCCACGGCAGTGAAATGTAGACAGTTAGAAATTTACTCAGAGTTCCCTGTTTTATTTTCAGTCAGTATACTCTTAACTAAACTGGCTTTGTTTGCTTTGAGTGTAATATGATACAAAAAACTAACCAATTCTGGATTATTCAAACAAACTATACTTTTGCAAAATTTGGTTTAACACAATGCCTGACATTAGTGACAGCTTCAGTGTACATGGGATGGCTGGTTTTTTTTCCCATTACTATTCTCCCCTGCCCCTTTGACATTAAAAAAAAAATAGTGATAAGATTTTCTATTGATTCTCAAACAGACGTACTCCACCATTAGCTACTGATACAATTATCATTTAGGGAGAAGTGGTAAAACGAAGTCTCCCAGTAGAGGCAATGCAGGGGCTGTTGCCCACAGACCAGTGGTGGGATTCAAATATTTTTACTACCGGTTCTGTGGGCGTGGCAGGGGAAGGAGACTGTAAAATCTCCAGTCAGAGGTGGCATTTGCCAGTTCTCCGAACGACTCAAAATTTCTCCAGAACTGGTCAGAACCTGCTGAATATCACTTCTGCCACAGACACCATATTCTGAAGGGTCTTTCTTCTGAACAAGGCATTGCGGATAAGATGGCTGCAGAAACTAATTCTGGGGCACAAGGGGGTCTTCTGGACCTCTTTGCCCACAGCGCCTTGCTCTGAGAAAAGGCTCAGCCTCGGAGCTGACCAATTCTTTGGAGCTTCACACCAGCTGTTCTCCTATTGTCTCAGTTGCTTCAATAAGAAAGCAAACAGCAGAACAATCCAGAATTACCATACGATGCCCCTCTCAGGATCCCTTTCCTTGGAATGAAGGATTAACTTACAGGCCACTCTCTGGAAAACAGCTGTGTCCAACAAGAGATTCAAGGTGGCTGCCACAACTGTTTGATCAAAACCCTGTCTCTTTTTAAAGGGGTTGGGCATGCAATGCACATAAAAGGTGGCAGGGCTCCAAATGTATAGTCAAGGCTGCCATTTGACTTGTTTTGGACCATCCTCCCAACCTTCAGAGATGCTGCTATTGGAAATTATCATCAGTGTAGGATTTGTCCCCTTCCTCACTTAAAGGAAGGTGTTACGTTACATTAGGTTACGTTATGTTATGTTACATGATGTTCTGCTCTGCTCTGTTACATTGTTTTATGTTGTTATGTTATGTTTTATGTTATGTTATGTCCATTCTAAAGGACATTAGGCAGTTAGTGGGATAATTAATCCTTCTGAAGAATTCAGTGGCTGACGACTTTCTTCAGGGCTACCTTCATCTCTTTTTTCCTTAGACTGTAGATTATAGGGTTGAGTAATGGTGTGCCCAGAGTATACACCATGGAAAGTAACTGGTCTTCCTTTGGATAAAAGCTAGCATTTGGACGCAAGTACATAAAGCTGCAGCAACCATACTGGAGGGCCACCACAGCTAGGTGGGAGGAGCAAGTAGAAAAAGTCTTTTGATGAGCATTGGTTGAGTGTATCCGCAGCACTTCAACAGTGATGAACGCATAAGAAATGCAGATCAATATGAAAGGCACTGCAATGGCCATTACCCCCAAAAGCAGTATCCCAACTTTACTGAGTTCAGTCTTGTTACTTATGAGGTGGTATATAGGGGGCACATCACAGAAGAAGTGTTCAATTCCAACCTCAGCACAGAAGGAGAGATGAAAGACCAGCCATACCAGCATCAGGGAAATCAGGAAAGCAATAAGCAATGACACAACTACTAGCTGAATGCATAGCTGCTGACTCATGATGAAGATGTATCTCAAAGGCTTGCAAATAGCCACATAACGGTCAAAGGCCATGATGGCCAGCAAGAAGCAATCAGCACTACCTAGTCCAATGAAAAGAAACATCTGAGCACAGCAGCTCCTAAAACTGATGAACTTCTTCTTCTTCAAGCTGGTCACCAAGATCTGTGGAACCACAGTTGCTGTATAGCAAAGTTCAATCACAGAGAGAGCACCCAAAAAGAAATACATAGGGGTGTGCAGGTGAGGGTTGCTCCAGACAGCTAATATAATCAGTGTGTTACCTGTGATTATGATTGCATAAACTATGCTAATGCCCAAGAAAAGCAAAGACTGATACTGTGGTTGAGTGGGAAAAGCCAAAAACATAAAATCCAGCATTGCCGTACAGTTTTCCTGAAACATCCAGAATGATTGTTCCTATCCTAAAAGTAATCCAAATAGAAAATAAGAAAATCCATGATCAAGTCAGTATATAAAAGACACATTTTACTTGAAATAAACAGAGGCTTTGATATGACAAAAGGGTAATGGCCAATGTGTTGTTCTCTAATGTTGGGCTGAAGTTTCTATGAATCCTCCTCATTGGGTAGGAAAATGATGGGTTGGAATTAGAATACAACAGCCTTTGGAGCAGAGCTGTAAACTCACGACTTGCAGGCTGGATGCGTCATGTGCTGGCCACGTCCACACCTGGTTTAGCAAAGGGGGGGAAAGTCCCGATATAACATGTGACACCGCTGTGACAACATGAATTTGATACCCCTGCTCTGGAGGATCACATTACTAGTCCTTACACTTAATGAAGGTGGGAATATATGCAGGAAGGCTCCCAAACTATAGAAATTTACACCAGTCTAAAATAATGCTGTTCATATTCTTGAATTATCACTTTTTATGTGCATGGTGAAAATATAACCTTCTGTTTGGGAAGTTTAATTAACACACCTATATATGGTCATCTTATGATTCTATATCTGTTATGTTTACTGAAATCCTTAATTGTTGCTATTGTAGTTCATGCAATAGCATGAATAAATATTCATAATCCAAAGACTAAACAATACAGAATCACAGTGTAACAGTGTTGTCTTGTAATTTTTGAGTATCTGTTTTTTGAACTTTTGAAACAAAGCAAGTGGAATGGATTTTGAGAAACAGATTTTTCAACTGAAAAAATGTCACCTCCTGCTACAGACCTCTAGAGGTGTAAATTTAATTTAAAAAAAAAATCATGATCCCAGGAGAAATGCTCTATTAAATAATTTACAGGACTAAGATATGTTTGAGATGTTATGACAATAAAACAAAGCAATCTATCATATAGATTGTGATAAAACTAATGTCCTTTTAATTTTGATTTTTCAATTTGAAAAGTTCACATGTCAAAAGGGGAATGGGATGTTTTTTTTTATCTACAGCATAAACATAGAAAGGACTGAATCAAGCTATGGAGACTTCAAAGTAGGGGAAGTTGAGTATGATTTGCATTTTTAGTACTATTTCAAAATTGGTTCTAGAGTTTTGTGCTCTTACACAATCATTTGTGTTTAGCAGCTTGGCAAACTTTTTTCTGAATCATCTCTGATGTACTTTAAATAGCCAAAAAATGGTTATTTCCATTTTCACGGGTGAAGTTTGGCAATTCTGAGGAATTCTTGACACACCCTAGTTTGAGAACCTGACTTGATATAGCATTGTATTTGGAGGTCCTTCACTGCAAACCGTTCCATTCTGATTTTTGACTAGGACCAGGCAAATGAACACCATTCTGCAATTCCACTTTAAAACACAGGTGTAATGATTCTGAACTGCTCTGATTCTTTGTGGCTTCTTGCAACTCCCCAACTCCCAGGCACACTAGTCTGGGCAGTGAGATAGTGCTGGGAAGAAATTGTCAAGATGTCCATTTTGTTTTCTATTCTGTGGAGAAATACCTCTAATCCAAAGGATCAAGTTGCTAATTTTTTTTTAAAGACACTGTATTGTGGATGGCAGGAGGGAATGCTAGCAGTTTCTTGCTTGCTGAATAGGAACGCACAATTATCTATTTTTTTCAGGACCTTCTCTATTCCCTGCAACTCAAGCCTACTTCATTGACAACCTTCAAAATTATGTTCCTGGTAATTGATTGTAGGCATTGTTTTAAATGTATTTTTTTCCTTTTTCCATAGCAACCACATAGAGCTATGTCGTGCCTCCACTTGTACATTGTAGTATCTTCTACAGCCATCATTATCTCAAAATAACTGCAATATAGACAGGCTTTATATTGCCTCAGTAATGTCTGGATGGTATTAGGCAGCAATAATTTGCCTATGTGTTCAGCTGCTGAAAAAAACAATTGGTTGTAAAACTGAGGCATGTTTTCACCACCACAGCTAGCAATAGATCTTAAATGCAAGGAGGAATATTCAGGAACTCTAGCATTTCCCATGAAGTTGGGATAAGTTCACAGCTGAAACTATGAAGACCTGAAGAAGTGAAGACTTGTCAGCTCATGGGAAATGTCTTAATGTTATTTTATTTTGCTTCTAACATTTTACTGGAGCAGTTCCCCCCCCCCCCATCTATTGCCCTCCAAATGTGTTGGAGATCAAACCAGCATGGTTCAAGGAGGCTATAGAAATTAAAAGCCAACAATTTGGAGGTCAACAGGTAAAGGGAAACTGCTGCTTACTAAATAACAGGTTAATCTAAAACTCACTTCAGATTGCCTGTTCTTTTTGTTAATTACATGGTCATCCTGCACAAGTTGGAATATAGGATTCCATCATCAGTAATTCATTACTTTTTCACTGTTTCCCCTCATTTGCTCATTTAATTGGAAGCTAAAGGACCATCATAATGCTCCACTGCTTTATCTTCACACATAGTTGATTTGGAAAAATCTGCACAAGCTGATAAAGTTATCAGTACTTCAGATGTTGTGAACCATCAAGCAAATACTTCTTTGGAACAAAGTGGTGACCTGACCTCTTAGTTTTAATTAGATGTCCCATTAAGGCATAAATAGCAGTTGGCAGTAAATATAAGCATTGTTGAGTTCGCAGATGAAGGAGTCTCGGAGACCAGCTTAACTTCGGCTCTTTTATTTAGTGCAGAAAGTCCGTCTTAACCCGGAGCCGCGACAGCTCTTTTTATAGAGAGGCTGCTTGCAGCTAGTGGCCAATGACGGCTACTTGTTTTTCCCGCTGCTTGAATTGGCCAATCATAGCCTTGCTATTATTGGGCAATCAGTGTCGAGTAAAGTAGCCAATCAGCGTCGGGTATTCTTGTCCAATAGGAATAGCCTATTAGGAGTATGTTAATATGGAACAAGCATAACCCCACTCCTGCTTGAAACAGACGTACAAAACTAGGTAATGAAAATTCTTTTCAAAGGAATGTGCAAGGCAGGAAATTTCTACTCCTGAATTCATAAAAAATCTTATCTGTTTTTCCCCATTTATCTAGAATCACAACTTAAAAGCTTAGATTCTGTCTCAACCAAATTATGCAGAATGAATGTAATGAAAAAGATTTAAATGGTAGAAGTATAATCTGTAATCTTCTCAAAAAATTCTCTTTTCCTCCTTTGTGCAATTATGGAAAATAATTTGGTGGGGAATTCTGTAAGTACAGAAGAACCACAAGGGAGGAACAAATTTGGATCAAAATAGCAAGTCAAAAAATTAGATCCATCAAGCTTTCTTTGCTCTAGGTCATAGCAACATCACACCACAAGAAATGCATTAATTTAAATTACCACAAAACTCAATATTGGTTTCAGTAACAAGAACCAAAAAGCAGAAGCAGAATATAGAGCAAGAACAGCAGAATAACAATAATTCAGCTGACATTTTAAACTCTTTGAAAACATATTTAGAAAGTATTTTATTTGGTTTTGCAAGTTCTACTATTTATCTGGAGAACATAAAAAAAAATGCAGCACATCAGTGGAAGAAGAAGCCTTCTCCTAGACTGCAGTTGCCATTGTTGAGTAGGGCCACTCATGAAGGACTTTATATATAGTACAAGGATAGTCTTTCCAGTATCTCAGATAAGTCACCACCCTTTATGATTCTTAGTTCTCCATTCTTTTTCCTCAAAGCTGATTTTTTTTTTAAAAGAAATTGCTGTTAATGCTGTATTCTAGTTACTTGTTTGTCACATGTTTGTAGGAAGTCATTTGTGCAAGAGTTAACAAAGCATGCTTTTTTGCTAGACAGTGATTTTAAAAAAACATTATTTCCTCTCTGTATCCTAAGAAAATAATGTCATGTTTTCATAATATGGGCATCTGTCGTTCAATAGAATTGTGGTGGTGACAATGAATCCGTGATTTCTATTTAAGATCATAATATACTCCCAAAGGTGCTTTTTCAGGAGGTAACTGGATTTTCTTGTTTTTCTTTTTTTGAAGATGTTTCATTACTAAATTAGTTTACTTTATTGTCGTTGCACCTTGTACAACAAAATCAAACACCATCTTCAGTGCACATCATGACCATGAAAATAAACACAAACACACATCCTTCACCCTCCACACATTGAACTGAACCCCCGACACCGCATCAACACTGCATTATACAGCAGAATTCAAAAGAGCTACTGCCCTGAGATAGAAGCTGTTTTTCAGTCTATTTGTGCTTGTTTTTAATATTCTGTACCGTCTGCCATATGGTAATAGTTAAAAAATGGGTGTCCAGGATGAGATGAATCTTTGAGAATGTTTTGAACTTTCTTAAGGCAGCGGGAGCTGTAAAGCTCTTCCAAAAAGGGCAGAGGGCAACCAATAATCTTCTGGGCAATGACATTCCAACCCAAGAAGCTTCTTCAGCTCTGGCAGGACAGTGGGAAATGGAAGGATTTATATTCCTTGCAGACAGCTGGACATTTGCATCCTTTTAGAGGGTGGTTGAAACACTTGGAAGTTTATCTGTGTCCTCACGGTCATCTGAGTAGTGTTCCTGGTTCCTGTAGTCTGCAATTTCTCCTCTGGAAATCCATTCCTACTCTCATACTATTCAAATTCTATAGCTAAAAGTCTATAATTATGAAGAACTACTCAGGTGACCCTGAGGACACAGATAAACCTCCAAGTGCTTCAATGACCCTCTAAAAGGATGCAAAGGTCTAGCTGTCTCCAAGGAATATAAATCCTTCCATTCTCCACTATCCTGTCAGAGCTGAAGAAGCTTCTTGGTTGAGAAGCAAAACATCTTCAAAAAAGAAAAACCATAAAGTTCAGTTACCTCCTGGAAAACCACCTTTGGGACAGCCATTACCTGGATGACTGAGAATCTCTACAGATCATAATGTACTCACTGGCACTTGGAAAATGGGAAAACTATTTCATCTTGACAAATCATTTGCAAATACTTATTAATAGTTATGTTTGCTTCAAAGGTACTGGATATACATTAAAATCCACCACAGGTGCATAGAAGGGTAACTTTCACCCTTGTTTGTATTCTCATTTCTCAGGCCATCTTGCAGATGATGATGACATTGAACTTAAGACGTTAGAGTCACCTCAGACAACAAGATGGGTGGCATACAAATTTAATAAATAAGCAAATAAATAAAAATTAGAAAACATAATAGGGAACGGTGCAAAATGAGCAACTTACCAAGGATGATAAGTGGCAGCTCCACTGTTCTTGTCCTGATTTCTGTCTGTATTTGAACTTCCAAGATGAGAAGATTGTAGAGTCATAGGTTTGATCAGGAAAAAGAGGTATGGAAGTTTTCCTCGAAAAAGAGCTTCATTGATAGGTTAAAACAGCCAAGGCTTGTCCCTTGCTGAAGAAAGTGGATCTGCTTGAGAATATGTGTGTTCACCTGCCTCTGAAGAACTGTCAGTCTCTGGACACATCAGCCAGATTTTTCTGTCTTGTTCTTTGTGGAATCCCTAAGGTGCAGTTGTTTAATCTAGATGATTTATGATATATGGCCCAGCTCATATACCTCCATAGAATATTTACAGACACTTCTCAGGGTGGTTGTATAAGTTAGATTATTACAAAAATGGTTATATCTGTACCAGGTGCAACTTTGCTAATTATGTTCTTCAGATATAACCAGGTCTTAAACTCAATGTAGATTCTATTCTGTGAGGAATTTATACATCTTTCACAGCTATAATTAAGTACAGCTATAATTGGGTAATTGTGGGTCTTATTCTTTATTTGCAAGAGAAGAAAAAAATGACAAATTGGACTCTGAAGAGCATGCTTGATCAAGGAAGTCTTTCTTTTAATAAAATCAGTACTCATTTCTGAAAGTATATAGTACTTTCAGGGCCCTCATTCTGAGAAGGCCTACCAAGAAATATGTCTTTGTTCTTTGCTCTTTATAAATATGGGATGTCTGTGGTTTTACATTTTATCTGTTTTTATGGATTTTTCAATTTTGTACACTGCCAATAGTAATAAATTTGAATAAATAAATATGGGTGATGGGACAATTTTTTTCAACATTTTTCATATTCCTTGATGAGATTATTGTTATCTGCCTGATTGTTTATCTGGTGCTGATCTCTGCTTATCTGAATGTGGGCTATTGTTGTTTCATTTCCTCCCTAGGGATTTTTTACTTTTTTTGATGGTCTGTAATGTAAATGCCACAGTTCAACCCTGAGGTAAATATATTATCTTCCATTGGAGATTTTTCTTGTAATTTAATACCTTCTTTAACCTAGTACTTTATGTGACTGCCTAATTTGTCTATGCTTTGAGCAATAATATGTTAATTATTAAATTTGGTTAATAATATTAAGAACAATAATAAATACTGCGCTTGGCTACAGATATGGAAATTCATTTCTGTTAACTACAGATGGGGTCAAGACTGTCTCAAAGAATATTGGAATAAGGCTTTTGTTTTGATATCTTCTGCAAGATCATTCCTCAACCTGATGTCCATTATAAAAAGATCTCAGGCCAACACAGATCTATTAGATAACCATTCTATACCATACTGTAATTAATTAAGCAGATAAGAAATAGAGACAAAATACATCCCAAAACCCCAGATAACATGGACAATATTAAGAGATGCTGTGAGATGTTCAGCAGTTACCTGAAGGATTCAAGATTACTTCCTTCTGTGACAATGCTAATCCACAACTGATTTTGAGGTTGTAATAATGTTAGATGAATTGAGATTCAAGTCTGAGATGTAACAATTTTGTTCATGACCTTTCTTAAAGCCTGCTTGATATCTTTGTTCCTCAGGGTATAGATCAAGAGGTTGAGGAGGGGAATGACAAAGGTATATATAAGTGCCAAATTTCTATCATCATCCTCTGAACTGCTGGACATGGACGCAGATACACAAGGCTGCAGACACCATACTGTAGAATCACAACCGTTAGGTGGGAGGAGCAGGTGGAGAAGGCCTGATGCCTCCCAGACTTAATCCGGAGAACGGCAGCCACAATATAGACATACGACATGCATATCAGAAGGAAGGGAATAGTTAAAACCATGATCCCAACACTATATAACACAGTTTGGTGAATTTGTGTGTCAGCACATGCCAGCTGTAACAGAGGTGGTACATCACATAGGAAATGATTGATCTTGGGTTGGTAACCACAGAAAGGCAAGTTGAAAATCAAGACTGTTAGCTGTAGACACAGCACTAGGATCAGGGAGCCAATCACCAGCCATATGCATACCCGCCAGGTCATGATGAGGGTGTAGCAAAGTGGGTGGCAGATGGCTACGTAGCGATCATATGCCATGACAGCTAACATAAAACAGTCAGTGCTTCCTAGTGATGTAAAGAAGAACATCTGGATGGCACAGTTCACCAATGGGATTGTTCTGTGGAAATTAGAAACACTAGCAAGCATTTGAGGTACTACCACAGTGGTGCAACAAATTTCCAGAAAAGAGAGGCTGGCCAGGAAGAAATACATGGGGGTGTGCAAGGAATTGGCAATATAGACAATTGAAAGGATGGAAATATTACCAGAAAGAATTATGAGATAGAGCAAAAGAAAGAATGGGAAGATGAGATATTGCATCCCGGGAACAGTGGAGAATGTCTGAAAGAGGAACTCATAGGCAATGGATTGATGATCCCAGTTTGTAATTGTCAGATACATCTCATCTATCACTATAAAAAAGAAAATAATTTTCAATTATTAAAATTTAATAATTTTAATAATTATGTACAGTATATTTCCATAAGTTTCAGAAACAAAAACCTGTGGACTGTATGATATTGAGGTCTGATGCATTGAAATCTCAATGGTTAATCCTAGTTTTTTTCATTTCCCTTCATCTCACAATTAGGCTCTACCCAAGCAAATTCTAACACTTCCACTTCATAATATTCTTTTAAGTGTATTACAATATCAGTTGTCCAAAACTGACCAGGGAGATACAAAAGCTGATATTTACAGAATTTGTGTCATCAATAGGATACAAGCATCTCACCCTTGTCCCTACTATATCTGGAGAGGGCAACCTTTGAAAGCAAGAGACCACATTAAAAGGCAGGCAATGAGTCCAGGTCCAAAGAGGATTGAGATCAGACTTTGGTTTAAATTCAGTTGTGCGAGTTTCCCATCTCCCAATAGAACATGGAGAGGAATATATTTTCAGTTGCTCTGATGTAAGGAGGTTAGGATCTATGAAAACAAGGGGTAGAAGAGTTGAAGTGTAGGCTGAAAATTACACAACTTTGATTGAGATCATTTAAGAAAACAGCTGGCATTCCTGTACTTGTATAGCATTCCTTTTCACAGCACTTTACAGTTCTGGTGATTCAGTTCTGGTAAGACTTACTTCCATCGAAGAACCATAATATAATACTTGATTGTCTTCACCCCCCACCCCCACCCAAATGCTTTCTCCTTCCAGTTTTCATCCATTGCAGCATTGCCCACTGTGAGCAAGGAAATAAAGTGGGGAAATTGAGAAGGCAACCCTCTGCACAAATATTTTGAGTGTGGGAAAGGCCCAGAATGCCAAGTGCAAATAGCAGGGCAACACATCAATAGCATTCTTCTGGAACCAGCAACATCCATGAATTAAGTCATTATATAAGGACAGCTGGTTTTAGGGGGGAAGGGAATTGCTGGGGAATGTATGATGGAATGGATTTCCCTTAAGGCCACAGTTTGATCCACTCTTTTTGAAAGACAGTTTCACTGAATAGAGAGAGTTACTTTTCTAACAAAACTTTAAGGTTAGAAATGTGAACAAATATAGAAGTCTACTATGGTTTGTCTATCTCTGTTGTTAAATGGATTTACTTTATCTCCTATTTATCTGCTATTCTTTGAATAAACTTTAAGGCTGCCTTCATATTTAGCAGTGCCCATACAGCACAAAAATAATACCTCCCTTGAGTGGGGCTCAGGTCTAGGCAATTTCATGGAGATATTCAGGTCAGTTTCTCAGCAAGGGAGTAAAAGTGGTTTGCCACTGTCTTCTGGATGTTTATAACTTTTTAGTTGAGCCTTGATTCTGATTAGTGGAATCCCATTAAAATACTAATCAGTCTTAGCCCTGCTTAGCTTCCCAAACCAGATAGGCTCATTCATGCCCAAAGCAAAAAGCACAATTATAGAATACAGACCCAGCTTATTTGTACAATAGTTTTCAGGAGTTTATAGATATTATAGATTTAAAACTTTCAACAGTTGCCAGTTTTTGTGTTTCAATTAAAAATAGTTTTAAGTGCTGAGATCTAAAATTTTAACTATTGTTTTAAAAAATGATAGCTTTATTTATTGTTGGTTTCTATGGTTCAAGTTTCAGGGAAAAATGAAAAGTCTAATGGAAGAAAAAATGGCTAAATGAACAGGAATGCAAAGCTGAAAAAAAATCTACAAGGAAAAGTATAGCACTACATTTACTGAAAAGAAAATAATTCCTGAATTAAACAGTTTCCACCCCTATCACTCTGAAAGACAGTATCCATTGTGATATTCTAAGTTAATCTTTGCAGCTTTCTCCTTTTAAAGATAAATTATTTGATGTAAAAACAGTATTGTTTCTTGGCAAATACAGTCTGTAAATTATCCCACATGTATTCCTAAATCACTCTGCTCTCAAATTCTCCCTTTCTCACTGCTATAACTTATTTTAACAGAGCCCCGAATGTCTTCAATAACCCCAACTATGATCTTAAATTGGTACATTTTCATTTGTATTCTGCGGTCCAAGACCATAACTGTGAAGAGTGTTCTGAATATCAGCAGAATCAATCCTGATTTGGGGAAGAAAAATATTTAATCAACTTTCACCTGTAAAAATCTTCCGATTTTTGCTCACTGCCCACTGTTAATCCAATGCAGAGGAAGGAATAAAAAGGGAATGAAAATGAAGCAAAAGAAACCCCTACACACACACACACACACACACACACACACACACACACACACACACACTTCTAGATAAAGCTTGAAAAAAAGGGGGCATGCATAAGTGCACTAGCGTGCCTACCGTCCCTGTTTTACTGTCCCCACTTATCTGTATAAATTGTTCCTGTTTATGTTCATACTTATTATCTTGTACGTGTTTGACAAACAAATAAAATAAATAAAATAAAATCTCTGGCTGAAATCCAGAGGATTGCCAAACAGTCAATCCACTGTTGGCAAATCCACTGTTGGCAAATCCACAAATCCACTGTTGCCAAATTGTCAATCCACACACACACACTCTTATATTAGTAAAATGCCTCTGATCCAGGACTACAAAACAAAAGTGGGGCTCTCTTCTTCTTTGTGATGTTTTCTGTCTCAAAAGATGAAACGGAAATGAAATTTTATCAAATGTTTATGAACAGGTTGGTGAGCTTTCTAGCTGGATTGTATGTGAGTTCTTTTCTGGGATGAATCCAGTTTACTTATTAGATTGAATATAGACAGGTACCTCTCAATTCACTGAATCAATACAGAATGGAAGCAAAGGTAGCCACTTACTCAGCTATCATTTTTCCAGTCAATCAAGGTAGTCTTTATCTTCTTTGCAAGGTATTATACTCAGGAAATATGTCAAAGTATTTATTATTTAAAAACAAGAACAATTCTCCTTAGGAATCCCAGTGTCATAAAGTTCTTAAAAAGTAATTAAAAACTCCAGAGGACAAAAGCTTGCAAGAACTTCATTTCAGTATTCTGTGCGGAAAGTTTTGAATCAACTGTGATCAAGGTGCAGAAGAACTATAAGATGCAATTAATGTAGCTCCCTCATATCATTTCTTTGTTGTACATCCTGTTCTCAATATTTTGAGAGCAATAATTTTGGAAGTTGAAAGCCTATTCTATCTGCCCTTTTTCTGTCTCAAAGAGTCAATTGCCAGGGTCAATATAACTCGTTCAAAAGTCTTGAATACTCAATCTAGAAGATAGTGCAACATGTTGAGAATTAGCTTTGCAAAGCATGATAAAGAAGAAACTATCACTTACAATTTGGAACATGTAAGTTGCTACCGCCCACCATAGCAATGGGAGATTGAGGCTCCACCATGAGAATATGCCTGTGGCAAACAGGAAATGGAACATCTTTGTATCATATTAAGCAAGCTGGATGAATTGATTTGGATTTTATTTAATTTATAATTTATATGAAACAAATACAAATTATGTGTATTTAATATTTCAACAATTTCTTGAATAATGCCATCATGCATTTTGTGACTGCTCTGTTTTCATGAGGATATGTAGTGATTGATTCTGCTTTTATATTTAATTTTTACATTTGTTCTCTTGTTTAGCACTGAATTATTGCATCTTTATCTTTCATTCCTGTTCTGTCTGGAAAAACGCGCAGTAGACCGGGTTCCAGTAAACAAGTCTTTATTTCAAACAAGCAACAGTAACGGAACGGCTGGCTAAAGCCGCGGCAGCCCTTTTTATACAGGCTTGTCTGCCGGCTTATAGCCAATGACGTTTCTTTAACTTTGCCGCCTTTAAGTGGTTCCCTGGATTGGTTCCTAGCGAACCAATCCACTTTCAGCCTTTCTGGCCAATCAGAATGTTCAACTTGGACTCTTCCAAGTTACACAGAACACCCCTCCCCCTTTAGTTTAGTCCTACGTGAGTGACATAGTCGCACAGGTAGGTGGGGCTTCTTCTAGTTCTATTTGACCTGCGTGGTTCATTTTCGCTGGAGACTTCGAGCGGTTCAGCCGGGATCACTGTCTCTCCAGCTCTTCTCCATGGAACCGCCTGGAAGGGTGAGTCAGCATTGTTGCTACCCCTTGAGTTGCTCAGGCCGGTGGTTTTGCTGCTCCCTCCTGGTTTTCCCGGGCTGGTCGAGCTGGCTTAGCTGGCCCCTTCCAGGACGGATTCCTTTTCACTTGGATTATTTCTGCTGGTCTCATCTAACTGTAAGTGTTCTTTTTGCTCTTTTTGATTGGTTAGATGTTCTGGATTTATTTTTAATAGTTCATTTTCACCCTCTTTTTTATTTCTTTGTATTCCCCCCCCCCCCTTAGTTGTGTTTTCGTCAACTTTTATAGTTTGAGGTTGTGCAGTTGTATTTCGCTCGATGTTTCAGGAACGAAGCTGGTCTATGTGCCGCTTCCACTCTCTTCCATCATCCACGGTTAGATGGTAGGACCAGGGGCCTGTTATTTGTGTGATTGTGGCTGGAAGCCAGAGAGGGTCTCCGGTGAAATTTTTTGCATAGACTAGGTCACCAATTTCAAATGTGCGGTATTGGCTGGATGAGTCAGGGGGGTTTTCACAGGTGTAATTTGGGTGCAATCTATCTAAATGGGATCTGAGTTTCCTCCCCATTAATAATTCTGCCGGGCTCTTGTTCGTTATACTACTGGGGGTGATATGTTGTAGTGTGAGTAAACGGTTTAGCTTGTCTTGGACATCCCTATGGTCCATTTTTTCTAGGCCTTCTTTCGTAAATCTGACCATTCTCTCGGCCCTACCATTTGCCGCTGGGTGGACCAGCGCGGTTAGTGCATGGCGTACACCTAGGGAAGCTAAATATTATTCAAATTGTATAGCGGTTAGTTGTGGCCCATTGTCAGACACTAGTACATCAGGCAAACCATGAGTTGCAAATAATTTGTTTAACTGCTTGATAACAGCATCGGTTGTCGTGGATGACATTACTATAACTTCCAACCAATTTGAGTATGCATCTATGACAATCAAAAATATATGCCCCCTAGTAGGTCCTGCAAAATCAATATGGATTCGAGACCAGGGGCCTCGTGGGGTCTCCCAGTCTCATATGGGTGCTTGTGGTGGAGAGGGTCTAGTTCTCTGGCACTTATTACATGTAGCTACCCAGTATTCAATATCTTGTCTAAACCAGGCCACCAGACATAGCTCCTAGCCAGGCTTTTCATTTTTACTATGCCTGGGTGGCCTTCATGGAGCATACCCAACACTTCTTTCTGCAGTCTGGAAGGAATTACCACCCGATCACCCCATAACAAACACCCCTTTTGAATTGACAGTTCAGTCTGTCTGGTCCGAAAAGGTTTAAAATTTTCAGTTTTTTGGTTTTCCGGCCAGCTTTTACCGACCCAATTCAAAATGCGGGCAGTCACTGAGTCTTTTGTGGTAGCTCTGGCGACATCATTGGCAGACAATGGCAGTTCAGGTCAGGCCTCTATTTGTAGTGCGGCGGTAGTCGGAGCTGGGTCGTCTTCTGTTGTTAGCAATGGTGCTCAACTTAATGCGTCTGCATGGGTGATTTGTTTTCTGGGTCGATGCAGCAATGTATATGAGTATGCAGCTAGGAATTCTGACCATCTAGTCATTCGGGGGGATAAAATGTTCGGTGTGGGTTTGTTTCCCACCAAAATTCCTAGTAATGGTTTATGGTCAGTTACAATGGAAAATGTCCTCCCATAGAGGTATTTGTGAAAATGTTTAACTCCAGCGACGATTGCCAGGGCCTCTCTGTCTAGTTGCCTCTAGTTGCGTTCCGCTTTGGAGAGCGTTTTCGAGTAAAAGGCGATGGATGTCTCTCTCCCATCGGGCAATTGGTGGCTCAGGATGGCACCGACTCCGAACGGTGAGGCGTCACAGGTGACCGTCAATGGGAGTGTGTTACTAAACTGAATAAGAACGGTGTCTGAGGTTAATAAGTCTTTTATGCTTTGGAAAGCTTTTTGTTCCTTGTGAACCTAAGTCCAATTCGTTTTTTTTATCCAGTAAACGATGCAATGGTTCTGCTATCATTGCTTTATAGGGGGGGACTACGTTATAAGAGTTTATTAGACCCAAAAATGCTTGTAAGTCTATTTTGTTTCTAGGTCTGGGTGTGTCTTTAATTGCTTTGACCTTTTTTTCTGTAGGGTGTATACCCTCTCCGTCAATTAAATATCCTAAAAATTCAACGCGATCAGTAACTAGACAGCATTTTTCCTTTTTAACTTTCAGGCCGGATTCTCTAAATTTTATTAGCACTTCTCTTAGTCTTGCTTCTAATTGGGTTGTGTTTTTTGCTGAAATTAGGATGTCATCAAAGTATGGAATGACCCCTTTAATTCCATTTAATAGGCGTTCCATGAGGCTTTGGAAAATGCCTGGGGCAACGCTTACTCCAAATTGAAGTCTGTTACATTTGAATTCCCCTCTGTGAGTTACCATTGTCTGTGCCTCGGCCGTTATTGGGTCTGCTGGAAGTTGTTGATATGCTTGGGCTAAATCGAGCTTGGCAAAAAATTTTCCTCCCCCAAGTGAGTGCAGCAAGTGCTGCACGACTGGTGCCGGGTATGCGCTTTGCTGCAATGCATGGTTCAGGGTAGCTTTGTAGTCTCCGCAGATGCGCACAGACCCATCAGTTCCAAGACACCATTGACAGGAAGGATCCTGAGTCGACCTCCATCTCGCAAGGGCTTCCTTCATGTCTCTGGGCTTCGCCAATGCCTTGGCCATCTTGAATACGGTTGGCCCACAATGAGTTAGGAAGACAGCCCTCTTCCGCTGATCCGAAATTTCCTCCATTTCGTTGCTCTCTAAAAACATCAGGAAACGATCGATGTATGATTCCCAATCTTCTTTGGTGGGATTGAAAGGTGCAGGTGGCGCGTTATTACCAGCCATCACTTCTAGCGTGGTTTTCTTGCCGCATGCTCGGTCTCCGCTTCAGGACGATCCCACCCTCGTCGCCAGTGTTCCGTCTGGAAAAACACGCGGTAGACCGGGTTCCAGTAAACAAGTCTTTATTTCAAACAAGCAACAGTAACGGAACGGCTGGCTAAAGCCACAGCAGCCCTTTTTATACAGGCTTGCCTGCTGGCTTACAGCCAATGACATTTCTTTAACTTTGCCGCCTTTAAGCGGCTCCCGAAACGCTTTCGGCCTTTCTGGCCAATCAGAATGTTCAAGTTGGACTCTTCCAAGTTATACAGAACAATTCCTACTTTTATTTTTTAGATAAATTTTTCCTGTTAAAGCCAAACCTAATAGTAACATAATGTCAGCCTTCAAGATTTTCTTCCTTTGCTTTGCATCTTTCGGCTGTCATAAGTAACAGGGGGAGGAGGGGGGACATGGTAATGGGAAGCAAGCTGGAGGTGTTACAAAACAGAACTGTACAAGTTGGGGGGGAAGGTTCTTGCTTAGGCTTCTATCCTATGCTATGCACAGCCGCAACCCTTTATTAAAATATGTCAAGGTCAGCGGACAAAGGCCTCATCACTACCTGGAGATGCCCACATGATGCTATACACAACTTTTAATTGGATGAGCCAATTGGACTATTGGGGGTGGGAACATTGCCATCACTTTGTATATGTGATTTATGCATTCATTTTCTCAGATTCAGAATTCTTTTGTTGCTACCACTTGACTTCCAATAAAATATATCTTTTCTCTAATTAATGGAGTCTAAGTATTTCTTTCTTGGATTTTGAATAGAACACCATCTGACACATAGTCTTATTTTTATGCGAATCAGCATCAACCAGATTTGCATGCAAAATACTGTAGTTTTAAAAATCAAACACATAAAATTTCATGACCAACAAGACAATAAAATTTATTGTTCTTTATGTATTATTTAATTGTTTACAAGCAAGATATTGAAAACAATGATATTCTTCATCATAGTGTGTATGAAAACTTAAGAAGATTAAGGGAAGATAAATGTTCAAATAACCTGGCAAGGGACTTCAAAACATTTATATAAAATATACCTTAATTATACATTGCTGCCAGAGCCATTCAGAATTAGCAGCATTGGATGGGCAAGATGTAAATGGTGTAGCACAAGGAGAAGTACACTGATTCCATATCATTTACTCCACAGACTATACGTGCATTGGCAGTGTAATTTTGCAGAAGTCTAGCATTAAAAAGGCACTGATTTCTAAATGCATTGGCATATCTTCCCCTTGTCATCTAAATAAAATTTTAAAAGAGATTATCCTACTCAGAACAGTTTTATCCACCCTGACCAAGAAATAAGCCTAAGTAGCTTTTGAAAATTTTTCTGTAATTTGCAGCATATGTACTTCAAGACATCATAGATCTCTGCTATTAGTAATAAAGATTATAGAAATAATTAAAGATATTTCTACAGATGAATATGTGTTAGTTCAAAAACCAACTTGTTTTATCAGCTGAAAAAAAATCTCAAAAAGCATTTATATATGCTCTTAATACCGGTATTTCTAAAAAAAACCCCAGATCTCCAGATAATGAATTCTAGTCGTTATTTAAATTCAACACAAAAGCTA
The DNA here is from genome assembly GCA_015471245.1 of Laticauda colubrina. Taxonomy (NCBI): domain Eukaryota; kingdom Metazoa; phylum Chordata; class Lepidosauria; order Squamata; family Elapidae; genus Laticauda; species Laticauda colubrina. The sequence goes on from BLBF01000032.1 coordinate 32,447,915, forward strand.
CATACCTAGCAGTTGGTTAATTTGAAAACACTAAAGTACAAGAGTGTGTTACAATGTGGGGCAAATTACCATATTTGTTATGATATTTAATTTTGCCTAATTTTGTGGGGGTTTTTTTACTCAAGAGAAAATCTTTGGAAGCTCTATGCCCCAAGAAAGTGTCCTAGAATTGCAGTCTTATTTTTTGTTTTGCAATAACATTCTTGGGAAGAGTAATGTTTCCCATGCTTTTAAGTTAAACGAAGAGTTTTTTAAAGCAAGGGTTACAGTAGGTTTTTCCGTTCTGCTCCTGAAAAATACCATTGTGCAACTGAGTAAGGCAAAAGGCACAAACAAAATGCTCTGGATGAAACTTGTGCCCCATGGCACTGACGCATCGTCCAACAATAGGTTTTCCACAACCATGGCACACTGTTCCCTGTTGTTGATGGAAGTGAAGCTCACAGTATGGCTGACCATTCAGTTCAAAGAAAGAACCATCAGTAAAACTGCAGAAACAATCCTGAAAATAGAAGAAAGAAGCTTGTGTCAAGGTATACAAATGTTTCTGAGATTAGAATATCGTTAGATTCTTCCCAGTGCTGCATTGGGCAGAGTGCTAGTTCACTACTATTTAAAATAAACAACATTGAGTGTTTTTATTCTCTAATTCGTTATTTTCTTCTTGGAATTATGTTTGAAACATGAACCCATCCAGGATAGAAGCTTACAAAAACAATTAATCCTGCCCAAGGTTTTTCAATTCAAATCAACATAAGGACACTCAAGAATGGGCCCACTTTTTGCTAATATTACAGTTCAAATTGAGTTGTAGTATTCTCTTCCAGCTTTAACAAAATTAACTTGCTATCACCAATATTTGGATGGTGTGTTTATATGTGGGTGTGTATGCATGTAGGTATGTGTGTACATACATAAAAATATACCTTTGTAGCACGGGTTTAATATCAGATTTTAATATTTTTAGTTTGAGAGACTTCCTTATATCAAGATACAAATAACACATTAATTAGCTGGCATTTAAGAAGTCTTCAGGGGTTGTGACCAAAATCTATCTGGAGCCCTTTAAATATTGGCTGTACCACTAAACCCAATCCCACCACATAAATGTCCCTTAATTACCAGCTACCCAAACAGGTACTAACTCTGGGCGATTCCATATACTTACTCTGCACACAAAACATTCAGGATGCCATATGGCATTCAGAGCTGACAAATACTGATTCATCACAGGACGATCACAGCTTCTGCATTTGGGAGAAAAAATGCTCTGGAAATCTTTCTGGCAGTATGGCTTTCCATCTTTCACCTGGAAACCTACAGAAGAAGGTTTGGGAACATAATAATTAAAAACGGTGAATTAGTCACACAGACACAAAGGTATGCTATCTCTTTGCTTGGAAAAGCAGTAGGAAAGGAGAGACTCTAGGATCAGTGATCTTCAGACTAGTTCAACACTGATCTGTTCAAGATCTTGGTTCTCAAAGCGAGAACTATTTTGACATGTAGTTTTTTTAATGAGTTATTGCAAATTGCAGGAGTGAATGTTTTGCCCTAAAGGCAAAAACAAGGTGGAGACAGGAAGAGAAGGATAGGGAGATGGAGACTTAAGAGACTGGTAGAAAGGAATCTGTAATTAACGGTTTTCTATTAGCTTCCATACAAGAAATGCAGTAGAAGATTTTACATCACTGGCATTTAATTCTAATTAGATTAGCATGAATGATCCATAGTCATTCATCAAATTGTTATAGGGCTTGGAATCCGAAGGGAAAATTTTTTGTAGTATGGTAGACTTGTAAAAAGGTGATGAATTTTTGGAAGATTCTTTTTAAAGTTAGAATAATAACTAAACAAAAAATAGAATATGTTCGAGAGTTGTGATTATTACATATTTTTGACGGCAATAACTCTAAATAAAAAGGAGTTAATTGTATTCTTGCTCCTGGCTGCAGAATTGAAAATTGCTTAAAACTGAAATTTCTAGATAACCTGTAATTGAATAATTAGCATGCAAAAGTATGGCCAATTGTTCTCATGGAAAAAGTGACTGATAAAATTTGAAGGCTGACTTCTCTAAGTGCTGAATCACAGTTTTATTGGTTCTGAAAAGATTATATACAATAAGTTGTGCTTCTAATAATAACTCTTCTACTGATAAATTGAATGTTATGTAACCTATGATCAAATGTTGACAATTAGGCATTGTTGTTTTATATTCTTCTTTCTTTCTTTTTGTTTTACAGAATATTAAACATTAAAAGAATAAAAATAGGTTGTGGCATTCTACAACATATAATAAAGGAAGCAATAAATGTTTAATGCACGCATGAATGACTTATAAATTTAAAAGTCTAGTTCTAAAAATTACATCTATAATAGAATAGCTGATGCTAGCAATGATGAATTGAGACAAATGGGCAAAGAATCTGTTATAGGTTGGATATAATCAGTGGTGGGATTCAAAAATTTTTACTACCGCTTCTGTGGGTGTGGCTTGGTGGGCATGGCAGGGGAAGAATATTGTAAAATCTCCAGTCAGAGGTGGTATTTGCTGGTTCCCTGAACTGCTCAAAATTTCTGCTACTGGTTCTCCAGAACTGGTCAGAACCTGCTGAATATACCACCTCTGTATATAATATTAGATCACATGTGCTTGAATTCGATATTTGATGGAGGTTTTGAATAATGGTAGCTTCATTGCTTCCTGGGAAGAAAATGTCCAAAATAGCCACATATGGTTGTACTTCAGTGTCTGTATGATGAGCAATGAGGCTGCCCCTATGTTATTGCCACACCCTTCAATCTCTATTTCCAGATGAACCCCTACTCACAGCCAGAGGAGGTGTGCTGATGGTGCCAAGCTGATAAGGACTGAGTTTCTCAGCCAAAGCAAAGCAGCCAGAAACCTTCAGCTAGAATCTACTTTGGATAGTTACCTTCTTTTATACTAGAAATAGCCAGATACACAGACAGATGACTAAATATTTCTTCTGGTTTCTAAGATTGAAAGACTTAATTAGAACATTGACTTACAGAACACAGAATAACAGAGTAGGAAGGGGCCTAGGAGGTCTTCTAAGTCCCCAATTTTTTAAATTAATTATTTATTTTTGATTAATAGTAGTTAGTGGTTTGTTAATAATTATTTATTATGTATTCTTTTATTGCATAGCTTAATAGCAGAAATATTATTATAATCCTGGTTATCTGGAGTAGCTTTTAAAATGCAACAGAAAACTGGAATAAACTGGCAAAAAACGAGATCTCAGATCTCTGCAGCAGTATAACTCAGGATGTTCAGAGATCTCATTTTTGCCGATGTATGTAGAGTGTGTGCAATATACAAAAACTTAGCATGAAGGGATTTCTATACAATCTATGTATTGGCGACCAAGCCTGAGAAAGAAAATGATGCCAATGTGCATTCCTGTACCTTTGTGAGTATGATGGAGCTCTTCATTTTCTAGGGAAAAAAAGCAGGCCCTTTTTTACAAGCCAACTTGCTCTAGATAAAGGTTTCATGATGTACTAGAATGAAATACTTTGAACATAAAATACAAGCATGTTGAGAATGTTAATGGATATAGCAATAGCAACTCAGACTTATAAAGCTTCACAGTGCTTTACAGCCCTCTCTAAGCAGTTTACAGAGTCAGCATATTTCCCCCAACAATTTGGGCCCTCATTTTACCTACCTTAGAAGGATGGAAGGCTGAGTCAACCTTGAGCCTGGTGAGATTTGAATTGCCAAACTGCTGGTAGCTGGTGATCAGCAGAAGCAGCCTGCAGTACTGCATTCTAACCACTGAGCCACCATGGGTCTTATAAACTACATGTTAGCTTACAAAAACTATTAATCATGAAAGTGCATTCAGAAGATGTTATGTGACAAATATTTTCAACAGGAGGCTCTAGGATCAGAGTTGGTGCTTTTCATGAGTTGGCTGTATCAGAGAGTTTAAGAGGAAAGTTACTGGACTAATAACTAAAGGGTAAAAGATTTGCTGTTATGACCACAAGAGGATTCCAAGAAGTGAACCCAAGAACAGATCTATTATCAGTGCAGATGAACCATTCTAGACAGTATTCTGGAAGATTAAATTCTGCCCCCTTATCTTTCACACAAAATAGATAAACATGAACATTTAGATTTTTAGATTTGCTCTGTTTCAAGAAAGCCTAAGATTCCTCACATAGCTTAAAGAAAATATCACTACAGGCACCACAGTAAAGGCAAACTGCTATGAAGCAAAAAAGGAATAAAAAGAGGAATAAAAAAAAGATTTTGAAGCAAAAACCAGAATGAGCTTCAAATAAAAAGCCATTAAAGATAGAGCTTGACATTAGGAACACGTGCAATTTGATTTCCTCTAAACTTTATTCTCTCTCATCTAGTGCAATACCAGGCTGACCTTGTCTAAGAAATATCAGTATGGTTAATATTTGAGTGAGGAAACTATCCAGATATCCCAGTTCTCAAAACTGCAAGAATACAGTCATCAGGGGTTCAACTCAATTTGCTAAATATTCACTTTTTAGATCAAACTGAGAAATTGGAGAATATTCTAAGAGGAAATGGCAACTGTCTTTTGGTACTGTGTGGTCAAGAAAAATGCATGGCTGTTTCCATGTAGATCAACTCAAGGGTATATTTATCTAAATTTCCTTATATAGAATTTAAAAGTGGAAACTACAGGTTGCTGCTAACAAAAGGAAATTGTTTTGTTTATTACCAATCTTACCTACTTAAATGCTTGGGATATTTGATACCACAGTTTGTTTGCAGATACTATAGTGTGGGTGTTTATAAGGCTTCTTCTGGACTCCACAATTTCTAGAAAGGCACTGTTTCCTGTGAATTTGCTTTGTGTTCCTATAGTGAGCTCATCCTTGATACATTGATTTAATTTTCTATTAAGGCTTTAGGAAGATTATAGACTATTCTTATAAAGTTAGAGTGAACAAATTTTCCCCTCAGTTACTAAGACTGTGCAGTGCAAAAAAAAAAGAATCCAGTTTGATTTCAGATGACTTTATAAACATGTGTATTTAATTTCCTTGGCAGTACTATGGAAATGAATTGTCATTGTCTTTTTTCAGGATTGATTGATTGGTCAGTTGATTTATTCTCTGTCTGGTCTATAGACCTCAGCTTTTCTTTCAATGAAGTATTAACCAGATCTGAACAACCTTAGTTGAAAAGTTCACTCAATTACATTAGAAGTTATGAACAGATGTTCATGAAAGAAACAATTGAATGTAAAATATACCTGCTATGCCAAACACTAGACTTTATAATGACTTGAGCAAAGCAACAAAATATGGTATAAGAACACTATCGAAAAAGACAATCATTCTGACTATTCTGTAGGTGATATAGGATACCAAGATTTTTGCCAAATTAGATATTGCCAAGGGGTTTTGGCAATTACAATAAATCTCCAAGCATCAAAATCCAGTCATCTGGTAATTTTGACCACATACTATGAATGTTATCGTTTGCATTGTTTCTAGTACTTCTGAGAGTTTTCAGTATACAGTCCTCAGTTCTAAGGCAAAATGACATAGTTTTAACATTATGGGTCTGATGTATGTTGCTAACAGTGCTAAAATAACAAACATCAGGCTATGTATAAGAATAGAGAATATATTATTCTTTAAACTTTGTTGAATTCTTCCTTCGTCAGGGTTACCTGGGGGAGCAGTAAAAAGAGGGCTCAATTTAGAGTCCTTATGGAACCTCAAATGAACTGCACCCAGTCCCCCTTGATTGCAATTAAACCTTATTTAGCTCTAACCAGGTGCTGACTGTTAGTAGAGAATATTTCAATGCATAGGCTTTTAGCAATAAGTCAGTTAAATTGAACGCTCATGTGTGGACCTGGTTTCTTATGTCTGACAATTCCAGTGTTAAAGAAAGTACTTAGCAACTTTTTAAAAAATACAATTGAACTTATATTTTATTGACTGCAATATGGCATATCTATGTGGAATGAAAATTCAGTATATTATCAATTTGTATTGGCTTTATTGGAATTGTTTTTGCTCATTTCCATTAAGATTCTTCTAATTACTGGGAGTGATAACACAGCAATAAAAGGTTGTTTTGTTTCTGGGACTGTGCATTACTAGATATGTTTGGGCTCTGTTGGGTTGTAGACTGGATTTTTATGTTGAGGCCCATTAATATTTAGAGAAATAGAGTTATTTATGGAATGATTCTATTTCAAATATGGAGGCCAAAAAAAAATCTATTGGACATTGTGAGCAGAATGTGGAGAACAGTTAAATTAAACCAGTTATTGCAATGACTATTTTAAGGACTTTCCTTGACTTCAAATATAATCTTTTTTTTGAATAAAGTTTTTTTCTTGTTTATATTTTATTTTTCCCCATTTGTCTGTACACGTAATTCCTCAGTTTACAGAAATTAATTTAGTGACTGTTTGAACTTAAACTGGCACTGAAAAAAGTTATTTATGACCATTTCCCACACTTACAACCATTGCAACCTCCTCAGTCATGTGATCAAAATTCAGACTCTTGGCAACTGATTGATAGATTTATGATGGTTGCAGTGTCATAAATATACCATCAAGCAAAGTCAATGGGGAAGCCAGATTGATTTATAGTACTATAAATAGTACTAACATAACAACTGCAGTGATTCATTTAACAACTGTGGCAAGAAAGGTTGTAAAATTGGGCAAAACTCACTTAACAACTGTCTTGCTTAGCAACAGAAGTTTTGGACTCAATTATGGTCCTAAGCCAAGGACTACCTGTATTTCTCTTTATAAAACATGTTAAGATAAAATAAACTTGATTAATAAAAAGTTTCTATTGAATTAACAATCTAGTCAAAGTCGGCTGCCACAGCTATGAAGAGAAGGATAATTGTTTAGACAAATCAAGCCTGCTCATGCCACTAGCCAGCTTGCTACTGTTCATACTGAGTAAAAATATAATTTGGTTCACCATGAGGTCAGGTAGTGCTTTGTTAAACTTCTGCAATTCTTACATGTTTTAAGAGAGAACAATCCATAATTGCAAAAGCAGTCATTGCATCGGAATCTGAGTCACCATAGCAAAGAGGAAGAAATTGCTGCCAATGCAATAAAGTTCTGAAAGTTGCTTCTAAAAGCATGAAGCAATAACACTGAGCAGTGCTCAGGGGAAATTCTCCCAGATGGCCAAGAAAGAAAGAATAGTGCCCTTGGGTTGCCTAAAAGACTTAATTTAGTTAGAATCCAGCTTATCTCTAAATTGACCTGAAAAACTTTTTACACTTTAATTCTTTCTAATTAGGAGCTTGGGAACCCGAGTTTTATTAAAATGACCTCAAAGATCCACTAGGAGCTAATTACTGGATCTCAGTTCCTGGTGTCCCATTAGTGCTCATCTGTGATCAAATCCCACTGTGAATGTGCTGATGCTTTTCTGATTTTTGTTTGTCAAACAGAAAAGAAAAACCAATTATTTGCAGCATGCTACCCGAGAAAAATGAAATAGAAATACTTTAATCAATGCTCCCCTCTGATGCTCTGTGTATCAGCTTACACTCAGGAGATAAAAAACACATTCAAAGAAAACTATGATACTGGTATCCATTAGAAAAAAACTGGTATGACCTGACTGATCATAAATTTATGTCATGCTATTTCCTTAGAAGGCAGACAATATTGTGGGGTCCTTGGTATTCTCTGAGCTTGGTAGTTTTCTTGCAGATGTTTCATCATCAAATCAGGTAACGTCATCAGTGCTTTATCCAGTTTGATAATGAAATATCTGTAAGAAAACAACCAAGCTAAGAGAGCACCTAAGACCTCACAGAGCTACAAATATTCTCTTTTATCAGCAGACAACATGATATGACATGAAGAAAAAGCATAAGAAATAGTAAGCCAAGAAAAATTAAACACATGAGATAAATGAAAGGAAACAAATTGCAGTCAATTTATACTGACATCATTTATGATGCCTTCATACTTTCTGTCCTTGTGAACCTTCTATCCTTCCATCAAGTCCATACTCAACTTCAGCCATTACTTTTTGTCCTTCAAGGATTCCGCTTCCTCTTTAGAAACACTTACTGACTCCATCCAACCACACCTTTTTCTTACTTCTCCTTTTTCTCAGTGCAGTCACTCTTCCTTCACATATTTGCTTTACAGTTCAGCCCTCATTCTTTCTCCCTGTATCATTGAACCACAGTACTTCTTTAATATACTCATTTTTGAACCTAATCCACATTCATTCAGCACCCATACTCTCACTTATTCTTTCATTCTTCCTTGATCCCATCTTTTCTTGTTTTCTTGTAGAATATAAGTGCCCCATTTTCTCTGCATCCATTTTTATATTTCTCCTGATATACCAAATTCTGACTTCTATATAACAAATGCAGCCAGAAGCATACATTTATTCACAATCATTTTTGCATCTTTCAACAAGATTCCTTACTCCATCCTATTGGCAAGTTTTCTAGTGACATTTTCCATCTTTGAAAATTCTCCATCCATTTTCTCATTTGTAAATTCATATATAGTACTTCCTTGAATTTTTCTTTGCTTGTGTATCATATTGAATCACTTCCCACATAGTTGGAATGAGACATCTGGGGTTAAGAATATGTCCACTTGGAAATCTTTCACATTCATCTACCTAGATTATATTTATACCTATAAAGACATTAAACAAACTTGCAAAAGCTAAGCCAGGAACTTTGAGAAATAATGACCCACCATCATCACCAAACACAGTCCCACAATGTGTACAAAAGAAATGCTCAGGGTGCCAAGTCTGATCCATAGCTGTTAGGATTTTCTGCAGAGAAAACAAGAAAGCTTTACTGGAATAATATTATATATGACAAATATATCTTTGGTACATGGAACAGGGAGGGTGGCATCATTTTGTCTTTAGCCTCAGATAGCTAATTTTGGGACCAATTATGAAGGCAGTTGATTACCAGAAGGCAGAAACAGAGATACATACCCCCTGGATGGGTGCCGTACAGTAAGCACAGCGAGGAGAGAAGAGCTGATGGTAGTCTTCTTGGCAGTAAGCTTTGTTGTCCCGCTCAAAGAATGGCCGGGAACCCACTTCTTTTCCACAATGGGTGCATGTGAAATGTTCGGGATGCCACATCTTTCCCAGAGCTGTAATTACCTAGAATTCATTAAAAGATTAGTTGAAGACATTGGATAAAGATACTTCACTCTTTACAGTGCAGACTCTTTCAAACAGAAGCTACATATTCTCAAAGATGCTCTGTTTTACATCAAAATCCCCTCATTGGTTTAGCGAGCAACTGAAGCTCTTTAGGCTAAGACATAAAGATTCTCAGTGATAACATTGCAAAAGAAGAAACTCTAATTTGCCTTCTTTATTATAGGTGTCATGCAGTTTAAAAGTATGACAAATAAGCAATTGGTTGTAGCAACCTTGGTGAGACTGAGAATAGTAGAAAGAGCAGATAGTTAAATTCACTATTCCCATCGCCATGCTTACCTTTCCAGCAATAGGTTTGTGGCAAAAGGCACAGTTACCCTTAGGCACAGTAGCAACACCAAGGTCCTGCATATCATGAGTTAAATTCTTCAATATGCTGTCTAGGTTGTCCGTGGTATTCCCTTCTGCTGATGTTGACTGGCCAGAAGTGGCCAGGCTATCTGAGACCTACCAGAGAATAAATAATTTTCAATTCTCTATCTTTTTGAGTAGCTTTTTCTGCTTCCAAGACAGGTATTTATTGATCTATTAACCTAGAACGTTCACACACTTTTATAAAACATTTTCAATGACATATACTCTTGCATATATCCCCACATCTTTTCTTTCCTGAAAAAAACTGTTTCGAACAAACAGAATCATGCTTTTCCATTTGAATGAATGTAAGAACTCTTAATTAGGCAATACAGTAAGGACATGGTTCTTAAACATGTTCTTTTTTATTTTGTACATTCATCTGCACAAGGCTTTTAGCTCCCCTAACTTCCTATGCTCAAACTACATCCCCAAATGATATTATGAAAAACCCTGTCCCACAGTTCTTTTCCAGATCTGAAACATGGGCAGTTAGGGAGGCTGTATCAGAGTGATCAAAGATGCAGGACCAAGAAAAAAAAATCCAAGAACAAGATGGAAACATAAAATAAACTGGATATACACAGAAGCATATGGATAGTATAATATACACAACCATGGTGAGAAATAATTTAAAGACATTCAGAACAATAGTACTCATGATAGCCTCCATTCTCACTTATTTTTAAACCCTGCACTCTCCCTTTATGGGTTTTTTTTCCTGCCAATGTGAATTTGAAGTATGCAAGCTGACTTAAATATAGCAAGTTCCACCTTTTCTTAATTTATTTGCCAGTGTTTTTCAATCTTAGCAACTTCAGTATGTGTGGACTTCAGCTCCTAGAATTCAGAATTTATTATAGTCTGTATAAACAATCAGTTTTCATTTCCAAAGGTATTTAAGTTAGAATCCCATTTTCACCTTGGATTGGATTGTTCCTAAGCAAGCCAAAAGATCATCCAGTTCCTGAGCAACTGAGGTAGTAGATGAGGAGGACACCATTGGCTGTGGAGGTAAAACTTTGCTTCAAAAAATAAAAATATTTATGATCAACCAAGTGAAAAGAATGAAAAAGTAAATCTTTAAATTCTTGCATGTACTATCATTCCATCTGTCATTGTTTATAATACCTGCTCAAAAAACAACCCACTATTTCAATTATTTATTGGCCTCAAAAGTTCATCTCAGAAAATAATTCAAATTTATGAATGGCAAAACCTGTGATTTGTTTACTGTTCTACTGTATTAGTATTAGGTAAGCTCTAATTTTGCCTGATCTTTTATCAAGTTCCCATTTTCTACACAGCACTGACATTGTATGCATGTATAAAACAGCCAAATTTGTGAAATGCTATAGAAATTTAATGCAATATGTGGAGACCACACATTTTCATATCATTTAATTCATCTGTCTTTTACACATCATCAAGTGATGAACTGGCAAATCAAAATATTCCTTTCATAAAGCAGTTGAAACTTTCACTATGAAGAAAAAATATTGAGTTGCAACACTCAACTTCTATGCTAATATCTGAGCTAATTTACTATTTCAAGTCATTCTAAAATTTTCTGGTTAATGGCATAAGAGTATAGTACATGTATGATAATAAAATACACTCCTCAAAAATAAATAAATAAAGGGAACACTTAAACAACACAATGTAACTCCAAGTCAATCACACTTCTCTGAAATCAAACTGTCCACTTAGGTAGCAACACTGATTGACAATCAATTTCACATGCTGTTGTGCAAATGGAATAGACAACAGGTGGAAAGCATAGGCAGTTAGCAAGACATCCCCAACAAAGGAGTGGTTCTGCAGGTGGTGACCACAGACCACTTCTCAGTTCCTATGCTTTCTGGCTGATGGTTTGGTCACTTTTGAATGCTGGCAGTGCTTTCACTCTACTGGTAGCATGAGACGGAGTCTACAACCCACACAAGTGGCCCAGGTAGTGCAGCTCATCCAGGATAGCACATCAATGCGAGCTGTGGCAAGAAGGTTTGCTGTGTCTGTCAGCGTGTCCAGAGCATGGAGGTGCTACCAGGAGACAGGCCAGTACATCAGGAGACGTGGAGGAGGCCGTAGGAGAGCAACAACCCAGCATCAGGACCGCTACCTCCGCCTTTGTGCAAGGAGGGACAGGAGGAGCACTGCCAGAGCCCTGCAAAATAACCTCCAGCGGGCCACAAATGTGCATGTGGCTGCTCAAACAGTCAAAAACAGATTCCATGAGGGTGGTATGAGGACCTGACGTCTACAGGTGGGTGTTGTGCTTACAGCCTAATACCATGCAGGACATTTGGCATTTGCCAGAGAACATCAAGACTGGCAAATTCGCCACTGGTGCCCTGTGTTCTTCACAGATGAAAGCAGGTTCACACTGAGCACATGTGACAGATGTGAACAGGGTCTGGAGACACTGTGGATAACGTTCTGCTGCCTGCAACATCCTCCAGCATGACTGGTTTAGCAGTGGGTCAGTAATGGTGTGGGGTGGCATTTCTTTAGGGGGCTGCACAGCCCTCCATGTGCTCCCTAAGCCAGCCTGATTGCCATTAGGTTCAGAGATGAAATCCTCAGACCCTTTGTGAGATCATATGCTGGTATGGTTGGCCCTGGGTTCCTCCTAATGCATGACAGTGCTAGATCTCATGTGGCTGAAGTGTGTCAGCAGTTCCTGCAAGATGAAGGCATTGATGCTATGGACTGGCCCTCCTGTTCCCCAGACCTGAATCCAATGGAGCACATCTGGGACATCATGTCTCACTCCATCCACCAACGCCACATTGCACCACAGACTGTCCAGGAGTTGGGGAATGCTTTAGTCCAGGTGTGGGAGGAGATCCCTCAGGAGACCACCTGCCACCTCATCAGGAGCATGTCCAGGCATTGTAGGAAGGTCATACAGGCACGTGGAGGCCACACACACTACTGAGCCTCATTTTGACTTGTTTTAAGGACATTACATCAGTTGGATTGTGATTTTTTGTTGTCAGCACATTCAATTATGTAATGAACAAAATATTTAATAAGAATATTTCATTCATTCAGATCTAGGATGTCTTATTTTTGTGTTCCCTTTATTTTTTTGAGCAGTGTATATTTTCTAATATAATTTTCACCCACTCTGCAAGCCAAAATTTATGTTATATACTATATCACCCAGGGTTCTTGGAAATAAGGATGAATAATTTCCAGTGCTTTATATTTCTGACTCAGGATATATCATATTTACATTCAGCCATACAGATAAACATTCCTCCTACTTAAATGTTATTTAAAATACCAACTTGATTTCCTGTTTTGAAAATTAATGACATTGTTGTAATCATTTGGTGATGTTCATGGAAATGAAAATAAAGTGACTCGATTGTACCATCCTATTAAAAGTTGATTGTGAGTAACCTGGAATTAATAGCTAGGGGGAATTGATAAACTTTTGTGTATATACAGTAACTGTCTATGCACACTCTGGCACACATTTTTTTTATTGGGCGAGCGCCATCTCATTCCAATAAGGTGCCAAAATATTCCATCAAAATGCAAAATAAGCCTTGGCAATTCCAACCTACAGATAGTGATCCATTTATTGGATAAAAAACAGATATACTTACATTGGTAAATGTCCAAAAAACCTTTATTTAATCCATGGGAAACTGCTTAAAATGTCATGTTACAGTTCGGAAATGAGCTTTTGTCATGAAATTGATTTTTCTAATTTCTTTGCCTTAGCATAGACAAGTTAAGACAGTGATACAGCTTTAGCAGACATGAAATGCAAAATAGTTGTATAATTTGAGGTCCGTTTATCTTTTTTCTGTAGTTACCTGTAAATATCTGCATCTTCTTTATGGGTTTGAACATTGTGTGCTGGTTCTACCTGGAAATATAGCAGATACGTGTAAGAATACTGTGTATGCCCAAAGTCCCCCATATGAAGAAAATGCTCAGTTTCTGATTATTATTGTTCTGATAACTTCAATCCTTCAGAAAATGTTGCACTGTCCTGTTCATCTAAAGCAGCCTTTAAACTATCATCTTTCATTCTGGAACCAGTTCTGCTACATGTTGTAATGGTCAACTATGTCCCAGATACAAACTGGAGGCAAGCAAACAGACTATTCAGGAAAGAATCTGTTATATATCAAAACAGGGATGAGCTAAAGGCTGGAATGAATTTTCTAGTAGGGTCAAATTTGTGAGCACTTCCTTTCATAACCTGTAGCTTCCTAAGACTTATATAGCTTAAGAAAAATACCTTTTTGGCTTCTTGAGGTGTTGATTTGTGGTGTTGGGTTAAATGACTTTCTGTTTTTGCTGGTTTGTTGTCGCGCTTGAGAAGAAAGCAAACAGTTGGGTCTGAATCATTCACACTCAGACTCTCCGTTGTTTGTTCCAGTTCTGCCAACAAAGCATCTAAACAAAACCATTATGGTTCAAATACATCTGTCTTTTTGTCTATAGTTTTAGCTTTCTATTTGTAAAACTATAATATTGCTATTAAATGTCTCCTTGATCTATGATGGCCTAGACAGGGGCAAAGAGGAGTGGAGGAAAAGATATGTTCCGTTTGGATAATATTGGATAAGAAATGTTCCGTTTGGATAATAAGGTACGTGAGACCGGTATCTTCAACAAACAATTCTTTATTTAACTGTGTAGTGACTTGTAGCGGAACATTTGCCGAAGCCGCGAGAGCCCTTCTTATAGCAGCTGCTCGCGGCTTGCGGCCAATGACAGCTCTTTAGAATTCCCGCTGTCTGGTGGGCCAATCAGACTGGTGCGTAATTGCCCAATCCGAGAGCGGCCTTTTCGGCCAATCAGTTTTAGCTATTTGGAGTCTTCCAATTTCCATACACAACACTCTTGCTCTTCCAGACTGCCACTATTATAGAAAACACCAAACTGTATTTTATAACAGAGAGGCAAAAAAGAATTGCTCATCAATTTAGCAATTATTCTATCCTTCCCAGAATGAATATATTGACAGAAAAATGTTGGTCCAAAGCTAAGTATAACCAAAAGATAGAAACCCCAAATTACTATAAACCCGTACAAAAATATGAGAACAATAAAAGTTAGCATCCACACAGAGTTCCTTCTGGAACCAGTCTTGTCAATATAGTCATTAAAATGATATAAAAGATACAATGCATGAAAAAAATTAAAATAATTCAGTGAGAGAATTATCTTGACTACTAATAGCACTGCATTAACCAAAAATATAAAAATTAAATATGCTTGTTTATATTTTCTCAGAAAAGGAAACATCAATATAGTCACAGAACATTTCCATTCTCAGTAACAGAATGCATGCTCTTTTTAAAAAAGATTTTTATCTAATCCTATGTTAAGGTCTGAGTGCAGATTGCTATATGAATTCGGAGGATATTTTGATTGCACATTAATATCTGAATTTTAAATAATGCTATATTTTTAATTCATAGCCCTTTGTTCTGAAATTAAGAGAACATGTGAAATGACACATTAAAAATATGTTCCTGTTTTAAATGGCCTCTTTATTGTTTAAATCAATAAAACGATTTTTTTCTTGTATCTTTCTCTGTGTGTGTGCAGGTACACAAACACATACAAATCTTATATAAGTATGTACAAGCAAACTTCTCAGAGTTATATATCCTCTGTGCTTCCAGGAATTAGTCTCCACAGCCTCTGTTCAGTTAGTATTTTTTGTCTCTCCTTGTAATTCAGCCAAATAGTAGTTCTTCTTCCATAGGCAACACACTTTCTTTATCAATGGTCAACTTTTAAAAAGTCTCTTCATCATTTCTGCTTCCTCAAGATACTTTTTGATCATTTGTTTTTTTTTAATCCAATCACATATATTATTTCCCTCACACTTTAAAATATGCCTTTTTGGTATCCTTTGAGACTTTCCCTTCACAACTCATGGAAACAGACATCATAAAATAACCTCTTGCCCTTTTACTGCCTTGAACACACCCATCCAAGTCACCTCTCCAAAACCAAGTAAAAGTTAGTCCTATTTTTATTGACAGTTAATTCCATGTGCCAGCCTCACGATGTCTGGCATTAAAAATTATAATAAACATTAAACAACTCACTATCTGTTGCTGCCTTTTCACACTATTTAAAATCTGATACCTCTTTCTAATCATAAGACTATGTATATGCCAAATAACTAAAAGTTAATGTCATCCTTTCATGTGTGAAAACACAATGAAAAGCTAGAAACAGGAAAAAATATATAAATGATGTACTTGCAAATTTAACTGTTTTACACTGCAAGACCCTTGTAAACACCATATATACTTGCTTGAGTGTTGATATATTGATTGAAAGACACATGTGGATGTTATCAAACCACTTTCATATTTCAATAAATCCCTGACTGACAAGTTCTTTTTTTCAGTTATTTCTAATTACTTCAAATGAGGACTTGCAGCTCTTTTTTAAGATTGAAGAAATCTTCTGATAATATGTCCTCACATCTGAAGATTATAAAATTTTGATCTGGCTTGTAAATGCTGACTAAGCAGCAACTACACCTTCTTGTGTAAGTGATTATTAATCCTATAAATCCATATATAGTATAGGATCAAAATATTTTAAAATTATACTTGTATTAAATTTGTATGCTACCCAACTCAACAGTTCTGAGTGTCTCACAACAATTAAACAAAGAAATTACTTACAAAAAATAAATAAAAGATAGAGATAAAAGATGGCAAGTATGATAAAGCGAGGGGTCTTACTGTCTCTTACCAAAGGCCTGGATCTGAAGGTATTCATGACTTTGGTAAACAACAGCAGAATGGGGGCCTTCCAAAATTTGGGAGGAACCACAACAGAGATGGTGTACTTTCAGAGCCGAATAAATGTTTAATTGAAAGAACCCAGAGAGTGCCGACTCTAGTCATTACTCAGTTACAATTTGGAAAATAGGCGGTTATATAAATCAATATAATAAATAAATAACCAGTTCTAAGCTGGTATTTATCTCAATTAGCATGGAGCACTTCAGTTCTTGACTGGAGATCAAAATTCAGAAAAGAATGCAGAGATTATAGGAAGTGTTTTGCTTCTCTATCCCACATTATTAACAATGGTGTAAATAACTACCAGATTTGGACTTCTTGGTGCAACAAAGATCTGCTGCTACCATATTGCACTCATCAAATTGAAGTGTAAAAAAAATCCTCCTGACAAGAATTGGATTAATGAAGGCTACTTGTTTCATTTTCATAACATATGTTCCTTGCCCAGCAATAACATCATGCAACTGATTGCTAACTCCAAAATGATTTTGGTTGAATAGAAGTGGGATGAATGGCACTCTCTTCCATGATATATCTCTTTAATAGAACAATTGCATTTTAAAACACTGTTAAGTCATTGTTAGGGATATTTTTATTCACTTTTCATCTTTTAAAAAATATAGTATATAGGGCTACCAGCATGCAATGCAAGTAGATAAAACATACAAGAAAAAAATTATGATGGAATTGTTCTATTGTTTCATGCTGGAAACATAAAAAATGTGTGTAGTAAAATGTTATAGACTTCAAGAGAAATAGCTAGAGGTACTCCAATCTCTGTGATCTCTATTAATCACTAGTGGCAATAGCTGATGGGCCAGAGGAAGTGAGGGCTAGCCCAGCAGGATCAAATTTAAAAACATATTTTTTATACTTTCCGAGTTCTATTTTGATATGAAATGTTTGTTCTTTTAACAATTTACATAATGTGTTTTTCCCTGCTGAAATAATCTTCTGCTTATTTATTGTATTACATATCATCACATTTCAAAATATATATATTTTTAGAGAAAAAAATCCTGATTAAGAATAAAGATAAACTTCATCGGTTTCTGCTCCTAAGTTAGGTTCTTGGTTCCTCTAACATTCTGTTTCAGTGTGAATTCACTTTTTCCTGTACCAGCAACCCAGATAGGTTGCCGTGGTTTACAACAATCCAACCATTATGGTTTGAGGAGGGAACTGTATTAATGTATACCCATCAAGCAGCAGCTAAAGGCACAAAGCCTCTGCCTTGTGTTCAAAATTTTCTTGCCCTCTTCAGTTTTTTCTGTTTCTCCTATTCTGCATAAGATGAACTTATTTGTGGTATGATTACAAACCCATCTCTGTAGTCCTTATTCTTTTGCTATACTAAAAAAAAAAAAAGAATCACTTACCTAAATCATCCATGATCTATTTCCACTGGGTCTTCTTGCCCGAATCTCTGAGTTTGTTGAGAATCTCTGAGTTTGTTGAGTAATAGAAGGGGAAATGAGCAAGATGGTGAGGGTGTAGGGCAGTACTTTGCACAGACTTTTTCAGTTCCTCACTCTAATTGCACTTCCTCTCTTTAGAGGTTAATGTTTCTTTCCCCTATTGTGGGTTACATCTTGAGCGGATTTTTCAAAAACTGTCCTCAAATGAGTACAACAGAAAGAGATGTATATCTGATGTGATCATTGTGCAATTTTTCTTATAGATAGGAATTATTTATCTTCACAGACACTAAAACACAAATAAAATACAAACCATAACACTTTTAAAAAACATTTTTAACAGAAATTAAGTATATGTAGGCTATGTCCAACAACTTCTAAAGCTATTGCTACAGCACAACATTTGCTCACTTTTGGAGAAGCTTCATAATACTGGTCATTGAACAGGAAATGTACAATTGCCTGTTGGAACAAGTTCAAATAATTCCTGATTAATTTAATCCCCCACGATTCAGGAGTATACACACAACTGTTTTAATTTCAGTGTCTGAAAATATGCAGAACTATCTTAACAGCAAACTGCATTAAATTATCTCATTAATACCAACTGAGAGCATCCAGGCACACTAATGTAAGCATTGTTCTATGTTAGGTCCTGAGGATACACTAAAAAAGTTTGGGGATCTTAAAAAGCAATTATATGAGCTCATTATAATACTGATGTGAAATGTCAACTCCATCCTTTGCCTATCAAGATTTATTTATTTTTTCTGGTTGACCTGAGCTTATGTTCATAGAAAAAAAAACAACTGGAGGATAAGTCCACAGTAAACCTGATCAAAAAACTAGGTCAGATATAATTTGATTCCTCCACAGGAAACTATGATTGTCTATCAATACATGCTGGGCTAGAGACTCATCCCATATATTGGTTTGAGCCAGTATTTTAACTTGAAGAACCTCAAACAGCCTCATAGCCATAGAGACATAGCCATTCGTTCTAATGGGAGATACATGTTTGCAACTAAGCAAGGGCCTTGGAGCACAGACCTCAGGAATTTAGATTAGAGTCCCTCTGGGACAGCGATATTTTTATCCTATACATACACTATTTTTCACATATAGCAAAGGACGTAATGTTTTAGCACTCAATAGTTTAATTGCTGTAAGCATAGAAGTATTCCCTATATAGCTCCGTATCTGGTTATTACACTGAAAGATATTTGTGCCTGCAGCATAAGGATTCTAGATGGAAATTTCCAGGAGGCAGAGGGCTGAAAATAAATACCTAGATATTTGAAAGGTTTCATGGCTGCTCACGTAAAATACTGCTGGTTGGCATGTCAAATGGGCAGTTCATGCTTTAATTCTATCTTTGGGATAATTTACAATCCCTAATTAATGAAGTTAAACAAGTATTATTTTCCTCTAAATTTTATGTGACTCACTCCACTCTTGTATTTTCTTTTGATTCACTTGCACTGCCAAGCAAGCTAAAAATTGCTGTTTTAAATGTAATTAATACATATCTGGGTGGGGCATACATACTGTACATGTTCACATACAATGACATCTGGAACTACTGTATTTTGAAGGCTGGGTGCTTGAACTGACCAGTTTCCAAATTCAGAAATGGAACAAACATTTGGATGCCTCAGATGAGCCCCTTATATACAAATAATGAACAGGTTTTCTCTCTCTCACTGTCCTGTGGATAAGGGACATATGGGGATGGAGACTGACTCAAAAGGTTATTAAATTTAGTCTCCTAATATTAAATAATGCAACTACAGGAGACTTAAAGGGAGAGGTCACTTTCTGGAATGGGAGAGGCATTCATATTCTTGAAAATATGCTAATTGTCTAGAAACTGACTATCTTGGTGCGCAAATGTGATGGTTATCTGTTTTCCCAATACCTGAAGCCTTCTAAGATTTTTTACTAGTTAGAACATAGAATAATAGAGTTGTAAGGGACCTTGGAGGTCTTCTAATGTTGTGGCCCATCAGCAGCCAGAGGAGTTGGTGGCAGACTCGGACAGTGAGGAGATTGAGGAGGAACATGCACCAGTCCTAGAGTCTGGGGAAGGCTCTGATGAATGCTCTGCGTCAGAGTCAGAGATGGGGCCAGCATCGCCTGATAGTTATCAGCTGCCTTCAGAGTCAGAGATCAGTGGGGCAGAAAAACAGCTGGAGCCTGTTCCCAATATGCACATGTGCAAAGCTGCCAGGAGAAGGGAACAATTAAGGAGCAAGGGTCGACTCGGGCATAAAGGCAAAGGTGGACAGTGAATGGCCCCTCCCATAGGGAATAAAGAGGAGCAAAAGGGGAGTGGTGTTTTTAGGAGACAATTAGTTCATTTGATTAAGGTGAAGATTTGTTCCTGACTCCTTACCAAGTATTTTCTGCTACAGCATTGTGCTTGGAAGCTATCGGCCTAGCAACTCTCCAAGCCTGATAAGGTCTGTGATTGTAGATCACTCTTGAAAGACTGTTTGCCAGGACTTTGCTGGATGTGAACGAGAGGAATTCACATTAGCCTAAATAAAAGGAGTTTTGTTGGGATGAGTAGGCTGCTTCGTGATTTTGTGAAGCCTAGGTCAGAACATCTAATCCAAACCCCTGCTCCATCTGGAGACACTATATCATTTCAGACAAATGGTTCTCCAGTCTCTTTTTGAAAGTCTTCAGTGATACTTCTGAAGGAAGTTATTCCATTGGTTAATTGCTCTCACTATTAGGAAATTTCTTAGTTCTAGGTTGAAATTTCTTTTCTTGGTTTGTTGCCAACCATTATTTCCTGTCTTTCTTTTTAGTGCTTTGGAAAATAGCATGACCCCCTCATCATTATAGGAGCCCCTCAAATATTGGAACAGTGCTATTTTGCACCCCTTAGTCCTTCTTTTCATTAGACTAGACATACACAATTATTGTAACCATTCTTCATATGTTTCAGCCTCCAGCTCCCTAATCATTTTTGTTGCTCTTCTTCAATGCAGTATTCCAAGTGTGGTCTTAGTTAGGCTTTGTAAAGCAGTACTATAACTTCATGTGATCTTGATTCTATCCCTCTATTAATGCAGCCCAGGACTGCATTGGCTTTTTTCGGTGGCTGCTGCGCACTGTTGGCTAAGTGATTGTCCACCCTCGTAACAAGTATAGGAAAATTGTGTGTGCTAGTACTTTTTAAATGACACAAGGGAGATTTAAACTACTCTAGATATTTTCAAGAATATTCTCACATCAATATAGAAATATCTAAAGCCTGCTGCAGTCTGTTCAGAATGTCCATAATGAACACAAGAATGGTGAAAATTGATAGCATCCTGCATTTATCATTTTTTTCAACTAGCAACAATATTTCATAAAAACACAGTAAAAGTTAGATATACTAATGGGAAAGAATTGATTTAGGCTGTCCAAAGGAATCCAATGTCCAAAGGAGCCAAACAGATATATCCTGGGTCCCTGCGATATCTATATTAATTATTCATTTTTTGTCTCTAATTGATAATCTAATCCCCCAATATACGTTGATTATAGTGCTATCCTTTCTGCAACCCAAGTGGATAACTATTCTAGAGAAATTAATAAATTTAATATGTGTATAAAGTTAATCAGAAATATATTAATATAAGTATTATTAAAGAGCTGGAAATGCTTAATCAAAATTGCTCAGA
Source organism: Laticauda colubrina (assembly GCA_015471245.1). NCBI lineage: Eukaryota > Metazoa > Chordata > Lepidosauria > Squamata > Elapidae > Laticauda > Laticauda colubrina. Next base: position 32,469,410 of record BLBF01000032.1, read on the forward strand.
AATTAGTACTTTTCGATTTCTTCCTACTCTAAAGTCTATGTTGTATCTTGGCTGTATCTATCTATTCTTGGACATATTAAAATTGGGTTTCCTCTAGTAATTTACCACTACATTCTAAAAAGACAAGCCTTGTTAATGCAACATTTTATTATTTTCATTCACTGAACTTGTTACCAACATACCTTAAGTCCATGTCCCACTGCACCAACGGATGCAAAGAGGATGTAAAATGGACAAAAAAGCTTGCCATCCGTTGGAAAACGTGATGCATCCATTGTGTACTCATTGCATACGTGTTTCATATGCTCTATCCGTCGAGCATCCGTCCACTGAGATTTCATCCTCACAAGAAGTTTTGAGTTGCACAAAACTTTTTGAGAGGATGAACTTTCCGCCACGTATGATGTACTTCTGTGACATATACAGGCAACAAACGTTCTATGTCCGTAATCATCCGTTAAACGTCCGCTGTATCCTCTCGGCATCCTCTGGCCATCCTCGCAACTCACATCCGCTCCAGCTGAAAACGGAAAGAGGGAGGAAACGAAAGGTGCATGGAACGTCCACACAGTGTTAGTAGCATGGAAATAGAAAGGATGCAAAGCCCATGTCACACTGAACCAACGGATGCAAAGAGGATGTAAAATGGACAAAAAACCTTGCCATCCGTTCGAAAACACGATGTACTCACTGCTTCAGTTTTGCTTCCTCTCTATCCGTCCAGCATCTGTTTATTGATGTTTCATCCGCTCAGAAAGTTTTGGGCTGCCTAAAACTTTTGCGTGGAAAATGTATCCAGTTCGTCCGTTCTGCATCCGCTACGCATCCGCTATGCATCCGTTCTGCATCTGTTACGCATCTGCTATATCCGCTAGGCATCCATTACGCATCCGCGCAACTCCATCTGCCCGGACGCAGGGAGGAAGCGGAACAGATGCAGAACGGATGCAGAACGGATGCCTAGCGGATGCAGAATGGAAACAAAGCGTTTAAAACGGAAAAAACGTTCGCAGAGGGGATCTATCTCGGATATTAAGGATGTCTAGAGGATGCTTAAAGGATGCCTAGAGGATGCCTAGCAGAAAACCTATACTGCCTATAAAAAGGGGGAGCAACTCACCTGCATCTCACTTTCAGAACAGCAGCCCAGCGGTGCAGACCCCTGCAGCCTTCATCTGCCTCTTGCTCTTCCACAGCATCCAGTCATGTCCACCATGGATTGTAACAAAGTCCTTTCGGCAGCCACCATTGTTCTGCAACAGTGCGAAGCCATCTGCAGGCTCTGTGAACTCAACTGCAAGAAGAAAAGGAGCCACCCAAAAAGAGTCTAGATCTGAAGATGGTTCGCCAGAAGAGCAGAGGACGGACTGTACAACAAGCTGATGGTGGAGCTCAGGAACGAAGACCCTCGGGCATTCCAGAACTTCATGAGGATGCCTCCAGCCATGTTTGACGAAGTTGTGCAGTGGCTGACACCCAGGTTGACCAAGGCAAACACCAGCTTCTGGCCCAGCCTGGAACCTGGGCTCAAGGTGGCACTCACTCTGCGCCACCTGGCCTCAGGGACCTCCTACAGGAGCATGCAGTACGGCTGGAGGGTGCCATCCAACACCATCAGAATTGTGTTCAGAGAAGTGGTGCAGGCCATCATCGAAGAATACAAGGAGGAGCTCCTCCAGTACCCCTCCACTGAAGAAGGATGGAAGAAAGTTGCAGAGCAGTGGTATCAGAAGTGGAACTTACCACACACCGTTGGAGCCATAGATGGCAAGCACGTGGCCTGCAAATCTCCAGCCAACTCCACTTATTTCAATTCCAAGGGCTTCTTCAGCATCATCCTCTTTGCCATGGTCGATGCTGACTACAAGTTCATGTACATCGATGCTTCAGGCAATGGCTCATCTTCAGATGCCCAGGTATACAACGCCAGTCACCTCAAGGAGGAGCTGGAACACAACCTCATCGTGGGCTTCCCAGATCCAGAACCCCTGCCCAACGACACACAAGATGTGCCCTACTTCATCGTGGGGGATGACGCCTTCTCCCTCACAACCTACCTCATGAAGCCCTACACCTCCAGACTTCTCACCCGTGAAGATAGGTTCTTCAACTACAGGCTGTCCAGGGCAAGATGGGTGGTGGAGAATACCTTTGGCATCCTGGCCAACAGGTTCCAGATACTTCTCACCACCATGCAGCACGACCCAGAGACTGTGAGGAGCATCGTGGAAGCTTGCTGCATCCTGCACAATCTCATGCACACCCGCTACCCAGTCTTGCAGAACAGGCTCGTGGACCTCCAACAAGGCAATGGGGACATGGAGCCTGGGGAATGGAGGCAAGGGCGAAACCTGATCGACACTGAGGATGTGCAAGGCCCCAACAGAGCCTCACATGAAGCGAAGAAGCAGCGCAACCTCCTGAGACAATGGTGCAACTCCCCAGCTGGAGCAGTGGAGTGGCAAGACAGGATGGTAGATGCTTAATGGATGCTTCCTTCAGCTTGTCTCATCACACGGATGAGGTTGGGCCATGTATGTTTGGTTGGCCTACAATGAACAGGGCGTTTAATAAAGAATTGTGTTTATGTTGACATGTGTGGATAATTATTACATTATTATTGATAATAAAGGGCCGTAGGTGTGGCACCTGGGAGGCTGGACCACACAGTCCCACTATGCTTGCACTGGAGGTTTATCTATCCCACAGCTATTACCCATCCCACAGGTATCCCTGCCCATCCCACAGCTATCTCAACCCATCCCACAGCTATCTTAACCCATCCCACAAGCATGCAAAGGCTTAAACCATTTCTAAAAGTTTCCAGCAAGACTTTATTAAAAAAAAGAAATGAAGCAAGTGTGTGAATCAAAACTAGACTTTGTTAACAACAAGCTTTTAGACAAAAATGAGTCTCTGGCACTCCTCTTGGTCGCTCAGTCTCAGGGGAGAAGGGTCCAGGTGCTGTGGAGGTGGCTGGTGCTGGAGTGCTTGTCATCAGCTCCTCCAGAAGCAGAAGCAGCAGAAGCCCCAGCCCCAGAAGAGCGAGCCCGTGCTGCAGAAGCCCCAGCAGAACCAGAGTGAGGGCCAGGGGGCGGGATGGTAGCCCTGTCCCTCTTGCCAGGGCTGGCAGCAGATGGCTGAGGCTTGCTGTGCTTCCGCATGGTTGTGGGGTTGCTGGCTGGCAGGGAGGCTGGCAGGAACCAAGGCTGGCAGGAAGGCTGGCAGGGAGGCTGGCAGAGAGGCAGGCACCAAGGCTGGCAGGGAGGCAGGCACCAAGGCTGGCAGGCAGACATGAACTAAGGCTGGCAGGAAAGCAGGCAGCAAGGCTGGCAGGCAGACTGGCTGGCAGCAAGGCTTGCAGGCAGGCTGGCAGCAAGGCTGGCAGGGAGGCTGACAGCAAGGCTGGTAGCAAGGCTGGCATTAAGGCTTGCAGGCAGACATGCAGGCAGGGCAGGCAAGGCAGTCGATGTGTCTGGCAGCAGGTCTTTCCTCTGAATGGCGACCTGCTTCCGAGCTGCTTCCGTTATATCCGCGGGGCTGACGCAATGCATCCTCCCCACATGCACAATTAACACCAGGCATCCATTAGGCTTCCGCTGTGCATCCGCTGTGCATCCGCTTCATCCGTTTGGCGTCTGCTCTGCATCCGCTCTTTCCATTCTGCGTCCACTTCGCTGAAGCCCCCTGGAAGCCCAGCGGTTGCGCCATCCGCTCCCATCCGCTGGGCTTCCGTTCCGCATCCGCTTTGCATCCGCCCTGCGTCCTCCACGCATCCGTTATCCGCTCCGGTTATGCAAATTTTTGCCCCTTTTGAGAGCGGATAACAATGGATAGAACATTTTGCTCATCTGCTGTGTCCTTTTTGCATCCGTTGGGCAGTGTGACATGGGCTTAAGCGGATGCATCTTGTATATAAAGCATTAAAATGGACAAAACATTTGTATATGGGATGTATCTCGGATATTTAGGATATCTGGAGTATGCCTAGAGTATGTGGAAGGACACCTAGAGGACAACCGATATTTCCTATAAAAAGGAGGAGGAAATCACCTGGATCTCAGGATGAGTCCAGCAGCCGTGGTGTGCAGACCTCTTCACTCTTGGTCTTGCTCTTCCACATCATCCATTGTTCTCCACCATGGATCATAACACAGTCCTTATGGTAGCTGCGATCATTCAACACCAGAACCAAGCCCTCTTCAGACTGTTTCACCTTTTCTACACAAGGAGAAGAAGGAGAGGTTCAAGAGCTGTGTGGGTCCGAGGATGGATCGGGAGAAGAATGGACTTTGGACTGTATGACAAGCTGATGGTGGAGCTGAGGAATGAAGACACTCGTGCATTCCAGCACTTCATGAGGATGCCACCAGCCATGTTTGATGAAATTGTAGAGCGTCTGAGACCCAGGTTGACCAAGCCGAACACCAACTTCCATCCCAACCTGGACCCTGGACTGAAGGTGGCACTGACTGTGCGCCACCTGGCCTCTGGAACCACATACAGAAATATGCAGTATGCCTGAAGGGTGCCACACAACACCATCAGCAAAGTGGTCAGAGAAGTGGTGCAGGCCATCATCGCAGAATACGTGGAGGAGCTCCTCCAGTGCCCCTCCACTGAAGAAGGCTGGAGGAAAGTTGCAGAGCAGTGGTATCAGAGGTGGAACTTTCCCCACACCGTTGGAGCCATAGATGGGAAGCACGTGGCCTGCAAAGCTCCAGCCAACTCAGGGTCCAGTTATTACAACTACAAGGGCTTCTTCAGTATCATCCTCTTTGCCATGGTTGATGCTGACTACAAGTTCATGTACATTGATGCTTCAGGCAACGGGTCAGCTTCAGATAGTCAGATATACAACACCAGTGACCTCAAGGAGGGGCTGGAACGTAACCTCATCATGGGTTTTCCAGATCCAGACCCCCTACTCAATGACACACAATATGTGCCCTACTTCATCGTGGGTGATGACGCCTTCTCCCTCAGAACCTACTTCATGAAGCCCTACAGTTCAAGATACCTCACCCGTGAGGAGAGGATCTTCAAGTACAGGCTGTCCAGGGCAAGACAGGTGGTGAAGAATGGCTTTGGCATCCTGGTCCACAGGTTCCAGGTACTTCTCACCACAATGCAGCATCACCCACAGACTGTGAGGAGCATCATGGAAGCTTGCTGCATCCTGCACAATCTCATGCGCACCCGCTACCCAGTGTTGCAGAACAGGCTTGTGGACCATCAACAAGCGAATGGGGACATGGAGCCTGGTGAATGGAGGCAAGGACGAAACCTGATAGACACTGTGGATGTACAAGGCCCCAACAGAGCTTCACATGAAGGGAAGAAGCAGCGCAACCTACTGAGACACTGGTGCAACTCCCCAGCTGGAGCAGGGGAGTGGCAAGACAGGATGATAGATAGTTAATGGATGCTTCCTTGAGCCTGTCTCATAACACTGATGAGATTGTGCCATGTATGTTGAGTGGCCCTACAATGAAAAGGGCATTAATAAAGAGCTTTGTTTATTTTGAAATGTGTTGATCAATGAATAAATTGTATTGATAAAAAGGCCATATGTGTGGCAGCTAGGAGGGTGGACCATACAGTCCCACTATGCTTGCATTGGAGGTTTATCTATCCCACAGCTATCCTTACCTATCCCACAACTATCCTTACCCATCCCACAAGCATGCAAAGGCTTAACCATTTTTTCAAAGTTTTCACCAACACTTCATTAAGTAAATAAAATGAACCAAGTGTGTGAAGCAAAGATAACCTTTATTAATAACTGTTTTAAGTAAACTGTATGACTTTATTTAAAAAGCAAAATGAACCAAGTAAAGTGTCTTAAGCAAAGATAAAGTGAACAGGTAACAACTCAGTCTCTGGCACTATTCTCAGTCACTCTGAGGCATGTCCATGGTCTCAGCTGTTAAGCGGGCAGGGACTGTGGAGGTGGCTGTGGCTGGACTGCTGGTCTGAGGCGCCATTGGGGTGCTTGGCTCCTAGAGTACAACAGGGGATGGTGTGTTTAGGAAGCTCTCAGAGAGCTGACTCAGTCCCGTGAGGTTGAGAGGCCCTTCATCAAGTACCTGGGATGTCAGGCACAAGACTGATGACAGATTGTCTGTTGATGGGCTTGGCTGTGGGATGGAGGAAGGAGGAGTGTAGTGGGGCTGGCTGGTCTGCAGCTGGGCGAGGTGAGGCGTCTGTGGCATGCGATGAACCTGGGCCTGGACTGGGAAGGGCTGTTTCTGCTGTGGGAAGTCCTGGTAGTCATAGCCTTGGTCAGTGAGGGGCTGTTGAAAGCCGTGGAAAGGCGGTGACATCACCTGGGGTGGAGGAGCAGACCTGGACTGGTCAGAGCAGGTTCAGCTGGGCCTTGAGGGTTGTGCAGAAGTGCTGTGATCTTTTGCTTCATCACCTGGTATTGGGCCTCGGGCAGGTCCATGAGGGTCTGGCTCATGTAGGTGATGAAGGGCTTCCGGTCCGAGAATGGTATGTCGCTGTTGACCAGCTGAGAGAGAAGTTCTATGCTGGTCTTGATTGTGTCCCTGATCTCCAACAGGACAGTGTGGCTCTGGCCCTCCAGTCTGCCTCTCTGCCTGCATCCTGTGGAGCTGGGGGTGGGGCCGGGGGTGGATTGGTCTCTGGTGGCTGCCGCTTCTTGTTCCATTTGTGACAGGGGATCCTCCAAGTCCTCCGGCATGGGGAGTGCAGCTGTTGGGGGGTCTCTGCCATGGGGCCCTCTGAAGACACCTGCCTGGACAGGTGTGCTGGCTCCTGGCTGGAAGAGGACTGGCTGTCTGAGGGAGAGGGTTGTCAGAGGGGCTGCTCCTCGGTGGTGGACCTCACCCTCCAGGAAGCTGCACTTGGTCATGACGTACTTCTCCCGGTCAGTGAGCTTGACAGCAGCCTGCCCAGATTTTTTGAGGTGCAGCTTGCCATACCAGGTTTGCATGTGCTTCCACCATCCCAGAAGTACATCTGCAGTGTAGCCCAGGCTCTCTGCCTTGTCTCTCCAAGCTGCCTGCTTCTTCTTGGTGTCGCGATATAGTCTGTGGCCCTTTCTCCACAGGTACTCGTTCTCCCTCAGCCATTCCAGCACCTCCTCCTCATGGTCCTCGGAAACGGTGTACTGTTTCCTCTCTCCCTTCTCCATCCCTTGCCTCTTCCTCCCTCTGGCAGGGGCTTGAGCAGCAGGGCCTTCAGCAGCAGGGCTTTGAGGGCCTTGGGGCTGGTCCACCACAGCAGCAGCAGCAGCAGCAGCAGCACCAACAGTACCAGCACCACCAGCAGCAGAAGCACCAGCAGCACCACTAGCAGCAGAAGCACCAGCAGCACCACTAGCAGCAGAAGCACCACCAGCAGCAGAAGCACCAGCAGCTTCAGAGTCAGTGCCAGGGGGTTGGGATGGTGGTTCAGTCCTTCTTGCCAGGGTTGGCAGGAGTAGGCACAGGCTTTCTCTTCTTCCCTGACGAACCATGGTGTTATTTGAAGATGTCTGTGGCAGTACGTCTTTCCTCTGAATGCTGACTCCGTGCGAGCTGCATCCTTTTATATCCACGGAGCTGACGCAATTCATACTCCCCGCATGCACAGTGACGGCTTTGCATCCGATATACATCCGCTATGCATCCGCCTTGCTTCCTATAGGTGTCCTTGTTGCATCCGCGTCATCCGCTACGCATCCACCCCTTCCGCTATGCGTCTGCTTTGCAATTCTCCCCTGGAAGCCCTTCAGATGTGTCATCCGCTTCCATCCGCTGTCATCTGCTAGGCTTCCTATGAACATCCACTTAATATCCCCGCTACGTACTACCCCTGTCCGTTCTTTTCCGTTCTGTTTATGCAAATTTTTACCACTTTTTGGAGCGGATGGCAACGGATGGAGCCACCCCTGAAATTTTGCTCATCCGCTGTGTCCTTTTTGCATACGTTTTGCATCTGTCGGCCAGTGGGACCTAGCCTTTAGCCTTCAGTAATATAAAACAATCTGTATTATTTAAACAGGCCACTGGGTGTCAGAACTGCACTGCAAGAATAACAAACACAGTTTATGCATATATCCTGCCTGACTTAAGCATCCACCTTTACCCAGTTTACATATCTGAAATTTATTTTCTAACTATGTTAAAATCTGAAGAATTTATCAATCTGGCACTTCTACACCACCATAATTTCTACTCTCCAATCCTTTCTAGGCAGTTCAAACACTAATTTTACGCTACAATTTTGGATTGTTGAAAATATCATGAATTTTTTTCTTCTTACTGTCCAATAGGAGAGGTCAAAACCAGCATCAAGTATTCATACTTAGGCTCATATTGTGCACTATTTGACTATAACTGAACCATTACTATGAGGGGGGAGTTGAAAATCAACAAAACACAATTTGTTTCAAATAGCAGCAACATTTTTGTGGGGATAGAAGAGAGGCTGGGCTGAGACAAGCTGAAACACATGTTAACAAATGGGATCATGACCAACTGGTAAAGATATATAAGCTTTAACATGCAAATAGCAACATCATCTTTCCTGTAATTGTAAATACTGTGCAGCTGAGTCAGAAATAAATCAGCTCAGCTGGTGAAATAAGGAAATGGCTTGTGATCACACAGGTGCAGTTACTTCTCTGAAAATGGTGAAAATTCTGGAGTATGTGATCGTCTTTTTACTCATTAAATGAGGACTTTTTAAAAAATGTATCTGTTATTAAACAGGAAAGAAATTTACTCCTGCTTTCTATTCATTTTTACTTTACAATGCTTTAAAGTATTGTAAATTTTGTTTGCCTTTAAATGCAGATTGTATTGAACCAAAAAAATGCTTGCTTCATTATGCATTTTCATCAGATTTTGCCTCCAAATAAACAAAAACAAAATGGAGAAAGGAGAGGTTATAACTGGATGGTATTGTATATGCTTCATCTGCAAAAGATATTAATATTCACTTAGGGCCAAAAAAATATTGGGGAGAACTGCTGCCTCAGAGTAGGCAAACTTTTCCTAACATAGTGGCATCCAAATGTAGGCATGTTATTATATTCTGCCATTACAGCCCCCGGGTATGAAGAGAGCAATATTCCTACAATTTTTTGCATGAGTCAATATAATTTAAAAAAATAGAAAATAAATGTGAGCAATGTATTTTTTTTTTAACATATACTACTGTATGTTTTCAACCACTGCTAATTTCTTTGTACCCAAATAGCACTGACTCAAGGAAAGTAAGGTTTTTTAATGTTTTTATTAGCAAATCCGAGAGGACAACAACAGAAATCAGGTTAATGTCCTGTGTTGCATTATTTTATATGTCCCGGAAAAACAGTAAAGCCGCAGCTCCTATGTCATTGCTCCAATCTCTTCAAAATCTGAACGAACATTAAAGTACCACCAGATATGTACTAAATCACTTTAACTTTTAAAAAAGGGCAGTGGTTATATTTCAAAGCAATATAGTGAAAAACTATCAAACACTTTATTGTAACACTATGTTCCGTAATACTTGTTTCTCATATAGCTTAAAATCACAAGTACATTTGTGAACCAATCAGTCTCCTCAAAGAAAACAGAAACTGCACGTTAAGCTTCCAGTCGCCTGTTTTTAAAAAAAACTATAACTCCCATAATGCTTTTTTAGACATGCGCTGACACGCGCAAGTCGAGAACGGAAATACGTGAGTATTCCATAAGACCCGCCTCTCGCTATCGGACGCCATTTTGTCGCCGACTCTCACCCGCTGTACGACGGTGCTTTTTTTCTTAAAGGAGAAGCGACAATGTTTTTTTTTTTTTTTTAAATCCCCTGCAAATAGGAAACACCGAAAACTGCGGTCGATGTGAAACTGAGGAAACAAGTTTCTGGAAGGTACCTCCTCTATCCGCTTCACTCTTGAAAATAGCTCAGGGATACCAGACCGACCCAGACCGCGGGGCGTGTTGTGAGGAAGAGGAGGAGGAAGAGGAGGGGGGAGTGCGACAGCAATAGGACGAGCGATACTTCTAGTTTTATTGCGGTCACTTTAGAGCAATAAATGTTCTGGAGTTGGAGATAAAGCGCGTGGGACATTTATAAACGCCTTTTCGGCAGGGCAACGGAGGGCATTTAATTTGGCGCGCGGGAGCTAACTGTTAAAACGGCTCAGTTATGCGAAGCGCGCGCCACGGCCAGAATTCCGACAGCGCCTCTGCGCGCGCGCGTCCCCGGTGAACCTCGCCCGCTGATTGGCCTGGAGCGAACCAGCCCGGCTTGCTGCTGTTATTGGTTCGTTTTGGGAGAGAAGTGGGTGAGGTGTGTGTCTTTGCATTTCTCTCCCGATTGGATGACACGGAGAGGTCTTGCGTCCTGCTTGAACTCCGAACTTGCTCTTGATTGGCCAAAGTCACGCGAGGGGAGGGAGTCCCGTTATAGAGGCGGAGTGAACGGCGGGTGCTGCTGTCAGAACCGGGGGGTGAGCCGCTGTTGGGGCCTCCTCCGCAAGCTGCTCTAATGCCGGGGGCGCCCGAGCAGGCGGAGACCCAGGAAGAAGAACCACAGCAGCAAGAGAGAGAAGAGGAACGGAGTCCGCCTCCTAGCGGCCGCCGGCGTCCCCTACCCCCTCCTACAGTCTCCGCCGAGCAGGGGGCGGAGTCTAGCGGCAGTCGGGTGCTCCGTGGAGGTCGGGAGCGCGGACGAGCTGCAGCCGCGGCAGCGGCCGCCTCCCGCCGAAGGAAAGCCGAATATCCGCGTCGGCGCCGAAGCAGTCCCGGCGCTCGGCAGAACCAAGAGCCGGAGGAGTTGCCGCTTGAAACTGGAACGCCGCCCTCGCCCACTGCACCTTCTGGGGCTACCGGTCGAAAGGGAACGGCACGCAGCTCGTAAGTATCCAAGCCTTCTCGTGCTTTTGGAGAGGTAGAAAGTTTGTGCCTTTAGTTGGCCCCGGTCGCAGTCTGTGACTTTCGACTGCAGAAACTTGCAAAAGTAGAATTTAATACTGACTTTTCTCTGCTTATAAACTAGAGAGGCCGTTGCCTTCCACGTTTGTTGCAGGTTGGGTTGTTTAGTACAGGAGCCTCCAACCTTGGCAACTTTTAAGACTTGTTGGACTTCAACTCCCAGAATTCCTCAGCCAGCTAACTTGCTGGCTGAGGAATTCTGGGAGTTCAAGTCCACAAGTCTTAAAGTTGCCAAGGTTGGAGACCCCTGGTTTAGAAGGGTGTTGATTGGTGGGTACCTTTAACTGAATTCTTGCATCCTAACTAAAGCTGTAATAAATGTCTTGTTCTCTAAATCACATTTTCCCCCATAAATATGTATCATTCAGTACATCTAACATCAGTATTTTACCTTTTATCTACTGTAAGTTGTAGAAAAGTGTTGGTACCTCTTTGCGTAGCTCTAACCAATTTGCAGTATTCCTGCATACACCTTTATTTGAAATAAGTTCCATGTATCTAATAAAACTCAGAGTGAATACTCCTAAATTTAGATTTTAGTTTGGAAATAATCTAAGCTTTCGGTGGGAAGTATTATTTTTTATTAATTTATATAAAATAACAAAAGAAAATAGGAAAGATAGGGGAAGAAAAAGGGAAAAGAAGAGTGTCAGAAAAAGAAAGAAAAGGCATTGACTTCCAACTCCTTGGTGCAATAGAATAAGATAGAATCAAACTTCAACTTTTTACTTTTACATAATAGTATAAACTAGCCATTTCTATAACAACAAACCTATCTGATCTGTAAAACCCAAAATCAAAATTTTAATTTTCCACCTCAAGTACAAAGTCCAGAATTGATTTCCAAGTAGAAACCAAAGTAATTGTGTTTTTTTCTTTAATCAAAACAATCTAACCATCTGTTAACTTCAACTTTTGCAACCATTCATCCATTGTGGGTAGGGGAAATATTAGAAAAAAGATTTATATACCCATTATTGTATTTTAATTTTGTTGTATTATAATGGAGGTGAGCATCCTCGATTTGTGCAGGCCTGGCTTCTAAGTGTTATAAAGAAAAATGTATGAATGACATGACTAGAAAAATACACGTTTAGGAACTTCTATAAGCATCTACATCTTAGTATTGGGCATTGTGCTAATTCACACATGTTTAATTTCTATTTCAGGTTCTTGGATAAAGGAACAGTGAAAGGTAAGATTTAAATTATCCAACAGAAGGATGGATGGTGATTAAGATACATCATCAATTGTCAGAAACACTGAACTTGAGATAATTGGATGTCAGCACTTTTATCTTAGATTGGGGTGTAGAGACAAGCTTGTCATCCTTCCAATGTACTAATTTGCCATGCTTCTGACTGAATCCCTCTCTGAGCTTGAGGTGATCTGGAGAAGGAGGAGATTTTCATCATCCATTGTCATGGTCAAATAATTCCTTCTTTACTGACCTTTTGGGACTGTGGAATCTATTTGAATGGTCTGTCTCGGGCAATTGCCAGCAGATGCTAGGGAGTTTCCTGACACTCTGGAAAGCTATTCCATTCCCTGCTTAATACATAACTAGAAATAGAAGTCACTCCAAGCTTGGACAGTGTTGCTCTGAACTTGGTTGCCACCATCCCTCTGGCAACTGATTTCAGTTAGCTAAATATTTTGCAGCTCTTCAGGAAATGAAATGACATCTAGAGGAAATGCTAATGGAGGAAAACAAGCTAATCTGATTGAGCCTGGGTATGTGCCATGTTCAAAGCTACATTGTTTCAGTAAGGAAGGCAAAACATGTTTATTTCTCCTCATTCCATCAATGGTCTGTCATTCAGAAGCCTCATTTAAAGTAATTCTTTTCTGGGAAGAGGCAAGATGAACATCTCACATCTAGCTGCTATGAATAATGTCACTTTGCTAATAAATTGAATCTGAATCTTTTAATAATGAGTATTGCACCGTGTCATGAAGTTTGGGACTCTTTTTGGTCTGTGACATCCAAGGAAGTAGAATACTGTCTAGCTTTTCATCTATGCCTACCTCTTGCCCCTTGCCCATCCTGACTGTTGTGAGCAACCTGAATCCAGAAAATTGTCAATGCTGTTTCTGAGGAGATGATTTCTGTCAGTGTTGAGGTAGACTAACTGAAACCCTTCCAGTCTAATTTCAAGCTTGGACATGGGACAAGCATGTCCTTGACCTTGGAATTTAGATGAGATTAGTGCACCTCTTCATTCTTTTGGATCTCCTAGTAATGTTTAATGTTGTCAACCATAGCATTTTAGTGGAGTGCCTATGGAGTTTTGTGATTACAATCAGAAGTAGTTTTGTAGTGGTTCCCCTTTATTTGTTATCGGTAATTTGAATTGGAGAGGGAGTGAGAGGTTGGTCTGATGCCTCTGTTTTATGGTGTACCACAAGTGTTAGTCCTCTCAAGTTTCCTCTCCTATCATATCAATATTAACTTCATGAGAAATTAAAATAATTTTTAAAATATTTACTTACTGGACTTCATGGATCCTTAGGGCACCCAAACCCTACTTAAGAACCACTACCGGGGGGCAAATGTCATGGGCATTTTGCCCAGTCCTAGGAGGCAGTAAAAGTCTGGATAGGAAAGAACCTATGAAAGCTAAATCCTAGTAAAACAGAATTACTGTTTTGCATTCTCTGCTCTGGATTCTCTGTTGGCTAATGTTGTCTCTAGATGGACAGACATCAGCCTTGAAGGAGTAATTTGCAGTTTGGAGTTCCTCCTTAATTCATGACTTCTTCTCAAAGCAGATATACTGTAGACTGACTAGAGAAGACTATCTGGGTTTGTATGGTGCACCAGTTGCACCCCTACCTGGTGATGAAGGACCCAGTTACAATGATTACCTGACATATTATTGTAATTGCTGTAGTGTATTTGTTCTTTCAAAACTACAACTGGTCCTTGCCAACTCAGATAATATTTTGCAAGTCTTCCACTGATTACTAATGATCTGCAAGGTATAATTTAAGATGCTGGTATTAATCTATAGACAGCCAACTTGTCTAGTGGTTAAGGCATGAGGCTAGAAATCAGAAGGTTGTGAGTTCTAATCATGCTTTAGGCATGAAATCAGCTGGGTGACCTTGGGCCAGTCCCTTTCTCTCAGCTCTAGAAAAGCAATGGCAAACAGGTGGGATTCTACCGGTTCTGTCCACTTTTGTAGAACCGGTTGCTCCGAAGAGCAGCAGACATAGAATGGCTTCTATGTCTGCTGCTGTTTTGACCCGCCACCTGGGCTCTTACCTGTCCTTTATTTCCTGCTTTTTCAAACTCAGCTGCTTTGTACAGCACAGCTGCGGTTGAAAAAGCAGGAAAAAGGGCTTTTCCAACCACTGTGCACCCACACGCAGCACTGCTTAGCTGTCCGGGCAGCTCAGGGGGTCGTAAATTGCACTCACGCAAATCGCACATGCGCACGCGATGCAGAGCAGTAGAACTAGTAGTTATACCAGTCAGATCCCATCCCTGATAGCAAACTACTTCTGAAAAACCTTGTGAAGAAAACTGCAGGGACTGTTCAGGTAGTCATCAGATATTGAAAAAAAACCTGACTTGGGCTAAAAAATGGACTTACAAAGCCCTTCTGAGCTTGGCACTTGGGTATCTACAGGACTGCTTTTCCAACTCCAATGGCCCTACTGTCTTAACAGCAGCCTAATCTGGTTGTCATAAAATAACATTAACAATATGGGCACTTCTCACTTTACAGCTACCCATTTAACAACTATTTGAAGTTACGATGGTGCTGAAAAAGATTTATGACCAATACACTTGTGACCACTTATCATCTCCATGGTCATCTGATTATAATTTAGATTTTTCACAATTACTGCACATTTATGATGGTTGCAGCATCAAGCAGGTGCCCTTTCTTCACAGCCAGTTTCTGAAAAGGCAAGTCAATGGGGAAGTTGCAAGTTGCAGTCACGTGATATCCTTCTTAATGACTAATGTGATTTACTTAATGATCACAGCTGGAATAGTAATTTGAAATTAAATTCCTCTATAGTAGTTGATTTCAGGAAGATTTTAGTTTTATATACAAGTTGTCCTCACTTAATGACCATTTTCCAGCCAATTTCCAAAAAACAAAACCAGAAGGTCATATGTCATGGTTAAGTTAATCCTTATGGTTTAACCGTAGCAAAAAATGACATAAAATCAGATCCAGTCACTTAACCATAAGTTAAGGACTACTTATAAATACCTATTTGCTCTTGTTTATACGAGTAAAAATCAGCAAATGGAAAATCTTATTTTTCTGGAAAACAAACATTCAGGAAACCAATATAGAAATTAAACATGTTTTATCCTGTAATCCCTTAATTCAGGATAGAGTTGGGGTGACTGAATGGACCTGAGTGTTTATTGGTCAGATGCCCTTCCTGACGCCATGTGGAATTCGCAGCAGATATTTTTCTTTGCACCCTAGGAGAGAAACATCTGCTGCTACCTAGGATTCAACTTTCAACTATGAGTGGGAGGCAAGCACCTTTACCACAAAGCCTACATGCAGCTCTTTTAATTAAAAAAAATGTGAAAAAATCAGAAGCTTTTTGTGGAGGTTTTTTTGATTGTCTCCAGTAGCTAAACCATGCTGCAGTAGTATTCAGAATCAATTTTTTAATAGTTTGTTTTTTGTAATACTGTTGTGATGTATACCTTCATTAGGGTGAGTAAAAATTTAGAAGTAATTATGAGCTTGAATTTTATTAGATCAGATTCATGGGTAAGGCAATTTAGTACAATTGACAAAGTTGTATTGAAATGCTATGTCCAGTCTTGGTTATATGTATGTAAGAAAAAGGTGTACAAAGTAGACTATTCATTTCATTTTTAAATTAATAACTCCTGTCTTCTTGATTAGATATAGTTAATTAAAGTACTCTGCCCATTTGTGACAATTACTCTGCATTATTTTTTTCAGAATATTTAACAGTGAAACCTTTTTTGTTAATTATGATCTGGATAACATAGGCTAATAGGATCTGAAACTACTCTGTGGGACAAAGTCCTGAAGAGAGAGGAATAAAGCCTCTTTAGATGGAATTTTCCTTCTTTTTCTGCAGAAGCAGACAAACTAATGGCTTTGCCTTTCTAAAAGGGATAAATACTTCTTTGATCTATTTCAGCTCTGTGATATTAAAAACTCAGAAATTTCCTTTCTTGATCCAAGTGCATTATATATATATATATATATTTATATCACAGATCCCAAAGAAGAGACAGAAGAGAAGAAAGTTTCCACTATTGTGGCAGCTGGTGCCTCAGTCACTACAATTAAACCCAGCCGGGGTTGGTGTAGCAACAGGGCAACTACGACTGTTCAGCAATATGATGCAGAGAATTCCCGGAGTTCCAGATCAAAGACAGGGTCCCTGCAACTCATTTGCAAATCAGAACCAAATTCAGACCAGCTAGAATTTGGTATGATGGTTTTTGTTACTGGAAAATAAAACAGTAGTATTTTCAGTGAGTCTGTAAAACTTATAATAAATATAAATAAAATCACAGATGTTCTATTGTCCCACAAAGAAGACTGTTAAAAAGATAATTTTGGTTAATCACATATAACAGAATATATACTCCCAAGACTTTAAAAGCAAAATTATTCATTGAGTATTATATACATTATTTTACTATTATAATTGTCTTGAACAAGAATTTCCTATATTTAAATTTAGAGGCTTAACAGTCATCATTTTAACACAGTAGCATATCAATAGATGTTTGTAAATATTGATACATAGGTTGTTCAGATTTCTACATCTAAATATGTTTCTTTTGTAGAAGTTACTGAAGAGCATTCATCTCCAACTAGAATCAGGTAAGGAATTATACAGTGGCTGGAAGATTAGCTAGGATACAAAATATCCTGGTTCATAAACAGTCTTTTTTAAACTATTGTCCTTGAGTTGAACTTAACTCTTGGTGATTGATTGGGGGCAACCATGTGGTTTTCTGAACAATATTGTAGAAATGTCTTAGGATTGCTATCTTCTAAGATATTCTTTAACTTTTGAGTGTAGCTTATGGTATTTAGTTCTCTACCCAAGTAGTAACGAGGCCTGATTTCTGCTTTGTTTCCAAGTCCGGACACTACCAGGTGCTAGGAGAAATATACAAAAGTATATTATTGCGGCAATTTAGAGAGTGCTATCATTATGCAAGTAATATATATAATTTGTGGCAAAATTTCTATATGGAGGTTCTCAATCATCCAGGTCACGGTTGTCCCAAAGGTGTTTTTCCAAAAGGCAACTTCACTTTCTTTGTTTTTTTATTTGAAAACGTTTTGTTTGTCATCCAAGAAGCACTGAAAAAAGAACCTTTGGTATCATATGTGGCAATTTTTGCCATATATTGATGACATGCAAATTATCACAGATGTAAATTTCATGGAATGCTTCATCCAAAATACTTTGCATTCAAGAACTTTCTGGAGGCTGTCAAGATCATAATTTGATCAGTTGCATTTGAGGAATGCTAAATGGGGTTCCATTAAATATATAATATATATAAAATTTATAAGAAACATCTGTTAAAGTAGTGAATAGATTCATTATATGGGAAAGAACTTAGTTGTAACATATACAACCCAGGAATTTATCTTGTTAAGATGATTTAAAATACTAGTTTTATTTTTCTCTTGCCTGTGTCATCTTAACAAGAGGTATGCTGTAGGTTGTCCAGGTAAACATTTCCTGATTTAGAAAAATGGTTGTTTTTAACTCAAGGATGTGTGTGTGTTTTGTAAACTTAGGGACTACGTATTTCCTCAAAAAGGAATGAAGATATAATTGAATTAATTCTCCTGCAGGACTATTGTAGAATCATAGTACAGTTTCACTGGAACTCTAGTGTCCGATTTTCTCTATCGTGAATGTGACTCTTTTGAAACTACAGAATTGTTGAACATATGTTTGGTATTTGAGAAAGCTTATTCTCTGGAGTCCTTGGTGCTCTCTGAGTTGGTGCTTTTCATGCAGATCTTTCATTAACTGGCTGGGTAACCTCTCCAGTGCTAGAAGAGAGAGGGGTTTGCAGCACAGAGGATTCTATAGGATTCGACAGTTCAATCCTGAGCTATATATATTCTTTTGTATTGAAATCTTATTCAATTATATCTGGATCCTATACCTGTTGGAAAAAATGTCCAGAAAGATTTAGGTCTGTGTTCTGGTGGCACTTACACTATAACTGACCATAGTCAGCTGATGTCTTGTAATTATACAAAATTTCTGAGCTGATGACAAGCTCAGTTGTGTTTTCTCTTCTGGGCCTAAGTTACCCAATATTTTAGGAATACAAAAAATTATGTCCTTACAATCTAGAAAAATAGCTAGAAAGTAAGGTCTAAATGTTCTTCTATATTTAGTAACCCACGTTAAATTAATTGAACTGTTGCTAATATGATTCCTTAGTAAATGAACATGTTAACATATTCTTTCTAGCACATGTTCTGGAAGAGATTGGTTTACATTAATAGGGGACTAGAGATCCATATAGTATTGCCTCTTATCCAGTAAGTGTTACTGAAAAAAAATATAAGACAGAGGTTATAAGAATAGACACATAAGAGATCCTGACTGTTTTCTGTCCACAAATGTTTAGTTCATGCAAAAATTGTATTTTCCCTTTTCTTTCTCATTGTCAAGTGATGAAGAAGAAATGCTCATCAGTGAAGAAGAGGTTCCCTTCAAAGATGATCCCAGAGATGAAACTTACAAACCCCATTTAGACAGGTGCTCTATTTTATTTTTGGTGCAGAGAACAGTTGTATAGTTACTTCAAAACAGAATGGGCAGCAAATAAATTATTCTCAGTTTAGCCTGTTGTAATAAACTATCTCACTGCCAGAACTCTTAAGTCTTCTGTTACAATTCTGTTACTATGGCCAAATAGACTGTTTTAAATAATTAAGACCAGGACTATGCATATTTAAAATTGCAGATATGACAAATACCAAAAAGAAATCCATGTTGAAGAACTATCCATAACTTCAGTATGACATTTAACTAGAACAGGGGTGTCAAACTGGATTTCTTCAAGGCCTAGATCAGCATTGTAATTCTCCACAGGCCGGCCGGGGGGGAGGGTGGACACCTCCTGCAGCACCCTGCCAGCCAAAACGGGGCATGGGGGGAGGCCCCATTTTGGCCAGCAGTGTGATGCAGGAGGCCCACGCCTCGTTTTGGCTGCCAGAGGCACCACAGGTCAGCTTTTTGCAATTTCCAGGCTGCCCTCACAGGCCAGATTTAAGCACCAGATCTGGCCTGCAGGCCTTGAGTTTGACACCCCTGCACTAGAATATTCATCTAGAAAATATTTACGTTCTTGAGTATGTAATATATAATGGTTATCTGCAGAGATGCTCCAAAGCAAAGAAAAAAAACTGGGAAAGGAAAAGAAGAAAAAGAGAAACAGAAGGAGATTAAAGTGGAGGTGGAAGTTAAAGAAGAAAGTGAGTTTCGAGAAGATGAGGATCCGCCTAGGAAGTGAGTATCCAAGTGTTAGATGCTGTGAATTAGAGTGTAGCCAATCTTCTAATTCTCAGTAATACCAAGACTTTGAAAGAAACTAAATCTAGGGATGGTTCTTCCTCAGCAAAATACCCTTCAGTTCTGAGATTAGTTAGGGAGTCAAGGTGTTCTGCATTGTAGAGAATGAATCTCCAGTATGTAGGGAGTGATATACCTTGTTGCTTGAGAATTAAATACATTAGAACAGATTTTGTTTACAATAAATAGATGGTATATATAGTATTTATAGAAATAAAATGAATTGTGTAGAAACTAGTTTCCTTGTGTTTTCTTTGGTGGTGGATTTTGTATATCTGTATTGCATAACTTAAAATTTCAGTTACATATTTCAGGGAATTTCTGGTTTGAGCTTCTTCGGCGACAGACCGAAACCGCGATTCTGCGCGGTTTCGATCCGTGCTCGCCGCTGGAGCACCCCGAGCTAGCTGGTTTCGGGGCTAAGCCACCCCATAGAGGTGGTGAATGGGGGGAGACTCCCTGCAGGGTTGAGGAGAACCGCATCTCTCCTCCTCAGCAGGCCATTACTCCCTTTCCTGAAGGCGGTTGTAGCGGTGGTCAGAAATGGCCACCCCAATGAAGAACTTGACCGGAAAAGAATGTGCAGGAGGAAGATAAGAAGAGAAAGTTTTGGTTGACTGGGTCAAACAGCAAAAGCAACAAATAAGGTACCCTGGAATTTAAACTATTAAAAAAATAACACTGTTCCCAAAGAAGATTTTCAAGCAGTGAAGGAGAGAGAAAAAGGAAAGGATTTGGGTTTTTTTTCTCCTCTTCCTTTCCCTATACTGACAGATAAGACACTTAAGCAAAAAAATGGAAAAAAAAAACCACTTTGACATCAATAGGCATTTAAGCTGAAAATAAAATGTCAAAGGGATAGTAAAGATTTCTGGATACTTAAAAGCTTTTGAAAGCAGGAAAGGAAAGAAAAAGAATAAAAGGGCAGGATCTGGAAGGGAGGAGACTGCCTGGAATTAAAAAGAACTTACAGTAAAATCTCAACAAGACTTCTAAAATATACATTTAAACTGAAACATGGCAACAAAATAGTAAAACCCCAGGAAGAGAAAGTGAAAAAAGAAGTAAGAAGAAACAGCTCGGGAGTATTTGGATTATTTTGGGTACTGCATTTGAATGACTAAAATCAATCGGATGGTTTTTTAAAAGTGTTTAAAATGGCTCCACTTTTAGAAGAACTGAAAATGGAACTTAAAAAGTACAAAGAAGATGCACAAGAAGGGAGAGGTTTTTTTGGCTTCGTATTTCAATTCTTAGAAATGGAGATTTGGAACGATGAAACAACAAGAAACACCTGCAGAACAAGAAGATTGGGACAAAGAAGAAGCCATCTTTAATGAACAAGTAATTTTATGTGGGGGAAAAAAGGAAAGAGGGGAAAGAGAATGAAAAGTTTTAAGATTTGGAAAAACAACTCCAAAAAAAGAATAGTTTGAAAAATAAGTATAAAATTAGAAAGCAACAGAAGAGGGAAATGCAGAAGAGAGAATTGGAAGTAGAGAGACAAGGGGGTAAAAAGGAGAGGGAGAAGATGAGAGGGAAGAAAGAAAGGAAAAGAAGTTATAAAGGACAGAAACAAAATATAGAGAAACAGGGCCTATTTAGAGATAATGGGTGAAAACTTAATGGAAAAAGGGATTCTGCAAAGGTACATAAGATAGTATGGTTATATTAGGAGAAATAATTTTAGAAAATATGAAACAATGTATGATCAAAATGTCTGATAAAATAGCTATTGTAATTCAGTGGAATGCTTATCAATAAATAAATGTAACAAAAGGTATACTTAATGATTTATAAAACATAAGTGAAGAGAAATAGGGGAAAAATTAATTATGGAAAGATTATATGTGTCCCCAAGGAAGTATGATATTTAATTGAAAAGAAATGTTAAAGATGTTAAGACTTTAATGAATATTAATGATAGAACTGAATTGGAATGGAATTAGGGTTTTAATTACATATATTTATCATCCTTTTTTTTTAAAGAATATAGTGTGTATTTTAAGAATGTACCAAGCAGAATTCGATTGGAAGTCATGTATTATGTATTATATTGAATGTTATAACCTTAAGGTATACATTGAAGTTTAAATAAGAGTTGAATGGATGTAATTAAAAGATATAAAGGTGTCATACTCCAATTCATAACTACAAGAGAAAATTTGTTTAATGAGAAAAGATAATATGAAATTGAAACAGGACAGACAAAAGTATAAATATAATGATTTGAATTGAGATGAGATAATCAAAATAATCTTGAGAAAATTAAAAGAGGGGAAAAACTATATAGAAAATGTAAAATAGTATAAGATATGGAATAGAACACAAAAATGAGCATGAAATTGAGTTTGTGTCTGGATAAAGAAGGGTAACTCGGGACCATGCTATTTTCAAAAAAGATGTTTTACTTGTATTATGTTTTTTTGTGTGTGTGAAAACCCAAATAAAACTTTTTAAAAAAAAATCAGTTACATATTTCAGGTATGCCTTCATTTTCATGTTTCACCTTGTCTTGATGTTTCAGGAGAGGAAGGCGGAGAAAAGATGACAAAAGCCCACGACTTCCTAAAAGAAGGTAAGTTGTTTTTGTATTACTTAAAAAGATAATAGAAGGTAAAAGAAACAATGCTGGCCTGGATGAAAGATTTTGGACATAGCATAAATTTGGATGATTGGCAAATCTTATGGGATAGAAATAAAAAAATAACCTTGGCGGCACCGTACAAAGAAAACTTATATAAAATGTTTTATCAGTGGCACATCCCACCATCAAAATTGGCAAAAATGTATCCGAAACTATCCCCCAAGTGTTGGAAATGCAATAAAGAAATTGGACCATATCACTTATGGTAGAATTGTAAGAAAGCTCAAACATATTGGCAGAAAATTCAGAAATGGATAGAAGAGATGTGCAAAATTAAAACAGAATTCAGACCCAAAATTTTTCTATTGGGAATTAATGTGGGAAAATACAATAAGGATGTAATATACTTAATAATCCATGTCACCACAACTGCAAGATTAGCTTATGCCCAAAGATGGGAAGGTAATGAAATGCCAGATGAGATGGAAATAATTAGGAAAATTTGGATGTGCACTGAAATGGATAAATTAACTCAAGAATTAAAAAATAAGACCAAATCTGATTCCTATAAAATTTGGGAGTTTTACCACTGGTTGAAAAAAGGAATTATTTACTGATGTAAGACAATTAGGTGTGTCAGGATGTATGCACCATATTCATGGTGCATTTATTTAAATGTCTTTCTTTTTTTTATATTTAATAAAAATTAAATTAAATTATATATATATATATTATATTTAAAAAGATAATTAGTACAAACCCATTTACTAATTAATATTTAATAATATATTCATCTCTTATTTTTTCTTAGTTTTGTGTGAAAGTAAGGAAAGAAACTTGAGATAGGAAATAGATGTTAGATGTCTAATTCATCAGCTATTTGCAAAAAAGCCATACCCAAGGAGATACCTTCCTAAACTGCACTGCAATCTTACATCTACTGATCTTTCAACATTATGAATATAGTATACTTTCAGGAATTATTAAATTCCATCCTCCTATATATTTGTTAGACATGATCATCTAAGGAAAAAAAAGAAACTATACAATTTATCACACCTATATTTATCACACCTGTAGCTAAATTCATTGCATCAAAACTGTATTGAATAAGCCACAAAAATATAGCAAATTCCATAAAGTTGATAGCAAGCCAGAAAATTTTAATGGGATAAATAACATTTCTAAAAGTTTTGATTTTCACAACTTCTTGTTCCCAATAACTATATTAAGGTCTTAATATTCTAAAGAATATTAATATTCTAAATATTAATATCCTTTAGAATATTAAGACCTTAATATTGTTCTTAATATTCTTAATCTTAATATTCTAAAGAAAGGCTTGAGAAATTTATGGAACAAAATATAAGCAGAATACAATATTTCTTATGGTAGATTTTAAAGATTACTGAATTTAAATTACTTGTATTTAACATTTATACTAACGATGAAATTAAATCAATTAATATGGTTTTTAACACTACTGAGCTCTTATTACCCAGCATGTACTATGTTACAGGTAGTCCTTGCATAATGGCCACTTAGTGACAGTTCAAATTTATAATGGACCCTCTAAAAGCGGCTTATGACTCAATTCTGGAGTTGTGACAACTGCACATTCTCTTGTCACATGACCACATTTTAGGCATATGGCAACTGGCCCACCTTTACGGCTGGTTGCAATGTGACTGTGATTTATGACTTTTTTGCTGGTTTCTATTTAATGACTGCCACAAAAAAAGTAATAAAATCAGGTCTGATTATGTGGGTGCCTCAGTTTACAACTATCATTCCTTATGATGAAGATTCCGGGCTTCTTTATGGTCTCAAATTGAGAGAAACCTGTTTATTTATAATATTTGTCAAAGTTGTGCTGTTTCCACTTTGTTGTTCACTAATGTGTGTTTTAGGAAGAAGCCTCCAATACAATATGTACGTTGTGAAATGGAAGGATGTGGCACAGTTCTTGCACACCCTCGCTACCTACAGGTAAGACTGTTTACAAGCAAGGGAAGGAAAAAGAGATGTCCTTCTTTGTTCTCTATAAATTTCTTATTTTCTTCTAAAAAACATTGCAACAATTCTCTGATGCTCCAAATCCCAAATGCTTGTTTCATATCATGGCATAACTTAACTTTTCAACCCTGTTCTTGATTCTTTCTCCTGAAATGCTGAATTGTAATTTATTTATTCTGACTACAGCTCAAGGTTGACTTAGCCTTCTATCCTTCCAAGATCAGTAACACGAGGACCCAGATTGTTGGGGGCAATATGCTGACTGTGTAAATGCTCAGAGAGTCTGTAAAGCACTATGGGGCAGTATAAAAGTCTTATAAGTGCGATTGCTGCTGTTTCATAACCTTTTGCCTCTTATTTTCCCCTCCGCTATTACATTTTATTAATTTTATTATCAATTCCCACATTACACTATGCAGGATTTCTTGCTCTTCTCCTGTTTTGACATTAGTCTCCTTATTCATTATGAACTATGATATTTTTTCTTCATCTGTTTTTCTTTAGCATTTGAACATCACATTGTTTTTCTTGTGCTTAAATATATATTTATTTTGCTATTATTACTTCATGTATCTTCCTCTGAGTTCTAGACTATTGGAAAGTACTTTTCATTCTCATAATTTCAATATTCTCACATCTAAATCTTATTGCAGAATCTAGACTCAAAAAATTTCACAGGGATAAGAAAGTGAAACATCTTTTTACATCACTGGTAATATGGCCTTCATTGTTAGATTTTTTAAAAAATCAAATTTTATTTTGCTATTTTAAGTGTGGTTGAATACTCTTTCGAAATCGGTTTCCTTCATGTCTTACATTTTTGTGATTTTACTTTATTGAATTCCCTTCATTTATATTTAAGGAATTGAATTTTTAATATTCTTCCTGTAAACTTTGTTTCCTTAGTAGCTTTATTCATTTTCTGCATCCATTGAAAACTTTCCCACTCATCCAACTAATAAACAGAGTCTTAGATTTATTGACTCCTCTCTTTTCTCCCCACCTCTTGTAGCTTCTCCCTGCACAGCCTTCCAGAAAAACAGCCTTCCATTCTTTTCTTTCAGCATAATTCCTTTTTATGTCACAATAATTTTTTACCTTGACTATTGCAATCTTTTTGGTCTTTTATCACACCTTCATTCACTCACACACATCCCACACAGCACTGAGTCAGTTTGGTTTAATGGTGAAGGTGCTGATTAGAGTCAAACAAATATCTATATTTTTAAAAGTGAGATAATTACAAATACCAAGACCCGTGAATAGAAGTAGAATGCCTACAGCAAAAGACAGCTAGTGCCAATAGTAATAGGTGCTTTGGGTGTAATCCCAAAATGTCCAAAGCACCATTTGAACCTGATTAGCATTGACAAAAATCACCATCAGTCAATTGCAAAAGGTAATTTTACTTATAAACAGCTTACATCTAGTGATATATTTAAAATTCTTAAACATCTGCCTGTCTCAAGCCTTGTTTAAACATCTGGCTGACTGTGACCAAGCATAATAAAATTCTCATTATTTTGAACAACTTCAATTCTTACATCCCAATATTAGGGTAGATATTAGGTACAGATGATATCTGAACCTTGAAGCTTCAGTTCTCTATATTTCTTAGTCACTTTCCAAATTCTCTGTGATATGTTCCTATTAAAAGAGCCAGTTAGGTGTTGTAATTAAGACATCAGGCTAGAAAGCTTGAGATTAAATTATAGTTCTGCTTTAGGTATGAAGGCAAGTGAGTGATCTTGAACCAGTCACACACACTCATCCTTAAGAAACAGGCAATGGCAAGAAAACTTGGCCAGGAAATTGCCAGGAATCAACATTAACTCAGAGACCAAAAATTAGAAAAAAATTTTCTATTCTATAAAATCTGTACACATTACATTTCCAGCATATGTTCTTTTAAGTTCTTCATGCTTTAATCTGTATATTGAAATACAAGGTGGCTATTAGAATATTAAATGTGTTTACCACTTTTTTTGTATAAGATTGCAGGTAATAAAAATACAAGTTTTCTTGTTTTCAGCATCATATCAAATATCAACATATGTTAAAAAAGAAATATGTATGTCCTCATCCCTCTTGCGGAAGACTTTTCCGGCTCCAGAAACAATTGTTGCGGCATGCCAAACATCACACAGGTAATATAGGTTGCAATGAAAATCCCCACACTGTTTCTTTAAGGAGAAAAGTAAATTTGACAGAAGTCACTTTTGACAAACGAACAAAATCAAGTTTTGACAAGGTTGGAACATACTGTCTACCTTCCTTATTTTTTAATCTCCCTATTTCAAAATCTGAAGTTCTATGAAGAGTTTGAAAGAATATGAGCAGAAAGGAATATATTTCCATTAAGATATGTACAGCTGCTTTTACCAAACTGGGTAATCTCTTGGTGTAAGCTTCAACTCCCATAATTCCATTGGTATATGGAATGCAATGGTCCCACTATCATTAACCAACAAGCGTTATGATCTTCTGCACCTTCATAGACTATGAATGAATATGTGATTTCGTTGACACAATTTGGTAGAATCATGGGCTAAAGGGAGGGAGGAATAAAGTAAAGAGTAAAGAGGCATGTCAGTGTGGAGTTGCTCCATGGGAGAAAGTATTACAGACCAGACCAGTGAAGCCTTATCTTCTGGTTCCCAAGGGAAAACAGCCAGTCTGTCAAGATTCTTGTAATATAGATGACCAACAATACAGAGCAATAAAGGAGAATATTTGTAGCTCAAAGTTGAAATGAGGGGTCCTTGGTGCTCTCTGAGCTTCATTATTTTCTTGCAGATCTTTCATTACCCAAACTAGGTAACAACCAAGCTCAGAGAAGGATGGCTCACTACAGTAAAGGAGCTGTGTTGGCCGAATCACAAAGTTGGTTGCTTCCTTGTGCCTGACACAGAGTGAATAATATATATGACCTTTCAGATACAATGAAAAAGATTTTCATTTATTTCCTCTTCCTTGGAGAAAGAAGAAAAACTAGAATATATAAATCTCAGAATAAGAATGGGATTGTTTCCATAAGATTCTATATGAGAAATACTTCCTCATCAGTATAAAAAATCATATTTATCCTTTTAATGTTTTAAAATATTATTAATACTGTGATTAGGAACATGGCAGATTCTTTTTGAATAGTTATGGATCTGGATTAGATTCAGGTTTTGATGTAAAATACTATACCACTTTACAGATCAAAGGGATTACATTTGTGAATACTGTGCCCGTGCTTTCAAAAGTTCCCACAATCTGGCAGTTCACCGAATGATCCACACAGGCGAGAAGCCATTACAGTGAGTAGTGTCCTTGATCTTGCCTATTTTTTTGTGAGGGATTAGACGAGCTGCATCAATACTTTCTTTTCCTTTGTATTTCTCAAATATTATTCTGATGAATAATGAATTGTCTTCCGCTTCCTCTCCTTTTTCTGTAGATGTGAGATCTGCGGATTCACCTGCCGGCAGAAGGCCTCATTAAACTGGCACATGAAAAAACATGATGCAGATACCTTTTACCAGTTTTCATGCAATATATGTGGAAAGAAGTTTGAGAAAAAAGACAGTGTTGTAGCACATAAAGCCAAGAGTCACCCAGAAGTGCTTATTGCTGAAGCACTGGCTGCCAACGCAGGGGCTCTCATTACCAGCACTGACATCTTGGGTTCTGATCCAGAGTCTATTGTCCAACCCACGGATGGCCAGGGCCTTCCCCTTCTTCCAGATCCCATTGGAAACACCACTCCTGGAGATTGCCTATTGCTGGACTCTGATGGGATGCCTAAGGCCTACTGCAGTGGGGGTGACCGGGTCAACCTGATGGCAGATGGAAAAATATTCGTTGGCACCACTAGTAGTGAGAATACAGAAGGGCTTGTTATCAATACAGAGATTCTTGGAGCTACCACTGAAGTTCTAATTGAGGATTCTGATTCTGGAGGACCGTAGTGGGAGAGGAGCACATGTGTATTGGGACAACTTGAACTTGTATTTAAAAGAATAAATCCGGAGAAGCAACTTATTCAACATAGAGAAACTAAACATAAAATAAATTACTAGTCAGATAACTAAAGGACCTGTCGTCCCGTTCCCCCCCTCCCCTCCAGCTCACCCTTTTCTTGCAGAGTGGATCACTACACTACATTTTTTTCACTGTTTCCTTCTTGGAGAGGAATGTTGCCTTTACACAGAGATTGACAAAGCAAAAGAATTCTTGCAATGCTGGGAAGGGAAGTAGCTAAGCCTATCCCTCTCCCAGCCCTCCTAAAGTAAGCTAACTTCCAACTTCTTGACCATATTGCGAGATTGAAAATGCTTATACTCTGGACCAATATTTCATTCTTGAAACTGTATTCTTTTCCTCCAGTTGTATCAACCTGTTCTATGCATTACTAAATTCTGACCCTTGCAAGCTCTTATTTTTCATTTTAGGGCTTGGGGATATAGCTTGGCACTTTAGAACACCTCCTTAGGATGAGCTGTAAAACAGCATATTTTCCCTATATTTTGTATCTTCCCATCCATAAGAAAAGAGAAGAGATCTTGAAATGTTGGTGCTTGCTTTCTGAAAGAGGAGTGCCATCTTTCCATATAATTGCTCTAGTGCAAAATACCTGTGGGAGAATCAGAATGGGTGCTAGGCATATAAAAGAAAACTTGCACTTTGTACATGTCTTTTTTTTTTAAGTTGTGATGAATTCCTTATTTATTTGCCTTCTTAAAATGGGTCTATTTTAGTTGCTGTCTAGAGAATGTTTTTGTTTCAAAACTGAACATCCTGTGTAAGGGATATAAAACAACAGGCTTCTTCAGCAATCCATGTTTAGGAAATCTTATTCAGTCTGAGTGAAGGAAATGCTTCAGGAGCAGGATAGGTCTTTAGCACCCTCTCTAGTGAACTGTGAGCTCCTGTTTGCTTCAGCATTTGTTGTTTAAGGATATGATGGCTGTTCAAACAAGTCATGTCATGCATTCTCTCCCTAACCACCCTACTATTTGCTTAGTTACACTGTGGTGCTTTTCTCTTGATGTGGATGGGCTAATGCCATTAACAGGAAGCTATGTCTTGAAGAAGTTATATTAACTGCTTTAAAAAGCCTTGACTGCTAACATGCTCTGCCTCGTGAGACTTTGATATAACTTCAAACATCATTTAGGGACATTATTTGATTTAGAGTGGTAGCATCAGCTTTATTCAGCATAAAATCCATTATTCTCAAATATATGCAATTGTTTCTGTGGAATTTGACTATCACCAGACAGGTCTAGATTTGGAGGGAGATAGAGTTTAAAAAACATGGAAATACCTTAAAAGATATATCACATGATTTACATAAACTCTTCACTGTTACCTGAGGTTGTGATGGTATCCTGGTAGTACTTTTCTGTTAATGACCTAACATTCATGTGATCAAGAAGTAAAATGAATTTGCAATTTAGACTTATTTTGGAGCTGTATCCTGTATAATTCTAATCCCTTCCGTATAGTGCTGGCTAGCATCAACTGCAATTATTCCCAGCAGATCTTTTTACAATGCTAATTATCTGAAAGGAAGACTTGTTTGTTACGTTGAAGCCAAGAATCAACAGGGTCTAAACTGAAGCAGTTACTGCAGTTCATTACATATTTTCTGTGATTCCTGCCTGGCTTGGCAGCCATTCAGATATATAATGTGTAGATGGCATTGCATGCAGCACAGGACTGCATGTTCCACAAGACTGTTACTGCTGCAAATTGTGTGATTAACATTGGTGCAAGAAAAGTATTTGGAGCTGAAGCCATGTGCATACTACTGAGGAAACTGACTTCTGTCTTGCTTACAGTATGCAGTATTTTGCCAGGGTAATGAACAAATTACAATATGAGCCCTGTTTGGCAAATTACTTGAAGTATTTATTCCGTTTGGCTATTGATCTCTTGTCTGTTTCTAGCCCGTTTCATTGGGTCCAAGTGTGGTTATATATAACAATCTTATATTTAGCCAGGATAACCATCTGCACTCTCGATGAAAACTCCTGATTTAGATTTGTGGTGACTGTTTATCAATCAATAATAATTCCTTTAATTTTGTTCTCATCACAAGCATGTGGTTTTGATTCAATCAATTACAGCTGCAGCAAACTATTTCTATTTTCTTCTAATAACACCTCCCCCTTCTTCTTTTCCTTCACTGGAAGAAGCATGGTGCTGGGAATTGAACTTGTATAATTTTCCCTCTACCAGATGGATAGTTTACAGTAAATAGTTTAACATTGTTCCACTCCATATACAGTTGCATAGCTCACTCTGGTTCTCTAAGAGTTGAACCCCCTTCCTGTTAATATTAAAGGATAGTGCATATCACTTTTTGTCAGAAGTTGACAAAAGAGCTTTTTTTTTTTGGTCACATGAATAATAACTCTCTTTTTAGGCCTTTATTTTACTACAACCAATATAACTGGTAAGAACATGAGGATTAGGTGTTCTTCAAGGACTAGTCTTTTATTGTGTGAAAAGTACTCCATCTACTTCAAATAGTTTCTGAAAAATGGCACAATGCTGAAGTCTTTGCAGCTTGAGATAATTGTCAGATCTCTGGTAATACGGTCGCAAAGACCAGGGAGAACTGCACTAGCATTGTGAATCCTACCAGGGAGAGGACAGGATTTGCAATTTTTAGCAGAACTACCTGAAGTAGTAGCCACTGAGTGGCAACAGACCTGTGTTGCATTGTGGCACACCCCTATTTAGTGTTAAATAACAGACAGTTGAGTTAACAAGTCTTTTGATTCCTTAAAAGCCTTGTGTACAAAATTTCCAGAAAGTGATAGTGGAGCTTTAGATGAGGTGCCAGGATGGAGGGGCAGTGATCCATGTTCATAGACATTTGTGTATACAGAAGTAAATAAAACAATTAAAAGGGATGCTTTTTTTCATGTCATGTCTTTAAATTCAGTAAGCCATACCAAAATAAATACTTAAAGGGAAAAGCAGTCTGTGTCATGTTCCATGCCAGCTACATGGAAAATATTCACAAATGACACAGCTGTAGGTCTTTCTTCAATGCCCTGCTCTGAACATTGCCTATGAAGGAAGCAACAATGAAATGTGACTAAATGGAGCACCGTAATCAACTATCACTGTCACAAAGGAATGCATTTTTATAAAATGTCTGACTAGTTGAATGGTTAACTACATAATGCCTGTTAAATTACCTCTTTAATACATTGTGAAACTATCCCAAAAAGCGTGCATTACTTGTGGAAGTACGAAAAGTGGCTGTGTTTGTAAGTTAAAATGCTACTGCATTCTTTGAGCAAAAAAGGTAACATATTCTCTCCTATCATGATAAATTTAATACTGAGCTTCACAATCTTTGGAAATGTTTTGCTTCAAATATAGAGTTGTAGAAAAATTGAACTACATAATTTATTAATAAGAGTATTGTTTATGATTCAGTATGTTATTTTAAAGATCACAGCTTGAAGAGAAATAATCATGGCTGAATAATTCTTTTGGAGCTTTTAGGAAAAAGGGATGTTCCTTTTCTGACAAACAAAATTTATATATGCCCTATATTCCATTCAGAAGAAAGGAAGTTGCCATTTTCTTCTGAGATTCCTGAATATTTTGGATAATACGTTTCTTCCCCTTTTTACCCAGTGTGGGAGATTATGTACATCAGCTTCAGCTATGACATTTCTAAGGAATGGAATGTATTTGATCATGCATTGGCTATGTCAGTGACATCGGTTCTGTAACATTTGAATTTGGACTATCTAGATCTATAGAAAATATAATTCTGAAATATCCTTCAAGGAGTTATAGAACATCAAGTTCATTACAAAGGCAACAGCACTGTACTCAGTATTTCTAATATTATTAGAAAAAGGAAACCAAATTGGAAACATCTTCCCAATTTAAATTTTTGGAAAGTATTCTGAAGGATTGTATAGGATTATGTCACCCTGAGTCACTTGTTGAGATGGATAATTATCAAATTGATTAAATACATTTCAATATAGTAGAACGTTGAAGGAAATAGGAGCAATCTGCTTCATTTATGTTTCTGTTAAGATGCAATAGAGTACAAAATGAGAAAAAGATTGCTAGCATATAATGGCTTGTTTCAAAATATGTCAAACATGGTAGCAGGATTAGTGGATTTTTTTTTTTTAGAAAAACAGGCTAAAAAGAACCAGGCTAAAAAGAAATGTTTGGTGAAAACTAGTGAGTTCAAGTCAGATTCTTGAAGTTTGCTATGTTAGACAATAACATTAGACAATAACATATCCACCAAATAACATTGGTGGATAGGATTTTTTTTTCATACTGATGGAGTTAACACTTAGTACTTGCAACAATTGACAAGAACATGATGAAGAAACCAATCTAGAATAGGGAAACTTCAGTGCCATCTTAAAACATAGATTAGCATGCTATTATTAGGTAAACAGAATATTATAGCTTATTTTGCTAATCAGAAATGAATTATAAAGCAATTATGAGCCTGAAAGCCAGCTGGGTGACTTTGAGGCTAGTCATACTCTCAGCCTACCTCAAATCACAAGGTGGTAGTTGCAGAGAAATAGGAAGAGGAAGGAGTATTTTGTTTTTTCACCACCTTGAGTTACTTATAATAAAGGGTAAAAATCAAAATAAGGGTAAAAATAATTTAAAAAAATAAATAAATAAGGGTAAAAATCAAAATTTAACTCACAAATAGTATTGTGTAATGAGATAATTCCTCTTGAAAAGTTCATGACTTCATAGGTGCTGGCTGGAGAGTTGTAGTTCCTTTGGGAATTAAGGTTTGAATTGTACAGAATGTAAACAGTTTTATAAAGATCACTACAAGGCTTAAAATTCAGTATCGGATTGATTTGTTTCAGATTATTAAAACAAGAAAACTTACAGCCTTATAGAAGTTGGACCCTGATTATCTTCTATTTTGATTTTACTAAAATACGCAGTTTACTTTCTTGTTGAGTTATGAAAACAAGTGCCAGAGAACAGAAACCCCATGACATAATACAATCGTGTGTAACAATGGTTTGATGGCAATTTTCTGCAACAAAACTACTAGAATTTGAGAATATTTTGCAGTTATATTTTTGCATTTCATCTTTTATATTTCATATTTCATTTTCCTACAATGTTTATTTCATTTAAATTATTTGGTAGCTTATCCTTTATTTTTGTATGGCAGCTTTTATGACAATTATGAAAGCAACACATCAAACATTACAGCATCAAAAAAAAAAATCTTAAAAATAGGGGAAGTTATCTGAATTATACAATTAGGGATTAACGCTGCCCATAGTACTAACCAATGTAAAAGCAAGTAAATCAAAACTGTTGGGCAATTCTTATTACTTTATGGAACTTTCCTCAGATCAGTTTATTTTAAACTAAGAGTTTGAAATTTATTAATGGTATCTCAAATTCTGCAGTCAAAGAAACCTGTGTAGAATAAAATATATTCCCAATGACTAATGTTTCATGCTGCCACAATTTGCACACATTTTTTGACTATTTAAATCATAGGGTGCATTATACCAAACTATCTTGACTAGCCAAGTAAATGTTCCAGAATATGTAAGTAATTGATAAAAACTACTCCCAGATGATGCTGACATTTGTGCTTTCATTAAAAATGTAAAACTCCAAAGGCTCATCAAGGCATATATCTTGTGTTTTAGGCAAGGGATAATGGGAGTTGCAGAATATAAAATATTACACAAGATTTTAATATCTATGACTTGTAGGAAAAAAGGAATATTGATTAAAGCATTGTTATTTTCCATTACATTTTATATGTTAATTGTAAGTAGTACTAAATGTATGAATTGATTGCATATTTCATCCATTTCTGGATAAAACTTGTTTAAAGGTTGGGGTTCTGCAAAAATGGCTTTCTCTTCACACAAGTGTATAAACAACAAAGAACAACAGTATCTTAGAAGTAACTAAAGCCATCCAAAGGACATGGGTGTTTTAAGAATGGCTGTACTGATCATACCTTTTTTTTAATGATTTGTACATTCTTCGTTTCAGTATAATATTTGGTCTTGCATATACTGAGTGCTCAAAAACCCATTTTTCATTAAATTAAACTGAAGAAAAAGTAAGAATCCAAATATATTTATGAAACATGTTCAGGTTCCTGGGAGAATACTTAAGGATGGTTGATTTAAACCACCAAATATTTCCTGAATAAAAAATATCTCTGTTTAACCCTTTCAAAGGCAATAGAATTGTTAGCTTGGCACTGAGGTCCAGCTAGCCACATCTGAAAACATCTACCAAAACCCGGTATCTTTTATTTCTACTAAACATGCTCCCAGCAGTGATAGAGCAAAGAAGTTGGTCTGTCTGGAAAAAGAATGAAAGGAAACCTCCCCTAATGTTTTTGGTGGCCCAATTTCTGCAACTGGTGAGATGTTGATGCCAAGTGGGAATATTTTTATCTATGGGTAGATGCAGCTGCGGTTTTCCATTCTTATGAGAGAGAGTTGGGGTTTAATTCCTTGCCTTGCTCAATGCCATTAGCCTGAATTGTAGTTTTGTATTTCAAAATAGGGAAAAGATGCCACCGATTTTCAGCATTCGAGCTCAGATGGGACTTCAAGAACGGTACAAACAGGGCTGAGGGGCATACATTACTCACTTCAAGTCTAGAAGATGCTAGAACTCAGATTGATAAATGTTACATTTCAAATAGCCTGATCCTAAGAAATGTATGGCATTGTCAGTTATCAACGGCATTGGATTGTTCTTGAAATGGCTCAAGAGCCAGCAAAGGGCTGGACTTGCACAATATGCTTCACCAATAGCAAAGAACAATGGCTGTGTTCCTTCCAGCAGCATGTTCAGCTAAAATAAGCGACAGTGTGGTTTATGATAGAACAAACCTTGCAGAACATAATCAGTTTAGAATAGCCGTTGTGATCTATAAACACGGGGTTTATAGTGTGCTGTAATAAAGGGATCAGGGGTCCTGGTTGTTCTCTAGCTACTGAAGTTAAGGCGCTACATTTGTGCCAGTTAATTTGTAAGGCAGCCTCATGTCCAAATGTGTGTGACCCAGTGGCCAACCTGATCTTTCATGGGACTGACTTTCCCACAGCTCAATTTCTATTCTCAACGCTGGTAGCTCAATGGGCTAGGTTGGGCTGTTATTTTTATCGGTTGGATTGGTTATGGTGGGAAGCTTTAGAGATTATGTTTTACATTGATTTTTAATTTGAATGGGCAAAACAGAAATGTCTGAAGCAAAAAAAGCATTTTTTTTTCTTGCCAACTCCACACCTGAATACCGTGGTTTCAAGTTGGCTGGAAGGAGGGGAAAGTGCTAACTCCTCTGTTTAATACCTGACGAGCCGAATTAATTGTCTGAGCCAAAAAAGGGGAAACCGGAGAAGCCTGTAAGCAACAACAGTATTGCAACAACAGCATCAATTCTTCGGCTGCACCTAAACGGCCGAGATTCACATTTCCGACCTTTTCCAAAAAAAAAAAGCACCAAGGTTGCATCTGGGCTTGCGGACACGAAGCAGCTTTTGTTTCACAACGGGAAAATAAATCCGGCCCAGAAGAGGCTCGAAAGGGACCTTCTGAACTCCTTTTGATGCCTCCTGGTCGCAGAACGGTTAGATCACCCCGGGTTGAATTTGCAAGGATGAGCGGGGCCGCCGAATGGGTTATCCGCCAATCAAACTCAAACCCGGAGCAAAGCGTGACAGAGCGGAGAGCAGAGCGAGCGAGCCAATCCCCCGGGGGCCAAAAGGTGACCGAAAGGCCCGCGTTGCTGCTCTCAGAGGGTTAATAAGCTCCGCGCCTGAAATGTGCAGTTTCTCCTCAGGCCGCGGGGGACGGAGCAAAGCGGGCGGGCGCGTCAGGCGCCCCCGTGAGGAATTCTCTCGCTCGGGCTGGAATGTAGGAGCTGAGCGAGCCTTTCCTTGGTCTCCAGACCGCTTTCCTGAGGCGAGCGGCGCTTCGTCGGCTCCTGCTGTCTCCCCTGCGGGCGATGGCGACCTCGGAGCGGCAGCCCGGGACCTCTCCCCACCGGGACTCGTGGCGTCGCACCGTTCTTCTCCTGAGGAAGATGCGCTCCGATGTCAGCAGCCTCCTGGAATGCTACGTGAGTTCCCCGGCTGCGCGCGTTCCTCCTCTGTGTGTGCGCTCGCGCAAGGAGAGACGCGTCTTTTCGGGCCGGGGTTCAGGTTTGGTGAGGAGAGGGTATCATCCGGAGAGAAGAGAGCCTTGTGCTGTTGCTTCCATCACTGGTTTCTTTTTAAAAACATCCCAACGGGAGTTCTGTTAAGACTATCGATTAATGAACACCACGCACTTGTTAGAAAACTGTATGAGACCCAAACAACACATTCTGTGATTTATACACAAGCGTGAGGATATCTGAGAGAAATCTTCCATCACCCCACGGATGCCTGAGGGAAATGTGTGCCGGTGGTAACTGCAGCTCCCAAACCAAGCTTGTGCGGCCGTATTTTATTTTATTTTATTTTTTTTAATCGGAAGGCTGCCACCAGCTCTTGACACCAACTCCCTTTAAAAAGCTATCTAATATTAGGGGATGAATTATTAGTATACTGAATCATATAGCTGGAATGGACAAACGCTATGCATCCGGGCTGTTCCTGCCTACAGGCAGAGTCATCCACCCCCAGCTGGATGCTGAACTGCAGAAAAACAAATCGCTCAAATCACAGAGTGACATGTATTGTTAAACAAATTAAAGACATTTCAAATGTCCTAGAATTCAGGCCCATCAAGATCTCTCTCTCTCTCTCTCTCTCTCTGTGTGTGTGTGTGCGTGTTTGTACCCATGTGCACAAAAATCATAAAGTGCTTCTCCCAAAAGGAATGTTTTACAGTTTATTGCCTTAGGGATGGAGAACATACTTTTTTTTTTTTTTTTAATCAGTGATCAAGATAGAAATGAAACCAGGGCTTGATTTTATTTATTTTAAGGTGGGTCTGGTTTTGTCAGGAAAAAAATGGGGGGAGGGATAAAATTCTGGGATAGAATGCCACCTTGTGGGAGACTATGTGTTTTGT
Source organism: Laticauda colubrina (assembly GCA_015471245.1). Classification (NCBI taxonomy): domain Eukaryota; kingdom Metazoa; phylum Chordata; class Lepidosauria; order Squamata; family Elapidae; genus Laticauda; species Laticauda colubrina. The sequence continues at coordinate 32,506,601 of BLBF01000032.1, forward strand.
TTGAAATGGTTTTTTAAGTCATGACTACATCACATTGATTTTAATGAGTCTAAAAGACACACAGATGACTATCTTGACCAAACTAATTTCACGTGGCAGGTTGGGGGATGATAACCATCATCCCCAAAAATGATGGGTGGCATGGTAATGAAAAGAGATCTCCATATACATATCTTGTAACTCCTAGAGGATGGGCGGGTTGGTTTTAGTTAGATTTGATCTACTTCCTTTGCTACAATGATCGGATGACCAATTTCTTTGCATGATTATTTAGCAAGTTTGAACTCTTATCAGTAAATGCCCTATTACACTCTTGAAGACACATAGGATGGGGATGAGTGTTTTCCTCACTTATATCAGGGTTAGGGCTAGGGTATCTTCAAGGGCTAATCTGAAAAACAAATGATAAGATATAAAATAATCCTATCTGCATCAAAGCATTAATTATTCCAAATACTTATTTCTTCAGAGAACAACAATGATGTTTCTGTTTGCCTGATTTTAGTATTGGGGTGACAGAAGATTAAAATTAATATTACTAAATGCACTCCACTTGACCCATTCTTTAAGAAAAATCTGTCATTGTATGTCACAGTACTGGATTCTTCAGATGCTAGACGAGATGTGAGCAATTGGCTCTGGGAGATAATCAATGTTTCTTAAGGGAAGGAATAACACTGCCTCATTTGAAGGAAGTAGCAGGGCCTTCTTTCTTGTAGATACTATCCCTGGACCAATCTGTTCTTGACAAAGTTCAATCAGTGTTCAACCTGCAATTTTGGGACATATTTGTCAAGAATTTGGTGAGTTATCAGCTATAGAAGATTGTTGAGGACATTGGTGATCTGGAACTTTTTCAACCAGGATTCAGGTCTAATAGAGGTTAGAAACAGCATTTGTTCCTCTAGTTACTAGAGTCTAGTAGGTAGCTATTTCAGGACATAGATATAAATAGTACACCTTTCTTGGTCCTTTTAAAGCTTTCCAATGGCTTTCCATACCACCAATTTTATCCTTTTGGAAATCTAAGGTGTCCATTCCATCCATACCTGGGTCCTATCTCCACATATGACCCTTCATCTGATCCCCAGGGCCTCCTCTGTACATGGATTCCATTATCTGACCCTTCATCTACTCTTATTTGAGTGGGAAATTCCCTTCAGTGGCCATGTGGGGAAACAGTCCAGTTCATGGAAATTTCAACAAATGTTTTGCCCCTAGTGGTTCAAAATGGGGCAGTGGAACTTTTGTATTTAATATTGCCATTTTATTAGTTAGGCTTCAACTTAGTTCCATCTGCAATTGTCCAGCATGTTGGGCAACTGTTGCTCTCTATCACTTGTGATCAGATCTCATTTAATTGCATCTGTTTGTTTCAGTAACTGAAAAAAAAAATGCATTTTAGTTTGCTAGGCCAATGCCTAACTTTCTTCTTTTCTTATAAAGATTTAGGACTGACAGTGGTGAAGTTTGGGGTTTTATGGTTATGTGTTTATATTTTCACTTTATGCTGTTTACATTTTTTCAGGATTAGGGCAGATTACAAATATTATAAATAAATAATAAATGAAACAATCTTTTCCTTCAGAATATGGCCTCAGCAAGAGGCAGTGCTTAGCTGACTCAGCTAATTTTGGAAGCTAAGCTGGGTCAGCTCTAATTAATCCTTGGATGGTAAACTATCTCTGAATGATAAAGCTACTGGCTCTACAGTAAAACATAATGGCTTGGTTTATGCAACATTACAGACCTACTGCCCCAAACTTTATGGCTTAGAGCAGGGGTGTCAAACTCGATTTCGCTGAGGGCTACATCAGGGTTACGTTTAGCCTTGGGGGGGGGGGGCTGGAGTGGGCATGGCCAGATCAACATCACTCATTTCCAGGGCACTTGTGGTGGCTTAAACATTCTGCTGGTGTAAATGGATTTCTGGGCTCTGTTTTGGGCTGTGACGGCCTCCTGCAACCCTTTGCCAGTGAAAACAGAGCCCGGGAGGGCCTGATCTGGCTCCCGGGCCTTGAGTTTGACACTCCTGGCTTAAAGGATCATGAAGCCATTTTTAACTTGGAAGCAAGAGGTAGTAGGTATGCCTTTCTTTAGTAGAGCTGAAAATTTAGGAGCCATTTTCTTTGGACTTTGGGAATTAATAGTGAGAATGAGGCCTTCATTCCCATTTCTGTTTTACTACTTTTAATCTGTAAATTAGGCGATCTACAATTATTGCTGTAAATCACCCAGAGTCATTTCGGGGAGATGGGCTATATAGGAATTCAAAAAACAAAAAATAATAATAAAATAAATATAAAATAAAAAGCAAGCAATTTTGACACCAAATCTTAGTGCTGCAATCTTAGGGTCTTTGGAGATAGTCTTCAAATGAAGGCTGACATTTTTTTCAAACATTATTTTTTAAAGTCTTTATATTTGTATTTAAAACTTATTTGACTAAACTCAACCTGTGTTGTAAAACCTATGGTCCAAAGGTTCCTAATAGCTAAAAACCGTCAACAAGCAATTTCTAAAAGTGATTTTAAAAAAAGGACTGGGAATCCAGTGTCCTTTCAAAGATCCAACTGTGGTTTCAGCTAGATAGTTATTCCCTTATCTAGTGCTAAAATCCCACCAGAGATTTGCAGTCTCTTCATGAGGATCAACTGTCTAGAGCAGGGTTGCCAAACTTTTGGATCTCAGGGACCATCAAACTCATAATTTTAAATCCTGCAGACCACTAATATGAATTTTGACTGACGGTGGCTTGCTGATGTTGGTGGGAGGGAGGGAGGGAGGGAGGGAGAGAGAGAGACACAGAGAGAGAGAGATCTGATCTAACCTTGGAGGGCTGGTGGTGATGTTTTTTCTCTCTCTCTCTCTCTCTCTCTCACACTCACACACACACACAAATTTTTTATTACTGGTTCTGTGGGTGTGGCTTGATGGGCGTGGCTTGGTGGGCATGGCATTGGATTAGATACTGTAAAATTTCCATTCCCTCCCCATTCCTGGGGGAAGAATATTGCAAAATACCTATTCCCTCCCCACCCCAGTAACCTGCTTTCCAGCTCCGTTCTCCTGTGCAGGACAACAAAAGAAGACCCAGCCAATCAGCTGAGACTCGGGAGGCAGAGAATAGATGGGGGTGGGGCCAGTCAGAGGTGGTATTTATCGGTTCTCCGAACTACTCAAAATTTCCGCTACTGGTTCACCAGAACTGGTCAGAACCTGCTGAATACCACCTCTGACACACACACACACACACACACACCCTCCAAGACAGCCACATTCCTAACTTGCTTTTCAGCTCCATTCTCGGGGTGGGGGAGAGAGAGAGATCTGATTTAACCTTGGAGGGCTGACGGTGATGTTCCCTCTCTCTCTCTCTCTCTCTCTCTCTCTCTCTCTCACACACACACACACACACACACACACACACACACACACACACACACGTCCCTCACCCCCCCCTCCAAGGCAGCCACATTGCTAACATGATTTTTAGCTCCATTCTCAAGGAGAGAGGGAGAGGGAGAGGGGAGTTAATTCTGCGATCCCAAATAAAGAACGATCGACTGGTAGGAAAACGGGGTCAGGGATTTTCCTGCAGACTTTTGGGGGAATTTTCCCAGATTCTCTGCAGAGAGTCTTTTTTGGGGATTTTTCCAGGGTCTCTGCCCTGGGAAAATGCCCAGAAAAATCTACAGAAAAATTCCCCACACCGTTTTCCTACTGATCAATCGTTCTTTATTTGGGATCACAGGATGCCGTTTCCAGCTCTGTTCTCAGGAGGAGAGAGAGAGGGAGGGAAAGAGAAAGAGAGAGACACTTTTGTCTTCATGCAAGGAAAGCAGCAAAAGCAGCAGACGTCTTTCTTTCTCTCCCCCAAATCCTGCCATAAATGAATCTTTCCTCGTACAGCCTCTTGGAGCAGGTTGCCTAGACCTAGAGCACTTGCAGGTGATCTCAAATCCTCTTCTTGTCCAGAGAGGAGTTATTGAAGAGCCTGTCTGCTTGCTGGCTCTTCATTCCACTGCAGCTGTCAGTGCACTGTTTCTTCCTTGGATGTCCTGTCCAAAACATTGCTTGTTTTCTCTGTGATTTTTTTTTTAGTTTGTATGTTTTTTAACCATTGCAATTGTAGTTTTTAATAAAATTACTATTTAAAATAATTCTATCTCACTCTTGCTACTCCCCATTATTTCAGGCTGAGAAGCAAGATCTGGTACAACCCTTCAACTTTGATTTGATCGATGTTGATTTGATCGATGGAGTACCTCTAGCTGATGTTGAAGAATGGAACGAGATTTCAGATGCTGAGCGTCTGGGGAGCAACTTACAAGCTTATTGGGCATTTCAGATTCTGCTGGATCAAATCTTGGAAGAGCAGAGAATTGATTTAACCCCAGAGGATGTAGCCTTCCATGAATCTATCCAATCAGTTTTGCTGCAAGTTTCTGCTTTAGCTTACCAGCTGGAGGAGCTGATGGTAACACTGAAGCACAATGTGCCAGCCAAAGAGGTAAAAAATACAAATAACCTTGATGAAAAAAGCTTATTTGAAAAGAAATTAAGGGGCATGAAGGTGCTACAGGAACTTGCCCAGTGGACCGTCAGGTCAGTCCGAGATCTTCATAAAATCTCTACAGCTGTTCAGGCATCATCCACCACCGAGAGTGACAGCCAGGAAAAATAAGGATTCTGTTGGATTCTTAAGCTTTTTTAAAACAAGGTCTCTCCCTTATTTGTGGTGTTTAGATTGAAGCAGTATGGCCAGCCTGAGCAGGTGGAGAAGATTGGAATGAGTTCCCCTCCTATCCATATTCGTCTATATACAGTATGCAGCCCATTCCTGAGTAGTGAAGAATTTCAAGAGTACCAGTGCTACACGGTGACTCTAGGCTTGTAGTGTCATTGTGCTATAAGGTTTATTTGCAAATACATGCAGGCTGAGCACCGGATGGGTTTTCATAATATTAACACTCCAATGGATTCCTGTTTCCTGGAGTTTTGCCAGGAAACTCTCTTTGCCTCTGTCTAGTTCCAGCCTAGACTAATTCTGTGCTTCGTACATACAATTCATTAATCTCCTCCCCATGATTCTTCAAGGAGGAAAGACTCATCCTCTTCCATTGCAAAGTTATTTGCCAGTGTGTTTCTGGTTGTCTTTTTCTCTGCTGAGAACTTAACCATGACTAGCAACAGCCCCTATGTTAGCTTTTAAAGGCCACCACTCTGAAGGGGCATTGATTTTTCTAAGTATGGCCCACAGAGATTGATGAGGTGGTGTGTTGCAACCTTGCCACTTCAGCCCAGTGGTGTATCTAGCATGTTTGATGCGCAGATCGGATCCTTTTTATTACTTCCCTCCTGTGTCACCAAGAGCTACTTTGGTGTAGGATCCTGTCATAAGCATGAAGCCAGCTGGCTCATTCATTCTCTCATAGCCTTAGGGAGAAAGTCATGGCAAACCACTTTTGAAAATGTTGGCAAGGCAACTGCAACTGTAAAGGGAACTTGTCAAAGTCAAATCTGATTTTAAGGCCTTTTCCTTCATCACTACTGCACCTGTCAGTTGTTATTCAGCGGATTAGCATGTTGGAACAGTAACCCAGATCCATACTTGCCGCTTGCCTCCTTGTCATCTTTGGCAGCACTCCCCTTGTGTCTTAACTGGGGGAGGGGGTGGATCGATCTCCCATCACTTCCATAGTATTGTTTCAGCCAGGCTTCCATCTATTTTTCAGTAGTTGGGTGGTCAATTGTCTTTAATGAGTGTGTGGATGAGTGGAAAACATTGTGGGTAGAAAATGGGTGGAAAATGTCAGATTTGCCCTGACAATCCGCCTCCCAGAGTCAACTCTCTACTCAGCTGCTGCCTCAAGTGATAAAGAAATACTTGATTTTGGATTATATTTTTGGTACAAATTTGACTTTACAGTAAAAATGCAGGGGATGGGAAGACATACAGAAATACAATTATGTAATAATTTGTCAAAAAAGGCAAATTTCCATGTTCTTACGGACAAAAACATAAGGAGTCTTTGTTTAACTGGAGGGTCATCACATTTTCTCTGAATTGTTTCCTCAGATGGCCATGACTTCAGAAAGTCTGGAAAACACTGCCCTAGGGCAACCACACTGAGGCACTACTTAAAGAAAGCCTTTTATTCCTCAACAGGCAGAGTTCAAGCATCCTGCGAAATTTTAATGTGGTTCATTAGATTTTGGTTTAGCATGTTGTATAAATATGCCATTGTAATTTATAAGCTGTTTTCCCAATGGCATATGAACTCACCAATTGTGGATTAGTTAATAAACCATGATTAAATAAACTGTGATTAAATAGGAAGGAATTGTATTCAGATTAACCATCTTTTATTTTCATTACTAATTTCTTTTTTTTGAAACTTCAAGAACAGGTAAAGAACAAAAAGTAAAGTCCTTTTTTTAAGGTGGAATTAATGTTATTACTGAAGCCAACAGGATCAAAGTATATAATTACATTTCTTTTTTTATTTAATTAACCTAAATGTATAACACAATATTGCCTGGCATTCAGGAATGTTTCTTTGGGCTTCTCCTTTCCATTCTCATCAGCAATAGGTCATGGTGCTCAGATGAGACAGAAAAAAAATAGGTGTATTTTTAAGGATGTTAAATTATTCCAAGTTCTAGTATTTAGTATGAAGGAATTTGGCCAAGAAATCATTTCTGTAAGTTTATATACAGATCAGTTTCAGACAACTATAACAAAAGAAACAGCATTCTATAGTATTTATAACTTTACATGCTTAAACCTGAAAAACCAATGAAAGTATGTAGTATAGGATTGAGGGCTGTTTTTCTGTTTGGGACAGAAATCTCTATTTGGTGACCTTGGACAAATATAGGACTAGAGTATTTAGTGCATAAAATAAATTGGGAAGGAACTCCATCTCTTTCTCTCCGTCTCTCCCCAAAAGGAAGGTTATGGAAATGGATTTATGCATGTAGTAGAAGGTAGGAAGGATTTGTGATAATCTCTCAAGATTTTGTACCAGAGTAATCCAAGGATTACTTTCCAGAGTAAAAGTAAATAGAATTAAGTAACATTGATGCAATGCAAAAACTGATGGATATTATTTTTGTATGGTCAAAGTTAAAATGAAATATTTTAAAATAGGCTGATCTGTAATAAAATATATTTGTGGTTATGTTTTTTCACATATAAAATAAATAAGCAAAAAGAAATCATGAAGCCAGAAAAACATCAATTCTATGAACATAATCAACCTTAATTTGGAGAAATTAAGCATTTTGATGACAAAAGTAAAGACAGAAAAAGAGAGGAAAGATAGGAAGAATGTGAATAGGGAACTGTAATAAGGCTATGGAACTTTTGAATTTGTATTGTACTTGCCCAGCAACCATCTATTTCATTGCCCAAGTCTTATGATTTCTAGATTAAAATGAAGAAGCAGGGATTGACCTGGACTGACCCTATAGGAATGTACTTGTTATTTTAGGACACAATGGCCATGCTTATATCATGGCAAATCTGCAGCGCTGGCACCCAGTTGATGGGCAAACAGAAAGGTGTCCTTCCTGGCAATGGAATGAGCATCAAGATGACTCAGCTAATCAGGGTTAATTTATTGGCCAGCAAGAAGTGCACTGTCTGTGCACTCAATTTTACTTTATGCTGCCATCTTTAGCCACTTTACTCATTTCTTATGTGTGTCACCATATTGGGAGACTACAGATTGGGAAGTAGGGCATGATGGGCATCTCCTCCATAATGCCTGCTTGGAATGCCCTATACCATAATGCTCAGCAACATTGGAAATAGGAACACCTTCTTTGACAAGACCTGTCAGGTTACAGAAAAAGATTCCAGACTATAGAACTGTAGTAAGGCTCTGGAAAAAAAACACAGAATGACTGCTGAATGAAAGGATTATTATTTTGTCTATGATGGTGATGGTGTGTGACTCCCCCCCCCCCTCAAATTTGGAAGAAGTTTGAGTTTTCTGAGGGGTGTAATTCCCTTAAATTTTGTGAGTTGTTTGCTCTACTATGAATAATGATAATGAAGGAAAGCCAAGTTGCATGAAAACCACTCTCTGAATAGTTGTCCTTATTGGAAATATTGATGTACAAAATTTGTCAAAGGTCATTGCTGGGCATGTAGGATAGGGGAGAAGGAACAAGTAATTTTATTTATTTTTCCATAAAAGCTCTGGTCATCAAAGCTATGGACTCTTGGGGGAGGGGATTACTGTTTCCTTCTTACAGTTTATACTTAATGTTCTTTCATTGGGTTGAATCCAGACTTGCTCTTCTGCTAATGAAAGGCTCTTTGGCTCAGATCCTGCTGAAGTTCCCACTAAAAAAAAATTGAGAGAAAATATTTTTTTTAGTTCCCCTTTTTGCAGTCTTCAAAGATGCCTCCCATATGATTTTGAAATGATCCCACAGTCTTCCAGAAAAGATTTCCAGCCAACCTAGAGAGGAAGGTGGATAAGGAACTGATGATAAGTATTCCTCCCTCTTCTGCCAGTAGGAATACCTAGTTTCAGAATTGTGAAACTGGGCAGATCTAGAACCTGTACATTGAAGAAACATGAGAAATAATAATTATTTTTTTCCTATATGGTGTCTGCCTTATCTCTATAGTAACTTGAATGTTTATTTATCCTCTTTTAAAACAACGTGAAGTGCTTCTTTTGGCATGTTTGTTCAGCTACTGAAATATACAAAATATGTGAAATGTAATCATTGTGAATGATTCTTTATTTTTGTACTGTAAGCTAAATTTCTGATAGAAGAAAATGTCTAATAAATGTTCAATGTGATGTCTTTGATTAATGAAAATAATACTGACAGTTTTTGCTTGTAACATAAAGGTATAACTAGTTTGGTTAAAATTAATATTTTATTGAAATATTAAAGAGGATGTTGTGTTATCAAGTGGCACATTATTTTAAATTCAGTATATTCAGCTCTAACAATAATTGCCTGTAGAACAAATTCCTTCTCTCTCTTCAGCTCTTATTGCTCTACTCCAATCTGTGGTGATTCAAGAAAAGAGGAGAAGATGGAGAACTTGTCCAAAAGGAAATTAATTAATGTTTGGATGCTGCTGAATGCATTCCTTTTCATTTGGGCATTCTAAAAATTGTGGAAAGCAAATGTCACCTTAGAAAAGGCATTCTGCTTTTACACACACTGGAAGAAATGCCTCTTCTCAGACTATGCCAACTATGGCACATTTGTGTGTCAATTAATGACTACCAATGGATGTTTTCTTTTGTCTCAGAGTGATTGTTTTATGGACATGGAAATTTACTTCTTGATTAACTCATATTATAAAAAGGTTTTATTTGAAGAAATCAGAGCTATTTATGAATTATATTGAAAATTGTTCAGAGATTTAAAAAATAAAGCGTGTTATTTTAAAATAAAGGATTTTTGTAGTAATTATTCAAATGGTAAAATAATTTCAAAATGTGGAATATTTCAGGTGAATAAATTATAAGCACAGGAATGCAGATAATACTGCTACCAGCAGAGAGCAGTGATAACAAAAACTTTCAAGCTCACCTTTTTTACTTTTAGAACTTCGTCCTTCTGAAACAGCTATAATGCTGGATAATATTTCCTGTATATTTTATTCCAAATCAAAAAGGAATGATTCCTATTCAAGGAATCACTGGTGAGCTTTTGGGCCAAACAACAGGGATCTGTTGACATTTTCACCAGCAGTTGCAGCTGGCATTTTCAGAGGCAGAGTAAGGAACTAATTGGTTGAACTGGCAAGCAGGTTCATGGTTGGTCCACGCCATAGGAATCCAAAGGGTGGTTCCTGGTTGGTTCAAAATAGACCAAATAGCTTCAAAATCGATCAGTAAGATGAGGAATCAGGGGTCAGCTTATCTAAGGTTCAAAAATAAGAGCTTGGTCAACCCATTTCAGTTGCCTGTGAGCATCTGACAGATATACACAAAGCAGCTCACTCTGTCTCTGAGGATACTAGACTTTGAAAGTGTGAAAGAAAGTAAGAACGGGGTGAGGCTGGTGTCTAGGTGGAAATACCTGTATTTGCAAAACGTTGCTTAGGAGGAGAGGGATTTCTATAGCTGCAATTAAGTTTCCTAAGAATATGTAACAAAACAGAAGTTGAATCCTCTCCTGCTGTGTCAAGTTACCGACTGTTTCTGATTTTCTATTACTGAGCTACAAAAATTCAGATGACCACCAGATGGACTATTGAAGTCCATACTTCTTAAAGTTGCCAAGATTGAAGAACGCTGTTCTAGAAAATGCTCAACTGTGGGGAAGTCTGCAGCAAAAAAAAAAAAAAAATGCAAATCAGGCAAAAGAACTGGGAGGACAAAAACGTCAAAAATTTATGGTTGGAAGATTACTGCGTATGAAAAATTCCAATGTTGGATTGTTTCTGTGTTTGGATCCTCAGTGTTTTTGAGCTATTGCCATTAATTGTAAATTATCCCTTCATCATGGCCGAAATCTTCTTTATAATGTTTCAGACAAAAGTCCTTTTCAGCAAAGGAAATTCACAATTTTAACTGGAAATTTCTGCCACAGTATTACTGGCTATTTTCTTCTCTCTTGTCCATTATTTCATTATTTCTTGCTCTCTCTCCCGCCCCTCTCCCTCCTTCTCTCCCTCCCTCTCTCTCTGTGGAAGATAGCATTAAATATGGTTTCCTTTCAATATTTTTTAAAATTAAGACATAATTATATTTTGTAATTTAAAATTTTCACAAGAGAAAATTTTACAACACTCATAAGGTTTCCACAAGCGCTGTATATGTGTGTGGGGGAGGGGGCAGGGAAGGGCAGAGGAAAATAAATAGCAAAGCTCTGTTGTAACATTGTTGTGTTGTAACCTTGTTGTTCATGGCTGGGAGGTCAGCGCAAATAAAAGTAAAGACCAATTAGCTCCTACTTTTAAAAACTTTTCTACAACAGTCAACTTCCATTCTTATGGCTTCTGAAAGGCTTCATAGAAAACTCACCTCTTAACTGACTTACGTCTCCTGCATAGGAATTGCTTAAAATGGTATACAGAATTCACAAAACAAAAATTAATGAATTACAGTAGCATTTCTTAGCAAAATTCCTCCATATGTGTATATCTGTAGTTGTCATACCAAAAATGTGTGTGTGTGTATGAACAAGTTAATAGTGATAGGCACTTGGCATTCAATTTCTTGCACATGAATAGTAGTTTGTAGAAGAGAATGATGTCTTAAACAACATGTTGAAGACAGAGAAGAAAACACGCAGTGAAACTAAGCTTTCTTGTGCTTTAGCCACTGCCCACTTTATGTGTATTCAGTTCCCATCCATCTCTCTTTAGCAACTGGAGCACAAGATAGTCTTGATTGATTAAAAAATGAGTTGAAATAAGCATTGAGTCAGAGCCAAGTGCATGGTGAACTTTGCCGAGAAACCTGGTAAAACAATGACTGACTATCTGTTTGTGAAGTAGACAATTTGGGAAATAACATAGCATTGACCTAAATCTGATTAACTCTGTAAACGTTCCCATGGCAAGAAATCTGATTCAGTTAAATAGGCCGTTCCCCATTCAATTTTGTGCTTCATTCTTGCTCAGTTGTGACTGTGGAGCAGGAGCAGGGGAAACTTTTGTGGCTGAAGATCGTACTTAATTCTGGGGATGGGCTTGAGAGCCATAATATTGGGTTTGTGATGCAGACTAGGAGTGATTGCAAAATGTCAGAACTGGAATTTTCCATTTCTTGTCCCAGGTTGATGTGTTTACTTCAGACTACAGAAAGCTTTCATTAGGTTGCACACTATACATTTACCTATTTTCCAGTGGTGGGATTCAAATTTTTTTACTACCGGTTCTGTGGCCATGGCTTGGTGGGTGTGGCAGGGGAAGGATACTGTAAAATCTCCATTCCCTCCCCACCCCACTAACCTGCTTCCCAGCTCCATTCTCCTGTGCAGGACAACAAAAGACCCAGCCATTCAGCTGGGACTTGGGAGGCAGAGAATAGATGGGAGCGGGGCCAGTCAGAGGGAGTAAACCTCCAAACTACTCAAAATTTCCACTACCAGTTCTCCAGAACAGGTGAGAACCTGCTGAATACCACCTCTGCTATTTTCTCTTTACAAAACCTTTGTTAAGGAAACCACTGCAGTTTTTCAATTAGTAACACAGTTATTAAGTGAACATGTGAAAAATGGACATAAGTCCCTTTTTTAAGTGCCATTATAACTTTGAACGGCCATTAAGTGAACTCTGGTTAGTTGGGGACTACATGTGTCTGTGCTTCTCACCTCATCTTAAACACAGCTGGTGTCCCTAATCCATCACAGACATGTTTCTGTTTAACTGCTTACATTTTTCAATGTACTATTCTAGTACCCATTTTTTAAAATATAAGGAAGCTAAACTAATATCGACATAAGCCAGAATTGTTCCTTTCACTTGAAAATCACTTCTTCCTTCTGTCTTTTCAGAAGCAAAATTCTAGAGAAAAGAGTATCGGAGTAGTGCAGTAACCTATTATGATAATTTTTTTAAATCATTATTTTAAAAAAGAAAATCACTGTTATTCCAATATTTCACCTTTTCCCTAGAGTTGCCTTTTTATTAACTTGTTTGTATGAAAAGTCTTGTGGTATGCTGCCCAGAATCACCTTGTGTGAAATGGGCAGCCGTATAAATTCAACTAACTAAATAAAGTCTTCACACTTTTGTCCAAAGATTGCATCAAAACAGTTTTAGGCTTGGCTTCTGCATTATTTCCCTAGATTCATTGCAACAGGAGAACACTTGTGGTATTTTAATTTACTTCATCATTTATTTTTGGACAGAAAATGCTGTTACAGTGGCAAGGCTAAGCACAAGAAGGGCCTATAAAGATCAAGATTCCTTTGCGTGTTGAGCTTAGTCTTTTGTTTTCTTGGCAACCATGGAAGTAGTTTGCCATTGTCCTCTTTCAAGACCCTTTTTCAACTTCCTTATGCAAATGACAGCTCTGTGATTTCCTGGGGGCCCCCTCCAAAAGCTAACCTAGCCTGACCCTGTTTAGTTTTTTTTTTTTTTTTGATAACTGCAGTCAGCTCATTGTTGCCATCTGTTGCGCTATCTCTTATTTAATAGATAATGTTTCTCATTTGAAAGTCCAGTTAACTTTTATTATAACAAGGCTAGGAAATTAAAGCATTTGAACAAGCTGTATGTGTTGAACACACAGCAAAATATTAGGAAAAGAGGAATTGCCATTTTTAGCCTAGTGCTGAGTAGAATGTTTTCATATTCTGATCAGAGGTAACTGTTTCAGCCAGCCGGTAACTATGGATAAATGCTTGATTGGGTGTGAAATTTAAATTAGCTTGAGTTCCTCTTTGATATGAGTTCATGTCTATCTATACATCAGCTACTAGACTATAAAATGAGTTATAACTCCACTCTATTCATAATTCTGTTTGTGTCTCAATTTGCCACACTGAAATGCAACAGTCTTCACAATTTGGAGGGGTAAAGCTAAATCAAACCCCCCAAATAATTTAAAGCTTATGATATATCAGCCAGTTGCAGAGTTGCAAGAATGATAAATGAGATGAAGAATTAATATTAATAAGCCTTTGGCCTGATGTGTGGCCTTCTATTTTCCCCACAACAACTCTGTAAAGTTGGTTGGGCTGAGAGAAAGTGACTGGCTCAAGTCATCCAGTTGTCTTTCACATAATAATGGAGGCCTGGAACTCACTGTCTCCTGATTTGTATGCCAACACCTTAGCCACTCTACTAAATGGACTCTTTTTTAAAAAAAATTGTGAGGGATTCAATGGATCCAATTGCTTCAAGCTTCATACATGGAAATACCATTCTAAAGTCTATTTCAGTATTCAAAATGCATTGACAGACTTTTAATTCAAGGTGGTAAGCCATATTTGTTAAAATAAAACTTCAACAATTATTTTAGTATTTTGTAGACTTTCATTGATTAGGCTACTGATGTCAGTAGACCAAAAACAGCAGAGGGGGTAAAATGCACTCATGAAATACAGAAGGAAGAAAATTGGAAGGGGGAGGGAAAGAGAAATCACTTCTTATGCAGTAGAAAACAACCACTTGCCACTAAATCTTCATCACTGCTGAGAAGATGGTCTCTTGCACTGCAAAGGGATTCTTCACAGCAGGCCATTTGGCACATATATTGCTCTATCATCCAACAATGTAATGCTGGCATCAACTTTACCACTGGCATCGTTGGATTTTAATCTTCTATCTAGTGTAAAATGGTTCCTGGCACAAGATAACAATTTCTGTGTAAGAGGTGAGCTTGGTACCATTTAAAAGTTGCTACAATCTCTCTTAAATATAAACCCAATAAGAATAGTTGAGTTATAAGTACTCTGTGTAGTGAATAGGTTTTCTCTCTCCTTCGGGTCACAAAATGTCAGATGTATTTATGTTTATATTGAACAGGTACAGACATTCATGGGTGTAGGTTGAAGCCAATAGTAAACAGACCAACCAAATAATGTATAAGACCATCCCCACCAAAACTGATGGAACAAGAATATAAACTGACAGCAAATAGCACTCCTTAGAAGCACTGATGATGTTACCTAGTTTGGGTAATGAAAGATCTGCAAGAAAACAAGCAAGCTCAGAGAGCACCAAGGATCCCATGTACGCTGAAGTGTTTAATTTAATCTCTGTAAATGGGATGTGTCAGTTTCCCCATGTAGGGTTGGCAGTAAATAGCAGATCTCATTTAACCCCATAATTGAATTTTGGTTGGATGTGACAGAAAACTGCCAGACTTGGTTAGATTAGAATATATATTTTGGATAAAAAGGAAGACTCAAATACAATGTTACCCCCACATCAGTCCAAAGAAGTCAGGGATTTCTGTATCGATGCTTAAGGTGTTGGACACCTGGCTTCTTTTCCTCCTGCCATTGTGAATTAATAGACATTTGTTGAGTCATAGTTGAGCTGTGATTATATAACGACCATTGCTGGCTCAGAAATTGCTGGTTCCCACCCCACCAGGTTCTGTCCATCTTAGGCATTTGCATTTTTAAATATGATGAAAAACTATGCATGTCAAAGGATTAAAATTTTGTTCTTTGAATCTGGGATTATGTAATAATATTCGCAGCATAACTGAAGTTCATTTCAAACTATACTTTAAAAGAAAGTCTTATGCTTCTATAAGCTATACAAGTATCATTTTACTACTTTATACTCTGTGCAAGTCAGGGGTGGGGTGCTACCGGTTTTGCTCGGTTCTATACAGCCGGTAGCTCTGAAGAGCAGCAGACACCGAACCGGTTCGGTGTCTGCTGCTATTTGGCCCACCCGCCCACCCGGGCTCTTACCTGTCCTTTATTTCCTGCTTTTTCAACCTCAGCTGCTTTGCGCAGCACAGCTGAGGTTGAAAAAGCAGGGAAAAAAGAGGCTTTTAAAATGCTGCGCATCCGCACGCAGTGCTTTTCAACTGTCCAGGCGGCACAGCTTAAGGTTTTTTTACATTCACGTGCATGCAAAACATAGTCACTGAACCGGTAGTAACATCGGTTGAATCCCACCCCTGGTACAAGTTGAGGAAAACCAAGGACCTGCCAATAAAACTGAGAGCTAAAACCTACTATGTACTTATACTACTTTTGTAGGGATTGCTCAAAGAGTGTAAATGAAATGTTGAATTTACCAACAGAAGATAATATTTGTAACTCAGGGCTGAACTGTGTAATCTTTGGTGTTCTTGGAGCTCGATTGTTTGCTTGCAGACGTTTCCTTTACCAAATCAAAGGTGGTATTCAGCAGGTTCTGACCAGTTCTGGAGATCCGGTAGCAGAGATTTTGAGTAGTTCGGAGAACCAGTGGTAACCTTCCCCCTGGAGTGGGGAGGGAATGGAGATTTTGCAGTATCCTTCCCCTACCACGCCCACCAAGCCACGCCCACAGAGCCAATAATAAAAAATTGTTGAATCCCACCACTGTACCAAACTAGATAATGCCCCAATCAGTGGACAGATGTTTTCCCTCTGCCTACGGATCCTAAAGATCCTCCTGACTTTTGTTCAATTGTTCTATTATTGGAGCACCAATGGCAAAGAAATAAAGAGTAGCCACTGTTATGGGGAGGCTGCCTTTCTGTCCAGCAATTGAGAGGTCATCAGTTATATCTCTATGGATCCTGGAATGCTAACCCTATGGGCAGGGTCCCTAGGACCATTAGCTGTCTAGAATTGAATAACATCAAATAGATGTTTGCCACTCACTTCTTTTAGCTAAAAACTATTTGAGCATGCAACAGTTTTACAGTTTCCATAAAAACAAAATCAGGTTCTTTTTAAAATATGAAAATAATAATATAAAGTATTTTTAAAACCACACTGGGGGTTTCTATCCCCTAAGACTTATAAATGAATTTATATATGAGGAAGCTGGAAAGAGAGAGAATCACTATCTTGTTTCTGACCCGGTCCTTGCCAGGACTCAAGTTGCAAATACATGAGGCGTGAATATAATTCAGGATAGTTCCAGTATCAAGACAAGCTCATTTGTGATTTTGGCTTTTAGTGAAGTACATGCGTATTTGTTTTGCCTTGAGCAAGCACAGTTGCATCAAACAATGAGTCAATACTTTGTTAAAAATGTCATAAATCTAGAAATTATCTGCTCTCACAGTTGGGTAATTCTACCTCCTCCCATTGTCTAATGGATAAAGGAACAACTCCAGTTTCTGGTCCGAAGAGGCTAAACAAGATTTGTGTGAGATGGGTGAAGTGATAAGAGAATAAGAGATTCTGTCTGTGATGACCCAGGGTGTAACACATACGTAACAAAATCCAAAATGTAAATAAATGTCCTTTAATGCCTCCAATTTGGCCCCACTGTTCAATAATATTCAGTTGGAGATAAAACATACTCAAAAATTGTCTTCAAAAGAAAGCAATACTTTCTTGAAGTATTGAATTTAATGAGCAGATAGATGTGAAATAAAAAAACCAAACAAACTACAATGATGAAATTTCCACAATGGAACAAGAGATGTATTTACCAAATTCAAAGAGATAACAAGGCACAGTCTGTTGGAAGGATGCCAACCAAGATAACTTCAGACCAAAATAAAACACACTTTGTTTCCAGCATTTGCCAGTACGCAGGTCCAAACTCTTATTCAGTTCTCACACCTATTCTGCTGCTACCTTGGATTGAATGCCTAACCTTCCAGGTGGGAAACTAGGCCACAACCACTAGGCTTCTATAGAAGAGCAACTAACCATGAATGTCCAAATATATCAATGTATAGTGATAAACCAAGAGAATAAACAAAAGTATTCAGTGATAAAGGATTTCAGAATATTGTCACATATATTTGGCTTAAGGTAAAATTGATTTCTATTTTCCAATACAAGTTGAGTTTTGTAATGCTTTAATAAACCTATATGTTTCCAGGAATAAAAGCAGTTATCTCAATCTTACCAATTCGGGCTAATAATATAAGGTGGTGATGAAATATCATCACCTAAGTGGTGATGATTTTTTTCTAAACAACAACAACACAGAAGTTATTAAACTGACAAAGAATGTGTTGAGCTATTTCCAAAGCAAGCTTGCTTCTCCTTGGAAGTGTTGCTCATCCGCTTTTTAAAATGTATCAAGTGATGGCTGCCAAGATGCAATTAATGTAAAACAAATCCTCTTACATATAAATGAATTCTCAGTGCATTACAGAAAGAGCTGTTCTTACTCTAAATCATGTCTCAGTCCACTAAAATTACTTTTAAATTCTTTCCTATCTTGTCTTGTCAGTGTAATCTGTTCTCTTTCAGCTGCAGAACTACAGTTGCTCAAACAAAAAGCTATATTGTTACCTCTGAATTAATTTTCTTTTGTTGATGTAATTTGACATTCAGGATAAAGTCTAGATATTTCAACTGATTTCTCTCAGATTGCTTATTTTACTTGCATTCAGATAAGTGAATTATTAATTACCTATTAATTATTCACTTGATTCAAAGCAAATTATTTTTTTTGCTTTGGAAGGTTGTTATCATCATTTCGGTCAAATGTTTTTAGGTACACTAATAGTTAATGCTTACTTCCCCTACCCCTACACAGCTCTCCATTATTATTCTGCCTCTCCCACTTCCCAGATTCAGCTCCCCACAATTGGAATTAAACTTCAAAGAATAGATGAAAAACTGTTTTACGCAGCACTAAGTTCTGGAGATGTCTCCGTGGTTCTATAGTTTCTGCCATCATTGACTAGGTGCTCATTTATCACCTCTTGGTAGCCTCTCATCTTGTAGCGTCGAATTCTGAACACAATAAAAACGAAGATAACCAAGATTCCAATCACTGCGATGCAAATCCCAGCAATGGCCCCACTTGATAGTTCCAAACTGTCGTTTCCCTGGAAAAGAACAGCTATTTCCTTCCCTTCAGTGCCATTGGCCAACCTCCAGCTCCCACTCTGCCGTATTTTGACCCAGGCTTGGCTACCTTCGGTGCTCACCAGGATCGTTTCAGAAAGACTGCCATTTGGGGACGGCGTGCGCAGAAAAGGGGGGAGCTTGATGGGAGCCAATTGCTGAGCAAAAAGTGTCCCTGCCTGCAAACAATAGAGAATTTCACAGCCATCGCTCAAATATGCTTTATGTTGACTATGTCCAGCTGGACATTTCATGGGGTATTTAGTAGGAGAATCTTGGTAGAAAAAATCCTGGAGGATTCCAGGGCTTTGGCCCTTCCGTAAGCCTGCCAGTGGATTGCCAGACTGGCAGCTGAAGAACCCACCAAACGGCACCGCAAAGCGGGAGCCCATCTCATAGTCATTGCTGACGCACACCTTCAGATTATCAAACAGGACCAAGGGGAAGAAGTAGGCTGGGCAGGTATAGGTGCTAGTCACCGGGTTCTCATTCCCGGAACTGTAGAGTCCTCCAAAGAGAAATCCGGTACTCTGAGCTATTGGACCTGCG
Source organism: Laticauda colubrina (assembly GCA_015471245.1). Classification (NCBI taxonomy): domain Eukaryota; kingdom Metazoa; phylum Chordata; class Lepidosauria; order Squamata; family Elapidae; genus Laticauda; species Laticauda colubrina. The sequence continues at coordinate 32,525,588 of BLBF01000032.1, forward strand.
GCAGCACACCAATAAGCAAAGAACTTCACTGTGCTGGGGTAGTAGCGGATGCCGCACACGTTCTTACAGCACTTAATGACAAGCCAGCAAGTATGGCACTGCTGATGACACTCCATCTTGGGCTGGTTGGCTGTACGCTGCTCTTCATGCAGCAAGACAGCTGAATAGTTCTGTGGGCAAGAGTAATTGCCAGTCAAGGGGTTCTGGATACGGTAAGCTTGGCAAAGCTTTTCTGGGTCCTGTCCTGAAACCCCGTGGCACTCCTGAAAGATTCCACCAAAGGTATAATTGGTGCTGGGATTTTGGCATGAGCCATCATCAACATTGGCCTGGAAGTTGAAATTCTTCGAGCTGGGCTCAACGCAGCCCGGGTGGGTGTTGATTGCATAGTAGAGGCGGATAGCATTTTCCACTGTAGTGGCCACTCGACGAACTGTAGGCTCTGGCAATTCAGGTAAGGCATCAGGGGTGATGAAAAATGGTAGTGGAAGCCCTGACTTGCCTATTGCTACTAAACCATTGGGGATGCCTTCCTGCCATTTCTGGAGGGTGATGCCAGGATAGAAGGGCACACTGCCCCAGCTCCCCAATTTGGAATTTATTGTATTTGCCATATACTCCTTAGTCATATCACTCAAACTTTCCATGGAGGTCCCAATTCCCACATTGACTTTGTGGAAAAAAGTAAGAGAGGCAGAGGCAGTGATGCTTGCCTTCTGAGCATCGTTGTCCAGCAAAAACTTTTTTTTCACCTGATCTTCTTGTATGAGGGACGCTCCAGCCTCCACACTTGTGAGGACATGTGTGCCGTAGCTTAATACCAGCATTTCTGCCATGTACTCAGCAATCCGACTCTGGTTGTTCTCCAGCTGGTTGCCTATGCTCACAAGCTGATGACGGAAGTCCTTGTGGAAAGTGAAAGACGGTTGAGCTTTCACAGAGTAGATGTGATGCCGTACTTGCACTCTTGTGGTGACTGTCTCATCATAGACATTGTGGGTCTTCGTTTCTTGGCAACCAGTGGAGAACCTGCCATTGAGCACAGTGAGGTAGGATGCCTCAGCATTGATGGATTTGGAAAATGCATCAGTGTAGGACAGCCAGTCTTTAATAATTTCAGAGTGGATCTCTATTATGCTCTTCTTGAGGGGCACCACAAAGATATCGTTGGGAATGAGGTACTCACCATCTTCAGTGGTCTGGCATTGGGAGTAGTTGAGGGTCATGACCTTGCCCATCTCCACATTGCGCAAGTTATCCCAGCCACCTCCAGGTAGGACTTCTAGTACCTTTTCACTAAGACCTTGAAGTCTACAAGCTTTGAATCCTGGATCTTCAGCTCTTGCACTCTCTGTACTCATCAACACCAAGAGGGGCCAAAGCCAAAATTCCATGGTCAGGGAAGGGAAAAGGCCACTTCACTTGCACAGTCCTGAAAAGAGAGAAAAGTTTCATTATTTAAAAGGCTATTTGTTATTACTTGAACCAGCCTTCTCTGAGATGATGCCTCCACATATCAGAACTCATAGCCAGCATCATGAAAGCTCTACTTTCAGCAATGATTGTGGTAGGGATTCTGGCTTATGCAGGCTAAATCACCCATTGAAAAAGAAAAAATGTGCATGCATGCACACACACAGACACATCCATCAAAAACATTCAATAACTTTCTCCACTTTTACAGATGAAAACATAGTCTTAGAGGGGGAGAAAACTAGATAAGATAGCAATCAAATGTTACAAGTACAATTTCTGGCAATTCAGTTGAAGTAGAAAGAACTGATGATTTAAAAAATGGCTTAGTATTGCTGCAAAGGTTAATATATAATCCAATCCTTTCAAGTAACATTTTGCTAAACACAAACACACAACACAGACACACAAAATGGCTGCAATACACACGTACTAGAGCATCACTTGTGGTTTTATAATACATATCAACCAGGTTGCTTCTTTAAATTGGAAAAACTATGATAAACCCAAGTTATGACCTTATTCTGGCTTTCTGCTGAGAATTACCCTCCCGCTCCCATTTGCTTCTGACATTGCTTTACATGGCACAAGCGGAGTGGGGAAGGAATAGCAGCTAAGAGGAAGTAGCTTTAACCGTAACAGCTGTCTTCCAGTACTTGATGGGCAGAATGAAAAGATAACTTACAGAGAGAATATGAACTAGTTGCAGAGAAGCACTGAGATAAGGGGGTTGGTTTATTCTCCTGAGAGTAAGATAAGAAGCAAGGCTGGAAGCTCATTAAAAAGAGATCCAACCTGGAACAAAGAAGAAACTTCTTGACAGTGAGAACAATTAATCAGTGGCACGGTTTTGCCTCCCCAACTGCTCCATTGCTGGAGGTTTTCAAGAACAGACAGGACAACCATTTGATCTGGATGGTATAAGGTCCTCTGCCTTGACCAGGTAGTTGGACTAGATAACCTCCAACTCTATGATTCTACATTTTTTGTTGAGTAGAAAATCTGTGGCAGCTTGGCCTCCAAAATAAAGGTAGGACACATTTAAAACTCTGCAAATCTCCTGAACGCTCTGGCCCTAATAGGGGTTGCCTCTGAACTTTGGAAAATTCATCTGAATTCATTGGTTACCTTGCTTGACTCTCCAGGTCCACTGCTTCTTTCTGTCCATCAAAGGAATTTTCAACTGCTTGGCTCAGTTTAGCACTGATTTTTTTTTTAAGGAGTCAACCAAATGAGACAAAACAGGAACTTTGATTTCCCCTCCCCCAAACAATAGGATTGAGCAATTGAAACATGATGGGAATGTCCCTACTGAGGAGAGAGAGAAAGTCATGCATCACATGATTTTTCGGAAAGCAGTTTTCAAGCAAAATTGAAACAGAAACTTTCTGGGGAAAGTCCCTTCTCTCCACTTCACCTCCTTAGCCCACCTTCTTTTGCATACTTTCCTTTTGATACTGCTTTCAGTGTAAATAATTTCTGTCCTGGGCACAAAATTCATCCATCTGTGATAAGGAGGAATTATTAACCAAAAGAGTCTCTTTGTCCTACAGAAATGTTATACATTGCAAATCACACGTTTCTCTTTTTCTCCTGTTTGCTTCCCCTAGAGTTTATGAACCATATTTATGGATAGGTAGTCCACAGTTCATTTAGTGACCGTTCAAAATGGCACTGGGAAAAGGGGAACTTAGGACCGTTTTTCACAGTTACAACTGTTGCAGCATCCCCATAATCATGTGATCAAAATTCAGATGCTTGGCAAACTCATACTTATGACCATTGCAGTGTCCAGGGGTCATGTGATTCCCCTTTTTGCAACCTCCTGTCAATGGGCAAGCCAGATTCACTTAACAACCAGGTTACTGACTTATCAATCACAGTGATTCTCTTAACAACTGTGGCAAGAAATGTCATAAAATGAGACAAAGCTCACTTAACAAATTCTCATTCAACAACCCAAATTTTGGGCTCAATTGTGGTCATAAGCCAAGGACTACCTGTACTTAAGAAGACATCCAAGAAATGGCTGCAATTAGAGATGAACAAAAGCATGAACTCTGTTTAAGATGTGGAAAAGGTGACTGAGTTCCCACTGGTAACGAAATAAATGATTGGATTTATTTTTACTATCAACCCATGGAACCACCCTGAAGAGAGTAGAAGAGTAAGAACCTAGAGAGTAAGAGCTACCCAGGACTAGTACAAATGGCCCAAAGAAGAATTTGACAAGTAGGCTCCCCTTTCCTTGTGCTCACCTGAAAGAATTCTGCCTGGTTGCCCCTGGAAATCAGTCAGTTCAGCCTCAGAGGTTTGTTTAGCAAATATTTGCTCCCTTGTTTTATCTACCCTTTGATATCCTAAGATATCTTAGGTCGTACTGTGGCAGTCAGCATTTCTAAGCCAATGGCACACCTACTTTTTAGGCTGCTCTTCAATTGTCCTTCCTTTGCTCCCCCCACCCCGCCCTCTATCTACAGCTCTGCAACTTTGGAGATCAGGATGACATGGTTGACTTGTGGGAATGAAGGGCCACTTCAGTTATTTATGGAAACAATGAGATCCACATCAATATCAGTCTCATACAGAACAGTTGTCCAAGAAGAACTGGTGTTGGAAGGGTTTGAACTTCAGAACAGTAGTTGTCCACTCAAATTTAGGTACAGGTACAGGTAGTCCTCGACTTAAGCTAAGTTCACTTAGTGACTGTTACAACGGCATTGAAAAAGGTGACCTACAACCTTTGCATTGAGAAAAAAATTATAAGTTACTTTATTATAATAGGATTCATATATTTAGACTAGAAGATTCTCTTTTGCTCTTTCTGATGCTTCTTGTTAACTTCCTCTTTTTCTCTTTCTCTGCATAAACCCCCATCCTATAACCTAAAATTGTTCAGTCACAAGTACATGATACATTGTTATAATCCTCTTAGAAAACAGGAAGATCTGTCGGGGACTAGGCAACAAGTAATATTACGACATCTGTCCAAGGTAAAGTCTGGCAGCCCAGTAATCAATATAAGATAAGACACTGAAGTACAGGAAACAATGTCATGCTGACCCCAGCTAATAGTTTAGTACATAGAAAATGAGGGGGTGAATGGGAAGTGTTCTGTATGGAACTTGGTAGGTTCCAAGTCCCTCATTCTGATTGGCCGAAAAGGCCACTTACGGATTGGTTGATTAAGAACCAATCTGGGAAGCCCGCCAAACGGCGGGAACAGTTAAATGAGTGTCATTGGCCACAAGCTGAAGGCAAGCCGCTATATAAAGGGTTGCTGCGGCTTGGGCTATGTTCCGTATCTTTTGCCTTGCGAGTTTAAATAAAATAGTTGTTGTTTGGAACCGGGTCTCACGCGCTTCTTTCCGGACGGAACACTGGCGACGAGGGTGGGATCATCGTACAAGGTGAGACCGAAGCACGTGGCGATCTGAACTGAGCGAGAGAGATAGCCAGAAACAACGCATCGCCTGCACCATTCAATCCTGATGAGGAGGATTGGGAATCGTATATCAATCACTTTCTTATGTTTTTAGAAAGCAACGAAATGGAAGAAATCTCAGACCAAAGGAAGAGGGCTGTCTTCCTTACACACTGTGGACTGGCCGTTTTTAAAATGGCGAAGGCGCTGGCGAAACGCAGAGATGTCAAACAGATGAGTTGGTCCAACCTGAACCGAATGCTCCGAGCATATTATATACCGGTGGTCTCGAACTTAATAAAAAGACACGAATTCTATAAGAGGGACCAGAAGGAGGATGAAACTATAGGAGATTTAGTAGCAGCTTTGAGACACATTGGAGGAGCCTGTGAGTTCCAGAACATGGACGAGGCAATGAGAGACCGCGTGGTCCTCGGCCTGAAGGACACTACCCTTCAGAGCAAATTCCTGAATAGGCCAAACATAACCGTGGCCGAAGCCATTGCAGAGGCAACTGCCGCCGAAGCAGCAAAGAAGTCAGCAGCCACCATGTGGCAAATGAATGCAATTCCAGACCTGCCAACCCAAACCAGGGAGAAGAAGGCAGAGGGAGGAAAGAAACAGCCCACAGCGACAGCCCACTACAAAGACATTGAATCCCAGAGTGATACCGAGGACGACGACAAAGACGTCCATAGACTCCATTCAGATAAAAAATGGTGTGAAAAGAGGAGAAATCAGCAGGAGATTCAATGTGTGGGCTGCAGAGGAAATCACTCGTGAGCTGAATGCAGGTTCCTCGATGCAATATGCCGGGCTTGTAATAAAAGGAGGCACATCGAAAGGGTCTGCCTCAACAAAAAAAGCTACAGTCTAAAAAGATGTGGCAGCATGCCCCCCAGACCTGAAGAAAGACAAGCCGGCAGCAGATGGAACCGTAACAAGAGAACCGGTGACAGGGAAGAAACGCATCAGACAGTCACCATCGGCAATGCCAGGGCGGAGAGCGGAAAGAAGGTTTGGATAGAGGTGAGCATCAAGGGGAGACCCTATGAGATGGAAGTTGACTCAGGGTCATTCCTATCCATGGTATCCTGGAATACCATCCGGCGCCTGATACCGAACATTAAACAGAGAGAACTACAGAAACAAAGACTAATGCTAAAAGACTATCAGGGAAATCGAATTCCAGTAGTAGGTCTTGGACATTTTCAAGTCAAATTTAAAAACCATGCCGAAATCTTGCCTCTGGCCATCGTCGACCACGACTGCCCTAGTCTGTTAGGGATCGAATGGTTCGTGCCCCTGGGAATCGGAATGACCGGGATCAACCGCATCGCTACAGCCAACTGGGAGGAGAGCCTGCTACAAGAATTCCAAGATGTTTTCAACAGGACTCTAGGCAAGTACAAGGGGACCCCAATTTCATTTAGCCTAGACCCGAAAATAGCCCCCATCCATTTAAAGGCCAGACACATCCCATTTGCGTTAAAACCAAAAATTGACGAGCAGCTAAATAAATTTATAGCTCAAGGGGTTTTAGAGCCAATCGACCATGCCAGGTGGGAAACCCCTATTGTCACATCGGTGAAGCCAGATGGGTCAGTGCGCATCTGCGGAGACTATAAGGCAACCCTGAACCATGCACTCCAACAAAGCGCATACCCAGTGCCGGTAGTGCAACATTTACTGCACTCACTAGGGGAAGGAAAAAAGTTTGCGAAGCTCGACCTCGCACAGTCCTATCAACAACTACCCGTTGATCCCATTACGGCAGAGGTGCAGACTATAGTAACACATAGAGGGGTATCCAAGTGTAACCGTCTCCAATTCGGTGTTAGCATTGCCCCAGGCGTGTTCCAAAGCCTCATGGAATGCCTGCTAAACGGAATCAAAGGTGTCGTTCCCTACTTTGACAATGTACTGGTCTCAGCAAAAAATGCCAACCAGCTAGAGACCAGATTAAGAGAAGTCTTAACAAGATTTAGGAAATCAGGCCTCAAAGTAAAAAGAGAAAAGTGTGAATTAGCCACTAACCGGGTCGAGTTTTTGGACTATTTAATCGATGAACAAGGCATTCACCCCACCCCCCAAAAAGTGAAGGTTATCAAAGACACTCCCAGACCCAGGAACAAAACCGACCTTCAAGCGTTCCTAGGCCTCATAAATTTTTACAATGTGTTCCTGCCCTATAAGGCAACAACAGCAGAACCCCTACATCAACTGCTAGATAAAAAAAACCACTTGGACAAGGGGCCACCGGGAACAGAAAGCCTTCCAAGGTATCAAGGATCTATTAACATCAGACACCATTCTCATCCAGTTTAGCAATACCCTGCCTTTGACGGTCACCTGTGATGCCTCATCTTTTGTGGTCGGCACCATCCTGAGCCACCAGTTACCAGACAGCAGAGAGGCACCGGTCACCTTTTACTTCAAGACGCTCTCCAAATCGGAATGCAATTACAGTCAACTCGATAGAGAAGCCCTCGCAATCATAGCCGGAGTCAAAAGATTCCATGAGTACCTTTATGGTAGAACTTTTTCCATAATAATAACCGATCACAAGCCTCTTCTTAGAATCCTAGCAGGCAACAAGCCAACCCCGAACATTCTGTCACCTAGAATAACGAGGTGGTCTGAGTTCCTCGCTGCCTACTCTTACACGCTGCTTCACCGACCCGGCAAAGCCGTCACACATGCCGACGCCCTGACCCGTTCCCCGCTGCCCATCACAGAAGACGACCCTGCTCCAACTACCTCCATATTTCAGCTTGAGGCATGCCCGGAGCTTCCGCTGACTGCAGCCGACGTTGCGAGAGCCACAGCCAAAGACCCTTTGACAGCATGCATATTGAACTAGGTAGGTAAAGGCTGGCCGGAGGAGAACAAAACTGAGACTTTTAAACCATTCCGTACCAGACAGACCGAACTGTCTATGGAAAAGGGGTGCAATTTATGGGATGACAGGGTGGTAATTCCAAGGAGCCTCCAGGAAGACGTCCTGGGCATGTTGCACGAGGGACACCCGGGCATAGTCAAAATGAAAGCCCTGGCCAGGAGTTGTGTCTGGTGGCCAGGGCTGGACAAGGACATTGAACACTGGGTTGCAACATGCCATGACTGTCAAAAATCCCCACAGGCACCAATAAGAGTCTGGGAAACTCCCCGGGGTCCATGGTCTAGAGTACATATTGACTTCGCTGGGCCAATGAAGGGAAACACTTTTTTTATTGTGGTAGATGCATATTCGACCTGGTTGGAAGTCATCCTCATGGCTTCCACAACCACCGAAGCTGTAATGAAATAGCTAGACAAACTATTTGTGACACATGGGCTACCTGATGTACTGGTTTCGGATAATGGGCCTCAATTTACAGCCTTGCAATTTGAACAATATCTGGCTGCCCAGGGTATCCGACATGCCTTAACCACGCCGGCCCATCCGACTGCGAATGGCAGGGCTGAACGCATGGTTTGGTACACCAAAGAGGGCCTAGAGAAAATGGACAAGGGGGACGTGCAGGACAAAGTAAGCCGACTACTAACCTTGCAGCATATTACCCCTAGCAGCACAACCAATAAAAGCCCAGCAGACCTTCTAATGGGTAGGAAACTACGCTCCTATCTGGACAGATTGCACCCCACTTACACCTGGGACAAACCCCCCAACTCCTCCAGCAAATACCGTATGTTTGAAATCGGCGACCTAGTCTATGCCAAAAAAATCACCAGGGACCCTTTGTGGCTTCCAGCCACCATCACCCAAATCACAGGCCCCCGGTCCTACCGACTAATCTTAGACGACGGTAGGGAATGGAAATGGCACATAGACCAACTTCGTTCTCGCAACCTCGAACGAAAAACCACCACAGAATCAAAAACAAATACCGACTATAAAACAACCAAGGAGGGGAGGGGGAGTACAAATAAATAAAAAAGGGAGAGACGAACCTCCCACAACAAGACAACAAATTCTGCAAAAAGACAATCTCACCAAACAAAAAAAGCATTCACAGTTAGATGAACCCCAAGAAAGCAGTCCGGGAGCAGGAGAGTGAAGCGAGGCCTTCCTGGAAGGAGGCAGCCAGGCCAGCTCAACCAACCCGGTCAAACCAGGAGGGAGCAGTGGAGCCATCTCAACTAGCCGGAGAGACTCAGGCGGGAGCAGCAAGGCTGACTCACCCTTCCAGGAGGTTCCATGGAGAAGGATGAGAGAAGCAGCGATCCCGTCCGAACCGCTAGAAGACCAAAACAATACTGAGCTGCGCAGGTCAACTAGGACTAGAAAAAGCCCCACCTACCTGCGTGACTATGTCACCCACGCTGGACTAAACTAAAGGGGGAGGGGTGTTCTGTATGGAATTTGGTAGATTCCAAGTCCCTCATTCTGATTGGCCGAAAAGGCCACTTACGGATTGGTTGATTAAGAACCAATCCGGGAAGCCCGCCAAACGTCGGGAACAGTTAAATGGGTGTCATTGGCCACAAGCCGAAGGCAAGCCGCTATATAAAGGGTTGCTGTGGCTTGGGCTATGTTCCGTATCTTTTGCCTTGCGAGTTTAAATAAAATAGTTGTTGTTTGGAACCTGGTCTCACGCACTTGTTTCCTGACGGAACAGGAAGGGCTTTCTAAGCATGGTGTGTTCTTTGCAGGGGTATAAAATGTATTGTTTGAATATGAAAGCTTGTTCTTCTTGTACCCAATCCGCTTGGGAAGGGACTTGAAGGCCCATTTGCAAACACTTATTTTCTTTAATAAACCTTTGAATTGTGAACCAGACCTGTTCCTGTGTTATTGAATAATTCAGTTCGTACAACTCACAGCAGCATGCCTATGATCAGTGGTGGGATTCAAACTTTTTTACCACTGGTTCTGTGGGTGTGACTTGGTGGGCGTAGCAGGGGAAGGATACTGTAAAATCTCCAGTCAGAGGTGGTATTTGCCGATTCTCTGAACTACTCGAAATTTCCACTATCGGTTTTCCAGAACTGGTCAGAACCTGCTGAATACCACCTCTGCCTATGATCCTGTGACCAAAATTCAGATGCTTGGCAACTGGTTCATATTTATGACCATTGCTGTGTCCCAAGGTCATATGATCCACCTTTTCTGACCTTCTGACAAGCAAAGACAATGGGGAAGCCACATCCACTTAATAGCCAGGTTACTGGTTTTCCAGCTGCAGTGACTCACTTAACGACTGTGGCAAGAAAAGTCGTAAAATGGAGCAAAAGCCATTTAACCTATATCTCTTACTGAACAACATAAACGTGGGTCTCTGTTGTGGCCATATGTCGAGGACTACCTGCAGTGAATTCATTTGGGAATTCTTTTTTTTTTTGCAAAGAATTAGGGCCGAATTCTTTTCATGAATTATCCGTATGTTTTTGGAATATGGAGTCCTTTATTATGAGCTAAGAGGTTCAGAAGCAGACACCCACATATTCCTGGGCCCGAAAGTGCAGCTAGAATTGAATTTCTGAAGGAAATTACCATCCTGAGATTTAATATTCATATAAACCTGTTAAGCAATTCCCTTCAGAACATCACATACATTGTTCAATTATTCTCCAATAAAACTGTGCATTTACTTGCAAAAAAAGTTAAAAATCTAAAAAAAAAACATTGATCTTCAAACTAGGCATAATTAATGTCTTGAATTCACAGCCACAATGTTCAGAGAGGTTTGGCTGCCCAAACAGCTTTAAACAAAAGCCAGAGAATAAAGCCAGATGACTTTATACAAAAGCCAGAGCTGAGGTGGGTGGGCTGGGAGATTGTGACTGGCTCAAAATCACCCAGCTAGCTTTCATGCCTAAAGGGGAGACTAGAGCTCACCATCTTCTGCCTTCTAGGCCAACACCATAACTACTTCACCAAACAGCTTTCTGTGTTAATCAGCAGGAATTAGCCCTGTAGCTTTAGCTGCCAAGAAATATAAGGAGTCCTCAGCTTATAACCACAATTTAGCCCAAAATTTCTGTTCCTAAATAAGACATTTGTTAAGTGAGTTTTGTCCCATTTTATGAATTTTCTTGTTCAGTGGATGACTGCAATTGTTAAGTTGTTAATAACCTGGTTGTTAAGTGAATATGCTTCCCTATTTACTTTATTTATTTATTTATTTATTGAATTTATATTTGCCCATGGCAACTCGAGGCGGCTTACAGAATGTAAAACAATATTTGAATTTTTTTTTAAAAAAAACAATAAAAACTAACAAAAAGAATCAAATAAATTAATGAAGTGCAATAGAACAAAATCTTGGGGGAAAATAATAAATAAAAATAAAATAAATAAAAATAATAAAAAAAATCACACACCACCCAACTTCCCCCCCCCCCCCCCCCCACCCCAGCAGATCATACGAGAGTTTCCATCTCGCTCTGGTTCCCCAGGTCTTCAGTGCCTTCCGGAAGAGTATTAGAGAGGGAGCCATTCTAATCTCTGGGGGAATGATGTTCCAGAGAGAGGGAGCCACTTCTTCTGAGTCCCATTAGGTGTATCTCCTTCGGGGATAGGATCCGCAACATTCCCTGCCTCTCCACTCTTATAGGTCATCAGAAGATTGTAAAAGGGGATCACATCACCCCAGGACACTGCAACCATCATCAATTTGAGCCAGTTGCCAAGCATCCATATTTTGATTATGTGACCATGGGGATATTGCAATGGTCATAAGTATGAAAAATGATAATCTGTCACTTTTATTAGTATCGTAACTTCAAATGGTCCCGAAATGAGCTGTTGTAAGTCAAGGACTACCTGTAAATTCATTTGATTGGTTTATTAGTATTGAAATGGAAATCCCAAGCAATTATTGTTACATATGCTTATATCTATACTTACAGGAGCCACAGTGGTGCAGTGGTTAAAGTGCAGTACTGCAGGCTCCTTCTGCTCACTGCCAGCTGCCTGCAATTTGGCATTTCAAATCTCACCAGCTCAAGGTTGACTCAGCCTTCCATCCTTCTGAGGTGGGTAAAATGAGGACCCAGATTGTTGGGGGCAATATGCTGACTTTCTAAACTGCTTAAAAGTTCTGTAAAGGCATTATAAAGCGGTATGTATAAGTCTGAGCGCTATTGCTATTGCTACCACTAGAAAGGTCAATTGATACGTCAGGAATAATTCTCGAGTCAGTGAAGATGTGTTCTCTATGTTTGCACATTCTGACAATTTTGTTCCTGCTTCACATTGGCTGTGGATACCTGCACACTGTATTAATAGGTAAGTCTCCTTTTCAACATAACTTTATTCTTGGCCACCCTTTTTTTCTAGATTCTTGGCTTAGCCTTTTTGCTTCTGGATCAGAAACCATGCACTATGCCAGTGGTGGCTAACCTTTTTTGGGCTCCTATGCCAAAAATGTGTGTGCTTGCATGCTCACGCTCGCGTGCCAGCACCCAGAAGGCAATGTGCGTCCCCCATGCCCCCTATGCATGCGCGTGCAATCCCCACCCACCCACTCCACAGCCCGCTTACCCACACTGAGCCTCACTGCTTATTTTCAGCCAATTTGAGGCTTTTTTCAGCCTCCCAGAGGCTTGAGGAAGGCTTCTGCAGGCTTTGCAAGCCGAAAACTAGCCCCATTTCATCACTTCCGGTATTTTCAGAAAAACAGGAAATGACAAAATGGGGCTAGTTTTCGGCCTGCAAAGCCTGTAGATGTCTGCAGAAGCCTTCCTCAAGCCTTGGGGAGGCTGAAAAAGGCCTCAAACTGGCCGAAAATTAGCTGTGAGGCACGTGCATGCACAATGAGGTAAGTTTGCCTGCAGCTCATGTGCCAGCATAAATGGCTCTGCGTGCCACCTGTGGCACACGTGCCATAAGTTTGCCACCAGGGCACTATGCCATCATTCTGTGAGTGGAGATTATCATTGCTAAATGACCTGACATCATGGGACAGTAGCATTTTTGTTTGAAAATGTAAGACTTGATTATGTAACTGTTCTGCTTTGTGTATGTACTGGATTTTCCATTGTAGCAGATTTCTACTGAAAAAATAAAGAAGTTTGTGTTGACATGGCCACTCAAAGAAATACTTTACTGAAGCTGACTATTGCACTTTCAGATCCAGAACTACCGAGTCATGCTGCCGGGCTTCCCAAAAGTACTTAATTTGTCCCCACAAAAGGCAGAATGTTGAGTTGGAATCTGTGGGTGAAGGCAACCTCCGTGTCTCAACTTGACCTTCTCAAGAGCTGCACCCTTGGTGCCCATGTGATGTTCTTGCAAATTGTTACCAGATACTAAAACAGGCTATTCTGCTACATTTTTCAGAGCTGCCCACAAGCGCATGGAAGAATCAGAGTGTTGTCTAATTTAGCTTACAATTTGAAGTGGATGGGTTGTTTTGATGAAAATAGTCACCACAGCCATAACAGCGTCTACTAAAGCAAAGCATAAATGTTGTGTAAAGAGTGAAATTGAAAACAAATATTAATAACACATACAATGAAAGTATATTGTTTTAAATTGTTAATGCTGAAGACGAGTGCAGGGGTCTCCAACCTTGGGAACTTTAAGCCTGGTGGATTTCAACTCCCAGAATTCCTTCTAGGAGTTGAAGTCTGCCAGACTTAGAGTTCCCAAGGTTGGAGACCCCTGCACTAGACTATTAGTATGGAAATAGCTTTAGGCAAACTGGTCTAACGTGCCCACTGCAAGCATTGATATATATCTCATTGAACATCTAACTGGCAATGCAATCAAAAATAGAGATCCAAACTAGAAATGCTTTCTGATTTTTATTAATCCACCATAAATTGTATCTACAACAACACAGCCAACAGTAATGGCTGTTTAATGGCACCTTTAGTAAATAGAAATAGGATTCATCTAATCTTTGAAAGTGAGGTCTGGATTTTTTTTTCTGGTTGATACAGTGGAAGGCTTTGTTGATTGGGTGGGCAGATTACATTGGAAATGCTACTCAAATCATGTTCATAGTTTAACTTTTTTTTTCAGTCACGCTATCACAGTCACTATCTTCACTGCACCATTACCACTTTTCAACATTTCTCGCAGCACTTGTTGCTTACTTTTCAGCAACTTTTCTCATACAGTTAACATTTCTATCCTTGGTTTCAATTCCAGCCTTTATCACTATCATTCCATGCCAATATATCGGTTTGAGCATTTCCTTATTTCAGTTTCATCCAAAGTGATTTCATCACTTTTATTTTTAAATCCCTTTCATTCTGCGGAACACTTCTCGTTTATCCCTTTTCATCCACACCCAGAACATTTTTTCTTTTCATCAGAATTGTTAGGTCTTTTGCTCGACTCCTTTAATATTTTCACAAAATATTTATCAGTTTGTATACTGATGAAGTGACTCCCGGTAGTTAGCAGGAAAAAAAAGGATAACTCAAGAGTTAAATGCAAGGTGAATATTATGAATATTATAATTGAACAAACAGATTTTCAGTCAAGCAGCATCAGAGAGCGAATCACTACATTCCATCCAAGGTTATTGGACAAGCCAGGATTATAAGGTGTTATGAAAGCTCAAACCGTACTCAACGAATAGTCCTTAATGGGTCCAAGTCTACATGGAGGGAAGTAAGCAGTGGGGGGCCACAAGGTTCCGTCTTAGGCCCAGGACTCTTCAATATCTTCATTAACAACTTAGATGAGGGAATAGAAGGGGAACTTACCAAATTTGCAGATGATACTAAGCTGGCAGGAATAGCTAACACCCAAGAAGATAGGCTCAAGATCCATCTGGATCTTAACAGACTAGAACACTGGGCTATATCTAATAAAATGAAATTCAATATAGAGAAAAGTAAAGTCCTACACTTCGACAAGAAAAGCCAAAAGTACACATATAGACTGGGTGAAACCAGGCTCAATAGCAGTAACTGTGAGAGGGATCTTGGAGTCTTAGTGGACTCCTAAATATGAGCCAGCAGTGTGCAGCCGCCGTCAAAAAAGCTAATACAATCCAAAGTTGTATTAACAGAAGGATACAGTCAAGATAAAGGGAGGTACTAATACCACTCTAAAAAGCCTTTGTAAGACCACACCTAGAGTGCTGCATCTAGTTTTGGTCACTACATTATAAAAAAGATGTTGAGGCTCTAGAAAAAGTACAGAGAAGAGCAACGAGGATGATTAGGGGACTGGAGGCTAAAACATACAACAAACAGTTGCAGGAACTGGGCTTGGCTAATCTAGTAAAGAGAAGGACTAGGGGAGCATGATAGTGGTCTTCCTGTATTTCTGACAGTGAGAACAATCAACCAGTGGAACCTTGGAAGTTGTGGGAGCACCATCAGTTGAGATTTTCAAGAAGAGATTGGATTGCCAGTTGTCAGAAATGGTATAGGGTCACCCGCTCGGGCAGGGGGTTGGACTAGATGACCTACAAGGTCCCTTCCAACTCTGATTATCTGTATCTGTATCAATGGGTTGGGGCTCGCTATATGGACCTCAGAGGCATCTTCCTGTGTGTATATGTAAAAGTAAAGGTTCCTCTTGCACATACGTGCTAGTCCTTTCTGGATCTAGGGGGCGCTGCCCATTTCTCTTACAAAGCTGAAGAGCCAGCGCTGTCTGAAGACGTCTCCGTGGTCATGTGGCTGGGGTGACTAAACGCCAAAGTGTTTACCTTCCCACCAAAGGGGTCCCGACTTTTTTACATGCTTTCGAACTGCTAGATTTGCAGAAGCTGGGACGAGTAACAGGAGCTCACTCTGTTACGCTAGGGAATTGAACTGCTGAACTGCCAAACCTTTCTGATCCACAAGCTCAGCGTCTTAGCCACAGAGCCACCTTGTACCTTAACCTGTGTATATACAGACACAAACTAAGATGCTGTCTCTTAGAAGAGAGTATAAGAACTTCATTAAATGAGGTTTAAAGAGACAAAGCAAAGTTATTTGTGCAGGTAGAAATAATATCTGCTGTTTGTCAGCTGGACTGAAGCTGGCAATTGTAATTCCTAGATTTTAAAAAGGCAATAATCCTAATCATTACAGGTCCAATACACATGCCTAAGGTCCTTAATATTCATTACAGCACTTTGCTACAGGCTGATATGATATATTTGCAAATTGAATTTAAAAGGTTGTTTAAAAGACTTGGCTTCTACCTCATGGTGATTCTTTAATTATTTATAAGTTAAAGTCAAAGACCACAAGTGGCTATTAGAAAGTACGTTAATACAACAAATTGACACCTTCCCTTATTTAGAGGTAGCCTTCTCTGAATCTGGGTCTCAGTTTCATCTCATTTACTTCCACATACATATGAATTTGCTATTAAAATTAGTACATTAATAAATTGTTATTTAGGTTCCTTGGCCCCAATTATTGAGATGTATACAGGTAGCGCTCAGTTTACACCATTCATTTAGTAACTGTTCCAACTTACAACAGCACTGAAAAATGTCAATTATGACCATTTTTCAACTCAACAACTGTTGCAGCATCCCCATGGCCACATGATCAAAAACAACTGGCTTGTATTTATGATGGTTCCAGTGTCTCGGGATCATGTGATCATTTTTTGGGACCTTCTGATAAGCAAAGTCAATGAGGAAGCCTAATTAACTTAACAATCATGTTATACTAACTTAACAATTGTAGTGACTCATGTAACCACTGTGGCAAGAAAGATTGTAAAATGGGCAATACTCACTTAAAAACCGTCTTGCTTAGCAACAAAAATGTTGAGTTGTGGTCATAAGCCAAGGACTACATGTATGGCACTGTTAATTGTTTCACTATTCAGTGAAAAGACTTGCCACCTTTTTACTTAAATTTTCTTTTTTATTAGATTATTGGATTCTTTATTGGGAACAATTCTACAGGTGTTATTTGTCATAGTACAAACACATACAAACAAATTTAATTTTTATTTTGTTCCATATCACTATAGGAACAGAAACAGATGATCCAATATTCAGAGTAGGGTATAGATATACGGTTGATTCATTAGAAATTATGAATATATGTATTCATGCTATGTATCCTACAATTCTATGGTATGTACTGGAATCAATCTTATTTAAATGCAGGGACTTCTGAATAAACTTGAATGAGATTTTATTATGCATTTGCTTTTTAGACCTCCCTTGGTGAAATATTTGTACTGATGGATAGGTATTATTGAGGTCAAGCTTTATCTGAGCAATTATTTGGCTCAGGTTGTACACTTGTCTAAAAATAATACTCAGAACTATCTTTACGTTGGCACTTGTGTTAAGGCTTCCAGTGCTCTTTCAAAGCTCACCAGCTGTCTCTCATGGTGAGAAATAAATAGACAACATCATTAAGTAAACTTCTTATGTGATACTGTTGTCATGACGGCAATGTTTCCTCTTAGCTATCATATATAAAGCCACCTTGAGACCTCAGCCACATTTTCATTGCTTTCCTTCTGCTTTTTTCGTCTTCTGACGATTAAATGACTTGAGTTGCTTAGTGGAAAAATTAAGGCTAGGTCACACTGGCCGATGGATGCAAAACGTATGCAAAAAGGACACAGCGGACGAGCAAAATTTGGGGGGTAGCTCCATCCATTGTTAACCACTCCAAAAAGTGGCAAAAATTTGCATAAACAGAATGGAAAAGAACGGAAAAGAATGGACGTGGGTAGTATGTAGCGGGGATGTTAAACGGATGTTCATAGGAAGCCTAGCGGATGAAAGCGGATGGAAGCAGATGACACATCCGAAGGGCTTCCAGGGGAGAATTGCAAAGCGGACGCGTAGCAGAAGGGGTGGATGCATAGCGGATGACGCGGATGCATCATGGACGCCTATAGGAAGCAAAGTGGATGTTTAGCAGATGTATAGCGGATGCAAAGCGTTCACTGCGCATGCAAGAAGTATGAATTGCGTCAGCTCCATGGATATAAAAGGATGCAGCTCGCACGCAGTCAGCATTCAGAGGAAAGACATGCTGCCACAGACATCTTGAGAGAACACCATGGTTCGTGAATCAGAGAAGAAGAGGAAGCCGGTGCCTACTTCTGCCAGCCTTGGCAAGAAGGACAGATCCACCATCCCACCCCCTAGCACTGACTCTGAAGCTGCTGCTGCTTCTGCTGCTGCTGGTGCTTCTCCTGCTGGTGTTGCTGCTGCTGCTGGTGCTTCTGCTGCTGGTGCTGTTGGTGCTGCTGGTGCTTCTCCTGCTGCTGCTGCTGCTGTGGTGGACCAGCCCCAAGGCCCTCAAAGCCCTGCTCCTCAAGCCCCTGCTGCTGAAACCCCTGCCAGAGGGAAGAAGAGGCAAGGGAAGGAGAAGGGAGAGAGGAAACAGTACACCATTTCTGAGGACCATGAGGATGAGGTGCTGGAATGGCTGAGGGAGAACAAGTACCTCTGGAGAAAGGACCACAGACTCTATCGCGACACCAAGAGGAAGCAGGCAGCTTGGAGAGACAAGGCAGAGAGCCTGGGCTACACTGCGGATGTACTCCTGGGATGGTGGAAGCACATGCACACCTGGTATGGCAAACTGCATCTCAAGAAATCTGGCCAGGCCGCTGTCAAGCTCACTGACTGGGAAATGTACGTCATGGCCAAATGCAGCTTCCTGGAGGGTGAGATCCGCCACCGAGGAGCAGCCCCTCTGTCAACCCTCTCCCCCAGACAGCCCACAGACAGCCAGTCCTCTTCCAGCCAGGAGCCAGTTACCCTGTCCAGGCAGGTGTCTTTGGAGGGCCCCACGACAGAGACTCCCCCAACAGCTGCACTCCCCATGCCGGAGGATGTGGTGGATCCCCTGTGTCAAATGGAGTAAGAAGAAGCAGCAGCCAGAGACCAACCCACCCCCACCCCCATCTCCATCTCCACAGAAAGCAGGCAGAGAGGCAGACTGGAGGGCCAGAGCCACACTGTCCTCTTGGAGATCAGGGACACAATCATAACCAGCACAGATCTTCTCTCTCAGCTGGTCCACAGCGATATACCATCCTCAAACCGCAAGTCCTTCATCACCTACGTGAGCCAGACCCTCATGGACCTGCCCGAGGCCCAGTACCAGGTGATGAAGAAGATCACAGCACTTCTGCACAACCCTCCAGGCCCAGCTGAACCTGCTCCGAACTACTGCTCCAAACACCCCAGGCGATGTCACAGCCCGTCCACGGATTTCAACAGCCCCTCACCTACCAAGGCTACCACTACCAGGACTTCCCACAGCAGAGGCAGACCTTCCCAGTCCAGGCCCAGGTTCATCGCACGCCACAGACACCTCACCTCACCCAGCTGCAGACCAGACATCCCCACTACACTCCTCCTTCCTCCATCCCACAGCCAAGCCCGTCAACAGAAAATCTGTCATCAGTCTTGTGCCTGACATCCCAGGTACTTGATGAAGGGCCCCTCAACCTCACAGGACTGAGTCAGCACCCCAATGGCACCTCAGACCAGCACTCCAGCCGCAGCCACCTCCACAGTCCCTGGTCCCTTTACATCTGAGACCATGGACATGCCTCAGAGTGACTGAGAATAGTGCCAGAGACTGAGTTGTTAACTGTTCACTTTATCTTTGTTTAAGACATTTTTCTTGGTTCATTTTGCTTTTTTAATAAAGTCATTTAGTTTACTTAAGACAGTTATTAATAAAGGTTATCTTTGCTTCACACACTTGGTTCATTTTTTTTTACTTAATAAAGTGTTGGTGAAAATTTGAAAAAATGGTTAAGCCTTTGCATGCTTGTGGGATAGGTAAGGATAGCTGTGGGATGGGTAAGGATAATTGTGGGATAGGTAAGGATAGCTGTGGGATGGGTAAGGATAGTTGTGGGATAGGTAAGGATAGCTGTGGCATGGGTAAGGATAGTTGTGGGATAGGTAAGGATAGCTGTGGGATAGATAAACCTCCAGTGCAAGCATAGTGGGACTGTATGGTCCACCCTCCTAGCTGCCACACATATGGCCCTTTTTTATCAATAACAATTTATTCATTGATCAACACATTTCAACACAAACAAAGCTCTTTATTAATGCCCTATTCATTGTAGGGCCACTCAACATACATGGCACAATCTCATCAGTGTTATGAGACAGGCTCAAGGAAGCATCCATTAAGCATCTACCATCCTGTCTTGCCACTCCACTGCTCCAGCTGGGGAGTTGCACCAGTGTTTCAGGAGGTTGCACTGCTTCTTCCCTTCATGTGAAGCTCTGTTGGGGCCTTGCACATCCACAGTGTCGATCAGGTTTCATCCTTGCCTCCATTCACCAGGCTCCACGTCCCCATTCCCTTGTTGAAGGTCCACGAGCCTGTTCTGCAACACTGGGTAGCGGGTGCGCATGAGATTGTGCAGGATGCAGCAAGCTTCCACGATGCTCCTCACAGTCTGTGGGCGATGCTGCATGGTGGTGAGAAGTACCTGGAACCTGTTGGCCAGGATGCCAAAGGCTTTCTCCACCACCCGTCTTGCCCTGGACAGCCTGTAGTTGAAGATCCTCTCTTCACAAGGTGAGGTATCTTGAAGAGTCCGGCTACATGAGGTAGGTTCTGAAGGAGAAGGCGTCATCACCCATGATGAAGTAGGGCACATCTTGTGTGTCATTGGGTAGGGGGTCTGGATCTGGAAGCTAAAAGGTGGCAAAGTTAAAACAATGTCTTCTACAAGCCAGCTGGCAAGCCTCTATAAAAAGGGCTGCCGTGGCTTAAGCTGTTCGTTCCATTACTGTTAGTGTTACGAAATAAAAGACTTATTTGCTGGAACCCGGTCTACCGCGCGTTTTTCTGGACGGAACAGTTAAGTAATTGCATTGGGTCAACTCATTGTTTTTTTTTTGCCCCGATCCCCATTTTTCATATAAGGGCTGGAATGCGAACGGGGCTTAAATTCGTGAGCACTGAATCACGCCGGCAATGGTCCTCCCATCCAGCCCCTGTCAGTCCTTTCCTGCTTTCCAGTGAGGGGGGGGGATGATCCTGATGTTGTCCCTGCCCGGCCTCGGCGACACCATCATAGAAGCCCAGGAATTGATCAGCAACTCGAAGCCATATTCGCTTTCGTTTCTGGGCTAGCGGCTGCTTTCTATTTTCTCGTCTTCAAAAAGGAAAAGGGCGGGACTCGCTCTTGGGGATCGCGCTTTTGCCGAGCTGAGTCCCCCCCGGTAAGCATCTTTTCAGGGCCCAAATCACCGCCCCGGAAAAGAAGTTTGAGGAAACAAATCACTTTGTCTACGGCCGTCCCTGCCTTTCGAAAGGCACACGCAATAACTTATGGAGTCCATTTCCCCCTTGTTTTTGGCGTTCTGGGAGGTTTGCTGGAGGTCTCCCCATTGTCATCTTCTGTTTCCAACCCTCGGCTGATAGAAAGCGCCCCGTAAAGGTAAAGACTTATTGAATGTCCTCGTGAACGCGAAACAATGGATAAAATGATTGGGATCTCCTTTATTACAATACTTTCTCTGCCGACAAGGGATATAACTGCTGTCGAACCAGCTAATTTAATCTCATTTCACTCGGCTGGGACGCCAGAAATCATAGTTGGTTGATCCAGCACAGGCAACCACAAGCTGGATATTTTGATCATGGTTTAGTTTAGTGTGAGCTGCTGAGCTAATTTTGGTTTACTCAGTAAATGGGGATAATAAGCGAAAAGCTTATCTGCTCAAAGCAGCAAAAATGCCCTAGCCTAGCTGAAAATGAATAAGGGAGTGGGTTAAAAAAAAAAAAAGACGAAATAGCAGGAGAAATTCAGTACGGGTAGTCCTCAACTTATAACAGTTCATTTAATGACTGTTCAAAGTTACATCACTGAGAAAAGCACCTTAACAACCGTTTTTCACACTTACAACAGTTGTAGCATCCCCATCTGGTCACATGATTTACATTGCGATGCTTGACAACTGGCTCACATTTATGACCGTTGCAGTGTCCAGGAGTCATGTAATCAATTGCCTTTTGTGACCTTCCTGACAAGCAGAGTCAGTGGAGAAACCAAATTCACTTAACAATCATGTTATTAATTTAACAACTGCAGTTATTCATTTAACAAGTGTGGCATGAACAGTCTTAAAATGGGGCAAAACTCACTTAGCAAATTTCTGACTTAGCAACATAAATTATAAGTGCTATTGTGGTTATAAGTTGAGGATTACCTATATAATCCTCTTATTTGGGTCTTCATCTCTTTTTTTTTTCCCCTTTGGCAGCAATAAGGATGGAACAGTTGAAAGATTATTCCATTGCTGGAACCAGTGATGAAAATTTAAAGGTAGAATTCTTGCTTATTCTGAATTGATCACTGTTCTCATTGTCTGTGTGTGGTGAGGTGTGCTTTTCATGGGCATGTCATGACATGCCTTCATTACTCTCCACTTGCCTCCAAGTCTGTGGCTTAAACTTTTTCAGGTTGTGGGACATGTTTACAATTATCATTCCTATTATATACACAATTGTGGGATCACATCTGCCAATTCTTTAGCTGGGCTTGGCCTTCCTACACATCAAGTTCTTAGAGAACCGAGATGTTGTAAAGTATCAGCAGAGTAAATGTGTAGATCCAAGCAGCATGGCCTTTTGTTAAATGACAGACGTTTTGTCAATGTGCAGATCCTCTTAAGTGCCATCAAAGTTTTTTTGGTATCTGGGAGTTATTAACAGATAACAGATAATCAGAGTTGGAAGGGACCTTGTAGGTCATCTAGTCTAACCTGCTGCCCAACCAGGAGACCTTACACCATTTCTGACAAATGGCAGTCCAATCTCTTCTTGAAAGTCCTCCTCTGACTGTTCAGCCAGCCTCTGCCCTTCCCCAGCCTCCTCCACAACCTCCGGAGCCACACTTCCACTCCCTGTTCCTCCTCTCCCTGAGAGTCAGTCTCCACCAGGGGCATGACATTGTCTTTATCTCTTATGGGATGCCATTTCAGAAGATGTGGGGCTGTTTCAGAAGGTCCACTTTCTTAGTTTTCCAAGAGGGCAATGTTTAATAGAGAAGACCTAGTTGTTCTGCTTATCTGCTGGGTGGGCAGAAAAAAATGGAGATAGGCAGTTCCTTAGGTAATTAGGCCCTATGCCATACAGGGTTTTATTGATGACAACCAGCACTTGAAATGCAGATGGAAACCAACTGGCAGGCAATGCAGCTCACCAAGCTAGCAGCAGTGACACATGGCCATAGTGTAAAAGTAACTAGCATTGTTGCTTGCGCTGCTGCAGTTTGAACCAGCTGTAGCTTCCAAATTGTATTTGAGGGCAGCCCCAGGTAGAATACATTGCAAAGCCCAATTATAAGGTCATCAGGCCATGAGTAACCACTGGAAGGCCTCCGGTTGAAGAAGGATGAGCCTGTGCAATGGCACTCCTGCCATAGCTACTACCTGCTGTTTCAGCACTAGCTGCCAGTCCAGGAGGACCCTCAAGTTGTACTCCAGTCTCAAATGGGGAAGAATTACCCTATCCAAGACCAACAATGAAAATTTCCCCAAACTGGGTAAGCGAAGGGAATAAACAGCCATAGCCATTCAGTCTTGTCTATAGCTGAACAGCCTGTAGAACTTGGGTCAAATCATACTCAATCATACAAATGGAAAGTTGGTTGAGTTTGAGTCTATTTTTTTTTGTTCTTAGTCTCTGAGAATACAGTTTGAAAGTCCTGTTCTCATCCACACTGCCTCAAGAGTCCAGGAATGGGTTAAGTTCCTCCTTCTGATGTCATAGAGCTGAGTTTGTATTATAAAAAAAGTCAGCCCCTGGCTGGCCCACCCATCTTTTGGCTCAGCTTCTTGTCTGAGAGTATAGTCTTTGGAAAAAATGCTTATAAAAAGCTGAAAGTAAGTTGGAACATCACAGGAGACAGCTAATAAAATCAACTCCCAAGAATCCAGTGGAGCTCTGTCTCCAGGAGAGTAGGGATCCACTCTCCTGCAACGTCGAGGCTTTGGCACTGCCTCACAAAGGACTACGGACCCAGGGAGTGTTCGCAGGAGCCTCCCATGCAGTCCCGTTGATCGTGTGGCTTGTTGGTGCTGCTGCTGGCCAAGCTGCTTCACAGCTGACTCTGGAGCCTCAGTTTCACCGCTTTTCAGCTGTTGCGCTGTTATTCAATCGTTCGGGGCCTGGTAAGAGCCTAAAGAACAAAGGAGGTGTGAGGCCATCCCAGAGCCACTCCATGTGGTGGGTGGCCATTTTGTTTCAGGGGGAAAAGCTTCCCCAGGGCCTCACAGTTTTGTAATTCGCCTGGCCCAAAGTAACAGGCAGCACCCCAGTGGGGGAAGCTCACAGCACCCTGGGTGTCTGCTCTGTTTGCCATATGGAGAGGGAAGTCCCCCAGCCGGGGTCAAAGGATTGGAAGACACCCAAGACTCTCAAGCCCCTTTGAGGAAGAAGAAAAGACAAAGAGGCCTTTCTGCTAACAGGCTGCTGCAAAAATCAGAGCCAAGGCCCTAGCTCTCAGAAAGACTTCAAAATCAGAACTTAGGGCTGAGAAGAGAAGCATGCTGCACTTGAGAAGCAGTTTGCAATGGCTTTGACACAGATGCTGGCCCAGATTCAACAGGTTTCTCACTCTGGGGAGGTGCGTGTTAGCCCTGAAGTTTCTTCCAAGGGGGGTGAATCTTCTCCCAGTCACTTGTTAGCTTGGTCCACAGAGACTGGAGGAAGAACAGTTTCCCCAGGACCGAAGCAGATCAGGGCCTTCCTCTAGACAGGCTACCTGAGGGCCTGGCCCTTCCTTCCTCGGTGGTCAGGGGGCTCAAGGGGACATAGGCCCCCACAGCTGCAGGCCTACTTCCCGAGGAGAATAAGCCTGAGGACCTTAGGGAAATGGTCTCTGTAGCCATAAGGCAGGGCCTAGCAGAAGGGTTTAAACAATTCCTTCACTCACAAGGGGGAGGCTTGCCCTTTTTAAAAACCAGGGTTTTTAAACCCTGGGTGGAAAACCAGGGTTTTCCCCAAGGGGTCCCCAACTCACAGAAAGGTGTTTCCAGACAGCATTCTGTTTCCAGCCCTCCCATTTGGAGTGGGGGGAGAAAGAAGAGGAAGACTATTCCAAGGCCTCTGATTGCATTCGTGCTAGTCATTCTGAGGAAGAGGAAGGGGAACTCATAGACCCCAATATGTCTGAGGAAGAGGACTTCAGATTGATCAGCTTCCCTCAGCAGGGTTTTTTAGGCCTTCCTTATTCAAGCCTTTGTTACTCAAGGCTTTGGTCACTGCACAGCTAAGCCCTGTGGAGGTGGTCTCAGAACCACAAGCGGCCACATCTGGCCACACTGATTTGTTGTTCTCCAAGCCAGTGGTGCATATGGAGGTTCTTCCCTCCCCACGAATTTTCCTTGATTTAGTGAAGAAACAGTGTACCCCTCAAGGGTCAGGACCTCACTTGTCTGCTCATGACAGATGATTCTATAACATGGGCCTGTCCCAGGCCAATGCCCTGTTAGTGCCTTTGGTGGATGCTCCGGTGGTGGCATTGTTTTCTTCCTCGGGCACTCCCACCGAACCAGAAGATGTGCTCAAGGCAGAGGACAATTTGAGCAGACCCTCAAGCGCACTCACCAAGCAGCGACTTGGGTGATTAGAGCATCAATGGCAGCCTCGTTTTTTACAAGATCTTCACTGCGCTGGCTTCACCAGCTTCAAGAGAGGTTCCCGGCCACCGAATTCAGAGCACACCAAGATCTCAATAAGATAATCACGGTGGCAGAGTTTATGGCAGATGCCACTCTGAACTCGGCCAAGTTCGCTTCCAGGGCCATGGCTTCTTCAATGGCGGCCAGCTACTTTGGCACACAACTGGCCATCTGACTCCCACCATAAATGGAAGTTGGCATCAGCTCTGTGCACAGCCAATAAGCTATTTGGCGACATCCTTGAACCATACTTGACAGAGATCAAGGACAAGAGGAAGATCCTCTTGTCAGCGGGGAAGAGGTCTGAGTATCACCCTGGGCCATATTTTCAGCCCACATCTTTCAGACCTGAAACCAACTCTTGGTTCTTTAGAGGTCAGAGGTACTTTGCTGCTCACCAAGACGAGTGTCCTGAAACTTCCAGCAGACAGAAACAGGCCCTTAGTAAACAGCCCTTTTGAGTGGGAGGAGGTCATTCATTCAGATGCTTGAAATTAATGCCCCATCTCCCCCTTCATCGGAGGCCATTTGGCTTTCTTTGCCTCCAGATGGGAGGAGTCTACATCAGACGCCTGGGTTCTTGAGACAGTGAAGTCAGGCCTCCAAATGGAGTTTCTCTTCCCACCTCCACAATGGTTTGTTCTCTGCTCCACTTCCAGAGACCGCTCTAAATGGGCCCTTATGGAATCAACAATTCAACATCTTGTTGACATACAAGCCATTCAACTGGTTCCTGAGAATCTATGAGGGCAAGGCTTCTATTCTCGCCTCTTTGTGATCCCAAAGGCCTTTGAGAGGTGGCGAGCTATCTTGGACCTTAAATTCTTAAACAAATTTATCCTATACAGGCGTTTTAAGATGCAGACCTTGCATTCTATCCTTGATAGTGTTCAAGAGGGCAACCTCCTCTCCTCCATAGACCTCATGGAGGCTTAACTCCATATTCCTATCTGGCTTCATCATTGCCAGTTTCTCCATTTTTCTTATCAGAATGAACATTTCCAGTACTGGGCACTATTCTTCGGTCCCTCGTCGACCCCAAGGGTCTTCACGAAAGTTTTGGCAGCTTCACTTCACACCATTCTGATGAGGGTCCAGTGCTACCTGGATGACATACTCATCTAATCACAGTTGATCCATTCAGCTCATTGCAACTTTCGCATCACATTGCAGAGCCTATGAGACCACGGGTTCTCGATCAACCTAATGAAAAGTCACCTTTCCCTGATGACCAGGTTGCTTCATCTCGGGGCGATTCTAGATATGTCACTCTGTGAGATGTTTCTCTCCCTAGATCAGGGGAGAGCCTTCACAGTTGCATCCTTCAGATTCAGAGTCAGAGCACTGTCCCATTGTCTCTACTGTCCCACATCCTAGGAAAGATGATCTCCTGCATTGGAATCGTCCCATGGGCCCGTCTTCATGCCTGGGAACTCCAATGATTCTTGCTCCCCTTTCAATGGGCAGGAAGCAGCCATTCTACCGTAAGGGTACAGGTTCCTTCTCAAGTCCTTTAGTCCTTCGCATGGTGACAGTCCCAGGCCCTAGAGAGGGGTCTTCCATTCAAGGAGCTAGACAGGATCCGGCTCACCACAGAAGCCAGTCTCCATGGTTGGGGAGCCCATCTGGAGGGAGAAATAGCTCAGGGGTGTTGGTCACAGGCAGAAAACATGTGCCCCATAAATTGGCTGGAACTCAGGGCTATTTCCAGAACAGGGTGGCTGGTCATCATGTGTTAGTCATGACGGACAATGTGGCTGCAAATGCCCATGTCAACAGGCAAGGGGGGACCAGGTCCAGGGCCTTGATGAGAGGCAGAGTACTTAGGAAGGTGGGTGGAGAGACACCTCCTTTCCATCAGGGCAGACCATATATTGGGGGTCGACAATGTCCAGACCGACCGGTTGAGACGGTCCACAGTAGACCAGGCAGAGTGGAGTCTCCAACCCTCTGTTTCGGGACTTGTCATGCTGATTCAGTCCTCTGATCATAGACCTCTTTGCCACCACTCAGAATGCCCAGGTGGGCAGGTTCTTCACCAGGTTTCCAACCCAGGGAGCAGAGGGGACCAATGTGCTTCGGAACGCCTGGCTTCCGGGTCTCCTCTACACCTTTCCTCCTCTTCCCATTATTCCAGCTGTAATTTGTTGCAGGAAAAGGCGGAGGTAATTCTCCTGGCACCCCATTGGCCCAGGAGACCCTGGTTCGCAGATCTAGTGAACCTGTCTGTGGCCCAGCAATGGAAGATCCTGGCTTCCAGGATCTCCCTGCATCAGGGGGCATTACTTCACCCAAACCCCCAGTGGTTCAGCTTAAACATTTGGTGCTTGAGTGGCAATCTGTGAGAGCTTCCAACTTTCCTGACAGAGTGATTGACACCATACAAGCTTCCTGAAAGTCATCTACCACGTACATCTACAATGCAACTTGGAGGGCCTTCTGCTCCTGGTGCATTCCTTTGGCCAGAAACCCCTCTTCTGCTTCTGTGGCAGAGGTGGTAATGTTCCTACAAGATGGCTTAGACAAGGGACTGGCCCCAAACACTCTTTGCCGCCAGGTAGCAACTCTCTCCTCTGTTCTATCCCGGGAGGGATATACTTCTCTGTCCCATCACCCTTCGGAGCGCAGGTTCCTAAGGGGGGCATCTAACATTTGACCTCCTGTTGTCCATAGGTTTTCCACTTGGGATTTACCTAAAGTTTTACAAGCTCTAATGAGGCCCCCTTTTGAGCCCCTCAGATCTGTATCTCTACAACAGCTGTCCCTCAAGGTATTTTTAGTGGCCATTACCTCGTCCAGGAGAGTGTCTGAATTAGTGGCACTTTCGGTACAACAGGACCTGTGTCTTTTCCATCAGAACTGGGTAGTTCTTAGGTTACACCCCATGTTTGTCCCAAAGATAAACACTTGGTTTCACCGGGTGCAAGATGTTGTGTTACCAGACTTTTCTGCCCCAGACCACAACATGAATTGGAACACAGGTGGCATACACTGGATGTGAACTGAATTTACATCAAATGGATGGTGGCCTTTGAAAAATCTGAAGCCATGTTTGTGCCATTTCATCACTTTACCCTGGGAAACAAGGTGACTTCATTGAAAATTGGTAGATGGATCATAGCTTGTATATCTAAGGCGTACCAAACTTTGTCCATGCCAGTCCCCAGACGCATCATGACCTACTCCACTAGGAGTGCGGCTACTTCGGCCACCTGGTCTACTCAAGCGCCACTGGAGATCTGCAGAATGGCTACCTGGGCTTTGGCTTTGCCGTTTATACGGCATTATCTCCTGGGTTCCTTTGCCTCAGCCCAGGCATTGGTTGGAGGATGCTTCAACAGGTGATTCCTCAGTCGGAGTGACTGGCCCAGACATTGGCCCTCCCGTGGACATGCAGGCTTTGGTATGCCCCATTCCTGGACTCTTGAGGCAGCATGGATGAGAATGGGCATTGGTATAATTACCTGAGAACACCCTTTCTATCTACGCTGCAAGAGAGTCCAGCCACACCATATAAGTCTGGTTATGATGGTTGGGGAGGGGTGAAATTAATTTCTTGCTTATCTTCTAGAGACACATTACGTCTGTCAAGTATCCTCGCCTAAAAGATGGGCAGGCCAGCCAGGGGCTGGCTTTTTTATAGTGGAAAACTCAGCTCTATGATGTCAGAAGGAGGAGCTTAACCCATTTCTGGACTTTTTTGCAGCGTAGATAGAAAGGGCATTCTCAGGTAATTATACCAATGCCCAGTCCATCCCTCAAGTAACCACTGATCTAGCAAAATGCAATGCAAGTGCCCCTGTGCATGCACCCTGCCCCCCCACGCATGCACACATCCCCCATGCATGTGCCCCAACCCCTGTGCATGTATGTGCATCCCCCGCATGCGCCCCGTGCATGCATGGCAGAGACTCAAAGACTAGCTGACCAGTGGGAGGCACGCACACATGCGTGGTGGAACTGAGCTGAGGCGACAGCTCATGTGCCCACAGAGAGGGCTTTGTATTCCACCTGTGGCACGAGTGGCATAGGTTCACCACCATGGGGCTAAGGGCTCCCTGCTAACTTGGCTTTCACCTGCTCCAGAGGAAGAAACAGAAACCCTGAAAGACAAACATGGAGTCTGTCCTCTTCCTGTTTTTAAATGTCACATAGGAGAAGCCAGTTCTCCTGACTGGATCCTTGGTGCTTGGTTTTAAAAGTGTTAGTTGACTCTGCTATTACTGGGAGTGATAAATCAGGCTAATTTTCCTTTAATTCTTTTCCTGTTGGGATGCCATGGTGGAATTTTTCCACAGTCTCCATACCTTTCCTTAGTACATTATGGAATCACATGCATCTGGAGATAAGAGTAGAGCAGAACATGTTTTAAATTAATCTATGATTGAGAATTCCAGGTCTGCAGTGAGCCTGGTTACAGAGAAGATTTTAAGTCCCTTCGGATTGAATATATAGAGACAATTGCTCTTAAGGTTATTGTGTTCAAGAGGAAAAAGTATCTGGTACTGTGGACATGTTGAGACAAGATTTGTGCTCATGGTCTTAATTATTTTCTTTCTTTCTTAAGTTACTTCATTATATTCAATTCAGGAAATGCCTGAACTAGGCTAAAAGCACCTATGAAAACATCCCATACAAAATTTTGTTTCACATCTGCCTTACATAGGTGCTAGGCACTACATGGTCTTTTTACTGTTGTTGTTTTAATGAAAAACAAAATACCAAACCAAATGCATGTTTAATTGTTCCCTTTTATTAGATCAAAGAAGAAGTACTAATTAACAATGAATATGATTTTTCTGAAAACGTTCCAGTAATTTGCAAGGAGTTAAGCGTAGAAAAACGAACATTCAAGGTGAAATTCAGTGGAAGTGGGAAGAAGTATGTAGTGAGAGGCTTACTTACTGACAGTATACTTCATGCCCTCCAGTCTAGTAAACATGTTCGTGACTGGATGGACAGCAAGAAGACAGAAGAGTTCTACTTAATAGAGAAGAAAGAGCCTTTGAATGTCTGTGTCAATCTGGGAATGCCTTTAAAGTATGTATCTGAAGACTCACTATTTGAAATGAAGTCCTACAAGATGAGAACGCAGGGAAAAAATGAGAACACTAATGAAGGATGGTATCGCCAGTATGACAATAGCGAAAAAGAATGTATCGTGTTCTGTGTCTATGGAACAGGTTCTAGAATGGAAACCCATGGAGCACTGAGCCGTAGGTTAATCAAAAACTCCAGACTACTTGATGAATATTGCTTATTTTGTATCTTTGCCCCTAAAGGAGAATCCATCAAAGATGCCCTGTGCAAGGATGGCCGCTTTCAGCCATTGCTAAAAGAAGTGGATTGGGTCCTGATAAAAGATGGAAACCTCACAGGGAACAACTTTTTAGTTAACATATTATCAGATCAAGTTTATGAAATTGAGGTGGCGACTAAGAAAGGTGCCAGATGTAGTGGTGATCAAAACAAGAAACTGAATGATTTAGATTTGGAGGAGCAGCAGCTGAGTACCCTTGAAAACCCACAGCCACCTCCGGGCTTTGAGGAGGAAGAGCTCAGTGCTTCTAAAAAACAACAGCCAGAGCCGGATTGTGAGCAGGGACAGCTCAGCACTTCTAAAAAACAGCAGCAGCAGAACCTTGGATGGCAGATCCTGCAGTTGTATCCTAAGCTGAAGGAAGCACAAGAAAACATTTACAAATTTTTGGAACGTAACAAAAAGGATTTTGTTGAAGTTTATAAAAGAAACTTTTGCAAGGAGATAAATGACTTTCTTTCATTCAAGTTGGTGAGGACTCTTGCTAAATATGGTGATTCAGTTGGCTATATAGAATGGAGGGGTGTTAACTTAGGCATCGTTCAAGGGTTTGCAACTTGCTTCGCTCTCCGTGGTAGATATATATTAACGTGTTTACCATGTAATAAAGTTTATAGTTGGAGAAGGAACAGAAGCAAAGGACTGGGGGAATATAATTAAGCAGTCAGCCCGTGTAACTTTCTCTTATGAAGAACAGCATCCTACAGAAAATTGGTTCTCAATGGAGAACTGGTTTGAAATAGCAGATGAGGATCTTGATTTTGCTGTCCTGAAGTTGGAAGAAAATGAAAATAAAAGTCATCCTCCTCCATCAGGACTGTTGCAATTACATTTACCACCAGCAGCAAACGGTCCCATTTTTATCATAGGTCACCCAAATGGAGAAATCAAGTCCATGGATATTTGTCTTGTTGTCAGTATATTTGACCGTGGCAAGGAATTTAGCAATCATTTGCACAAACACCAGCAAACTGAACATAGCAACAATGTATGTGATAATAACTCACAGAATAAGTGTATCCATATGTATAATCCAAAAGATTTTGAGAGAGAGAGAAGTCATCCTGATGTTGTCACCTACAATACCTGTTTTTTAAGAGGGTCATCGGATTCACCTGTGTTTAACAAATATGGGCAGCTTGTTGCTTTGCATGCTGCTGGATTTGCTTATAGAGTGGGAAACAGAGAGTCCAGCATAATTGAATATGGCTATTTAATGCACTCAATTTTTTCAAAAATTCAATCCAAATTTAAAGATTGGTATGATACTATAATTGCTTCTGAGGCTAGGGAAGATAGCTCACATGGGGATGCATTTCTGAGTGAGGCAGGGGAGGAAATGGATTATAGTTAATATATTGTTAAAGTTCAGTCCACTTCTACAAAAAATGAAATTGCTTGAGGGAAAGTTATCTGCCAAGATTCTGCTTTCTTTGACAGATACATTTATTTTCAAATATACAGGCTGAACATAGCTGCCACTCTACATTAAATTTTTCAACCAATGCCTCAAAGTTTAGTGTCCATTGCATTTTTAGAGCTCCCAGTAGCATACATTCTTTTGTAGTTGTGTGTTTGTACTTCTTCCTTTATGCAAACACTGTCTTTTATTATTTGTGAGAGAAGAAGAGCGGAACTAAATTGAGATCGCAGTTGGTGACTTACAAATTTTCTAGTATTCCAGCCAAAATGCTAAGTGAAGGGGGAGTGGGTTAGATTACTAAATCACAACTTTACTGTCTAGAGGGATCATCTGGATTTTTTTGATGGGTTCTCTAATAGTTTCCAAGTTGCCCATGCTACTTACTTAACTGTAATTTCCTAACTTTGATCTTATATTTTATATTTACTAAGGCAAACTTATGATTGCCTTAGTCTATCACGGCATGTAATCAATAAAGTTTTGGATTCCTCAAGCCATTGCATTGTTTCCATTTCTGTTTCTTGCAACTTAATATTCATAAACTTTAAACCAGGAAACCAATGAGACAGTATTGTGTGTATTGTAATTTGCTGCAAATACCAGCTGGTGGCAACAGGATCTATCAAAACATAGTTTGGGCAAGCATTTGGGTTTAGAAAAATCAGAGACAAGACAAATTAATACTATTGAATGCAATTATTCCTATATAAAATTAGAACAGCGAGTAATATAAAGCTTGAATTAATGATGCAAAAAGCTTTCAAGAATTGGTGCTCAGGAAAAAGCACTACAGTAAAAATTCCCAAAGTACTAAATCTCTGTCAAGAATGTCCTGTCTTTGATGGGTACATGTGAATTCTTGGCAACTCTTGTACCCTCAGGAAGACTTTGTCATAGGATATTATCCTAGCTCAAACATTGGCTTTTTCGTACATGTTAGAGAACTTCTATACTGGTGTTTTTACGCTTCTCTCACCCGTTTCCTGCTCTAAAAAGAAGTACTTGAAAATAAAAAAAATGTTAAACGTGTGAGACTAGCTGCCTGAAATTAGCATGGTTAATGTTTTATAAAGCAGCAGTCTCCAACTTTTGTGGCTTGGCAGCCTGGCTGGGAGGTGGGGTGGTAGCGGAACTGGGCAGCTGGATTTACACAAGCAGCAGGCCTGCACGCATGTACATGTACACATGGGTCAACTGGCACAAGTTGAGCTGCATATGCACGTGCAAGTGTGCCAGCTCGCTGCTTGTGTAAGTGCAGCTGCACCCATGCACGCCAGCCCACCAGTTGCATGGCCCAATTCCAAATAGTCCATAGCCTTGGTAGTCGGTTATGGATAAGCTGCAAGTTTTGGACCCCTGCTTTAACACAGGGGTCGCCAACCTTTTGGACCTCAGGGACCAACAAACTCATAATTTTAAATCCCGTGGACCACTAATTTGAATTTTGACTGACGGTGGCTTGCTGACATTGGTGGGAAAGTCGGTCCCATATTCCAGAGCTGCAGTAGACACAAGACTGGCCCTTTGGTAATCCCAGAGCCTCCAGTCCATGCACCCAGGTGGAGGAGCAGCTGCTCTGGGATGACCAAAGGACCAATCCTGTGACTACTGCAGCTCTGGAACATGGGGGAGACTTTCCCACCAATGTCAGCAAGCTACCCTGGAGCGGATTTCCCTCCCCCCCCATTGGTCTTACCTTCCAGTTCCAGCTCACATGGCTCTACTCAAGGTAAGATTTGCGCTCGGCTAAAGGGAGGGGGCAGCAGGTGGCCGGCTCAGCCTTGGGTTCCCACACAGCCTGGATTGCTTTGGGGGGGGACATTTCTCTGTAGACCACCCTAATTTCTCATGGACTAGCAGTGGTCCCCAGCCCATTGATTGGCGACCCCTACTTTAAAGGGTCTACCCTCCCTGTTACCTTCATGCAAAAGTATAGGGGATCCATGGAAGTGTAGCCTTCAAGGAAGTCAAACTGATTGTGAATTTGCAATCGGCACCCTTCCGGGTAGGGCAGGACTCTTATTACGCAATCATAGTTGCTATCTTGACTTTTGGACCCACCCTTGCAGGTGCACTTACATCTTGCCAAAAATTGAAGCAGCTTCATATACTATTTACATTTCTCCATTAATCCCATTACTTTAGAAAGCTAAAAGGTACAGATAACTCTCTTTCCCATGACTGTCCAAATTATTGCCACCGAGAAGTATATACCCCTGTTAAAATCTGCAGTTGGTTTTTTCAAAATGAATCTTCGTTCTTGAATCAGATCAAATCAAGATGAATCACTCGTCCTGAACCAGAATATCCAATTGAAATTGCATCAGGCTCTCTTGGAATTTCAAAATGCCCATTGGAAATGGATCCAAGATGGTTTGCATAGACGGAAAACTTCCGCATATGTTTATACTGTCACACTAACATTTTTTTCTGTGAAAAGAAAAAAATTAGAATCTCTAATATTTTAAAAGATGTATAAAGGATGGAAATAGATTTCTGTATGAATATCATTCCATGGGAGAATAAACATCTTAATCTGAAAATAATCTTAAATTGATTAGCTCACAAGCTAATGAGCTCTTAACTATAGCACTGCTCATAGCAATGAAAGCACAAAGTAAATCTGCAGAACCGCGTGGTATGCATGCCTTAAAAATGAGAAACAGTGCTGCAGCTCTCTGGGATCTGCCAGCCAGGTACCAGTGAATCATCCCAATAAGCCTCCCTCCACCCACTAAATCAATCTGGCAAGGAGCAGAATATCATCACAAATGGTACTGAGAGAGCTGGGGAATTGATGCAGGAGCATTCCTCTCATCCTTCTAGCTAAATCATTTATCAGAGTGACTATTGTAAAGCAGTTTCAGCCTCAAAATTGCTGGGAAGTACATTACAATAGCTTGGCATCTCTCCCTGAGAAAATGAGAACTATTGCTTATAAATGGAGATGGATTAGCTACTGTAAAGGCTGGGGAGGCATCTTCCTCGGGATCTACATCAAAGTTCTTCAGACTTGGCAAGT
Source organism: Laticauda colubrina (assembly GCA_015471245.1). Lineage (NCBI taxonomy): Eukaryota > Metazoa > Chordata > Lepidosauria > Squamata > Elapidae > Laticauda > Laticauda colubrina. The sequence goes on from BLBF01000032.1 coordinate 32,560,811, forward strand.
TTAAGACTTGTGGACTTCAATTTCCAGAATTCCTGAGCTAACATGATTGGAGGATGAATTCTGGGAGTTGAAGTCCAGAAGCTGCCAAGTTTGAAGACCCCTGATCTACATCCATGTGGGGCCTCCCGCACCTTGACCAAACCTAATGGCTTGGGCTATATGGTCTGGACTGGAAAAATTTTGGTGACCTCTAAGAGCAGCAACCAATTTCTCTAACTCTGCTGCCATGTTGAGAATTACAGGTTCCTGACAAGAACCATAGTGAAAGAGCAGCATGGATGAAAGCAGGTTCTGGAAATAATCCATGGTGACTTTTCTGTTGATTGTTGCCTGCTGGCTGCTTCCTTCCTCTTCTTTCCTTGCCTGGGGAGAGAATAAATCTGCCAGATCAGGGCCACTCAATCTCTTGGCCTGTTCTTTTGTCTGTTCTTGCTGCAATCTTGTGGTGGGGCGGATTTTTATAGCCCAAATCTGATAGGCATGGAAAGATAAGACTTTCAGGCAGCCAAGGAGTGAGTGGCTGGGGGGTCTTCTTAGTCCAAAAATGCCCATGTTTGGCTATATTCTAAATGGGGAAAAGAGCCCCTCCCTGACTAATGGTGGAAGGGAAGAACAGGATTTTTGAAAAAAAAAACCCAACACTGTTGCAGCCTGAGAAGGCTTGGTGCTAACCTTTTTTTTTAACATGGGTGGGGTGAGGGGGCCTTTTGAAAGGTTTGCCTTGGGGAACAAAGAACTCTGCTCCCTTCAGCCTTATCCATGCTTCTGTATCCCTTGATTTCTCTGTTGGCTGGAAGCTGAATTAGAAGACCATCTCCCTGATGCTAGAGCAGGGCTTCCCAATCTTGGCAACTTTAAGAGGTGTGGACTTCAACTCTGCCACCCACGCTGCCTGGGGAATTTTGGAAGTTGAAACCCACATGTCTTAAGATTGCCAAGATCGGGAAACCCTGTGCTAAAATTCTTGTTTTGGGTGTGGAGGGAGGGTAGACAAAATGCCTTGTGTTGAGATAGGATAGGCTACTGATAGAAACATCAGTAAGTACTGCACGTGTAGTAAAATTAGTTTTATAACCCCAAAAGGCTTCTGATTCTACCCCATACTGTTGGAAATAACTCAAAGCCAACAAAAAAAAAATTTGGATCGTTGAAAACAAAGAGTATTTATTAAAAAGAAATAACAAGACGGTTTGCAAAGTGCCGGTGGTCTTTAGAACCTCAACAAACAAGTTCAAATCAAAAGGCACACCTTTAGAACCTCAAAACATACTTTTATGTACAGTTTCATCTCATCACCCAAGTTCCCTCCTTCTTGAGACTCATTCCCTTCCAACTTCCAACTCATTGGATTTGCCCTCAGGTGTTGCAAGCTAATCCCAGGATGTCTCTAGGGAGAATTGAATCCTTCTGTTATGTTCTCATCCGTACCCCTCCGTATCTCTTACTTTGGCTGCCCACATGGCATCGTTAAGGAATGTAGCATCATCTTTCTAAGCTCATCATATACTACCATTTTTCCAAAGAGATTATAACAACCCCCCGAACATAATAATAATATAAAAGGCATATACATAAGATAAAAATATCAAAAGGCTTAGCAAATGGAGCGTGTCAAACGTATAAAAGCAAGGCATGTGTATACAGGGAAATATATTTTATTTGATAACAGATTAACAGAATTGGAAGGGACTCTGCAAGGTCATCCAGTCCAACCCCCATTTGTGAAACCTTGAAGCATCTTATATACCATTTTATTCTTGAATTTACTTATTTCTAACAATGCCCAGCCATTAAGCCCTACAAACTATATTTTTGGGGTTGCACAGATTATATATTTTCAGAAGTGCAGCATTGTTCAATCTTCCTCCTCTTTAGATTTTTCCTTTTTAAAAAGCACTTCCTCTAAAATGTTTGTACATGTCATATTACTGTTTAGAGCCTGGTACCTATGTTTTATCTCCAAACCAATGTTTCTTATCTTATCTGAGAAAAAAGTTGACAATCGCATAAAAGGAAGTAAACATGCTCAGCAAAACTTTCTACCATAGCGAACCCTCTGCTTCACACCTAATATGGCAGGTAAGCAATCCTGTTCCTTATTATGCTTTTAAGCATAAATGTTTGCATTAAAAAAATGATACGTAAACTGTCATATTAAAACTCCCTACTACTTTCTGAAATTACTGATGATGTGCCTGGATTTTTTTCTAAAAAAACCCACACATTTAAGCATCAGGCCTCAGCAACAACTTGTGGTGTTCATCTTCTTACATTAGTAGTTCTTTGCTTTGCTTTGCATTTCAGGAGCCAGCTATTAATTGAATTAACAACTCCTCTGCTAATCTTACCAGGAGTCTATTTTGACTCATGGGCATTTTTGTTTTTTCATGGCACCATCTCTGAAGATGCCCTTCTTACTTCTCTTCATGAAAACAAATTGAAGGATGTGTTTTTTATTGATGGTGTGTATCATTAAAGGCTGTGTTTTGAAGATCCCAACATGCAATTATAGAATGGTAGGGAATAATATGGTTATCTGGTTAAGGCACCAGGCTAGAAATCAGGAGACTGTGAGTGTGCTGTCCTAGCCAGTCTATGGGAATTGGATAGTTACTTAGGAATTATGAGCTGTCCCCTTAAGGGAATGCACCTTGGGAAATGTAGTTCATGTCATGTGATCACATCTGTAATCCTGACGGGTCACTAAATTGATCCTCAAAGGGTGGGGGAGGTTTTCCTCATTTTTTGTCTGAACTCTCTAACACATGGCAGCTTCTTTCTATCGCTACGAGATGGGTTAGGCGATAACCATCTTTTACTACAAGGCAGATATACAAAGGATTGGTCATTAAAGAAGAACTTCTTCACAAACGTGAGTTATAAAGATTCCTGATGAACCAACAAATGTAATTTGTTATGGATGTCTCGTTATCTATCTGCATCTGTACAGCTTCAAATCCACCTCTGTGCAGAAGGCAGAAAAGTGAGTTTTAGTCTTGCCTTAGTCATAAAAGCCAGATAGGTGACTTTGGGCCAGTTACACTCTCTCAGCCCAACTCACCTCACAGGTTGATGTTGTGGGGAAAATAGGAGGAAGAAGGAGGACAGATAGTCCTAGCCATTTAACCATAATTGGGGACCAGATTTTCTGTTGCTAAGCAAGATGGTTGTTAAATGAATCATGCTCAATTTTACAGCCTTTTTGCCGTGATTTTTAAATTAATTGAATCAGGTAGCCATTAAGCAAACCTGGTTTCCTCCATTGATTTTGCTTATTGGAAGCTGGCTGAGAGGGCTGCAAATGGCAATCACACCACAAGGCCACAGTTGTCACAAATACATGCCAATTGCCAAGTGTCTGAATTTTGATCATGTGATTGTGAAGAAGGTCATTCATTCAAGGAATGATTGTAAGTCATTTTTTTCAGTGTTATTGTAACTTTGGATAGTTCCTAATGAATGGTTTAAGTCGAGGACTATCTGCAGTAAGTTTGTTCGCCACCTTGAGTTATTTATAAAAATAAGGCAGAGTAAAAAAAAAAACTAAAATTAAAAAAAAAACAATGTTCCCGATTTTCAATAAGAGCCAGGGAAAGCTCTGGTGGCTAGAGAAAGAAAGGTGAGGGATGTGGGTGGCCCTGCGTCTAAAGGCTCTCAATCCCTAACTGTAAACCATACAACCAAATGAAGATGCAGCAGCATATTATATCACAAGAACATCCTTATATTTAACAACAGTATGTCATGCTTCACTGGGTACATTTATCCACCCAGGGGCAACATACTGATTTTGAAAAATATTTAAGACTGCAAATACCCCTCTTCTCTCTGCTAGCTCCTGATAGATCCTAAGGAAGGCTTCTTCTTCCCCATTGTGATAATAAAATCCCAGGACAGAAATTTCTCACCAAACCTGGTCTTTATAAAAACTGCATGTTACAATCAAACACCAATATTCCTTCCATCCTTTAAGCAAAACAGAACAGAAAATAATGCTGACCATCCCTTTCCAATTAGGTTAAGTATTTCCAGGAAAAAAAAAAGAGGCCATAGAGCAGTGAAAAAACAGGCAAAACAGATCCTTGGACGGTATCATTTCTACTGAAACATATCTAATATTAGATGCATGATGCAAAAGTCTCACTGAACGTGCGTCTAAGATCTGTATCATCTGGGTATATCTTAAACATAGCTGTTTAATGAAATCAAATTCCCCAGCTTGTAGCCCTTTTTTACGTCCTAAGTTTTTACATATGGCTTGGGGGAATATCTGATGATGAGAACACATTTTTGGAAGCTGTAATGAATCAAGGATAACCATTTTAAGCCCAGACACTTCAAAATATATTGCCGTTGCCTTCATATAAAATACACCACAGGAAAATCACCCCTAAATGATGTTTTGGATTAATGACATGGCTGAGGCTGTTGATCTGCAGTCAAAGGCTCTATTTATCAAACCATTATGGGTTGATCAACATGCAATGGGATCTCTGGAACCAAGGAAATTGGAGCAGTCATTCATCAGTCATTCTCTGTACAGAAATGGACAATTATTATTATTTTGTGGGTAGAGTCTCTTTTTTCTGCTTCTATGGGTCACAGTAAGGATGGCCACTGAACATAGAACATCTCATGAATAAGAACAGATGAACTTTGGGCTCCTTTATCCATTTTGGGAGAGAATATTTTTTTAAAAACACAGGCTAGGTTTAAAGCATGGGACTTATAGGTATTTTCAAATCTATTTTTTAAAAGAAAGAAAACTTAAAACAATGCTACTAAAAATAGCTATTTTGCTCCTAAGTCTCAGTGGCATGAGGCTGAGGTTAGATGCAACTTGTGACCTAGGAGCTGCCAATTGGTGGTTTACTGAAGGATTCTGAGAGTCCAATTCTGATTTGAAAGAGAAAGGAACATAAGAAGGAGCACTGCTTGGGAGTGTTGAAGTAGCCCAAATCTTTACAGTTCAGACTAGCCAGTTGAATAATATACAACGCTGCTCACAATCCTATTGCAAAGAACTATGGCAAACTTATATATCAATAAAAATAATTTCTTAATATGCATTTATACATATACTTTTAATTGGTGACAAATTTCCCATTTTGTTCATATGTACATGGATGCTCTTATAGGCTCTACTCTGAAAAGGCCCTTTGTAGCATTTGGATGATACCAATTATTGCTTCTTTGGTATGCAGAGTAAGTTTAACTTCTGTGCCAACAAGTTGGTGTCAACTCTCAGTGACCACATAGATTTTCTCCGGGATGATCAGTGTCCAACCTGGTCCTTCAGATGTTTCAATAGTGCACCTATTGCTACTGTAATTGAGTCCATCTATCTTGCTCCTGGTCAATTTTTCCTTCTCTTTCTTTTCATCTTCCTCCAGATAACTAAACTTTTACATAATGTAGCATAATAGTTACAGCCTGATCATTTGTGCCTCAAGTAAAAACTCTAATTTCTTGGGAAGTCTGAGTCCCTGGTTGCTTGCACTTGTTACCATTAGTTTTATCTACTACATATGTTATCTTAATCCTTTTTTTGCTGTGTTTCTTGACTTTTATTAGTAGAGCTAGCAGATCATTTGTATTTTCAACTATCAAAGTAGTCTCATCAGCAGAGTGCAGGTTATTAATGTTTCTTCCTCCAATTTAAAACCATATACTCATCTTGCTCTAATCCAGTTTCCATAAATGTATATTTAGCATGGGCTGAATGAATAAGGAGAAAGCATACAGCCTTGTCTAATTTCTTTGTTGATCAGTAGCCAATCTATTTCATCTTGCGCTGTGGCTTCCCAATCTGTAAGTTTGCCATGAGGGCAAAGAGACATTCTGGAGGTCCCATACTCCTAAGCACATTCTACAGCTTAAGTTCAGATATGCAGAAAATTTATAGTCGTATATCCTCAATGTTTGACATGAAGCAAAAAAGAATACTTTGGAATAAATAGTAAATAGTTCGGAATTGAAAGTCGCAATTAAAGCACCAGAACAGAAAGTCTCCCTCTCTCCCTCTCCTGGAGAGAAAAACAATGGGAAACCACTTCTCAAAATCTTGACAAGAAAACTTGCCTAGGCTGGTTCAAGGATGCCGAATAATAATAGTAATAATAATAGTAATAATAATAATGATGATAATGATATATGTGATCAATTGATTATTATTATTATTATTGATCACATACTGAGCTGTTGCAAGACAATAGCTCAGACTGACTACAAACAACATCACAACACAGTTGCTCATATGGTCCACTGGAACTTGTGTCACAACTACCATCTGCCTGTAGCAAAGAACTGGTGGGATCATAAGCCTGGAAAAAGTGGTCAAAAATTAGCATGCAAAACTACTGTGAACTACTGTATTCAAGACTTCCGAATACAGACTGACAAAGTTCTGGAACACAATACCCTGGATATCATGATTGTGGAGAAGAAAAAAGTGTGGATTGTCGACATTGCCATACCTGGTGACAGCAGAATTGATGAGAAACCACTTGAAAAAGTGGTTTTTGGGTGATATTTGGGTGATACCAAATATCAGGACTTGAAAATCGAACTGCAGAGACTCTGGCATAAGGTGGTTCCAGTGGTACTTGGCACACTGGGTGCTGTGCCTAAAGACCTAGGCAAGCACTTAAAAACAACTGGCGCTGACAAAATCACCATTGGTCAGTTGCAGAAGGCCACCTTAAGGCTAGGTCACACTGGCCGATGGATGCAAAACGTATGCAAAAAGGACACAGCGGACGAGCAAAATTTTGGGGGTGGCTCCATCCGTTGTTATCTGCTTTCAAAAGTGCCCCAAATTTGCATAAACAGAATGGAAAACAACGGAAAGGAACGGACGTGGGGAGGATGTAGCAGGGATGTAAAGCGGATGTTCGTAGGAAGCCTAGCGGATGAAAGCGGATGGAAGCGGATGACACATCTGCAGGGCTTCCGGGGGAGAATAGCGAAGCGGACACGTAGCGGAAGGAGCGGATGCGTAGCGGATGACGCGGATGCACCACGGACGCCTATAGGATGCATAGCGGATGCGTAGCAGGTGCGTAGCGGATGCAAAGTGTTCACTGCGCATGCGGGGAGGATTAATTCCGTCAGCTCCATGGATATAAAAGGATGCAGCTCACAAGCAGTCACCATTCAGAGGAAAGACCTGCTGCCAGAGACATCTTGAGAGAACGCCATGGGGAAGAAGAGGAAGCCTGTGCCTACTCCTGCCATCCCTGTCAAGAAGGACAGAACCACCATCCCACCCCCTGGCGCTAACTCTGAAGTTGCTGGTGCTTCTGCTGCTGCTGCTGCTGGTGCTCCTGGTGTTGCTGCTGCTGGTGCTTCTCTTGCTGGTGCTTCTCCTGCTGGTGCTTCTCCTGCTGGTGCTGCTGGTGCTTCTCCTGCTGCTGCTGGTACTTCTCCTGCTGCTGGTGGTGCTTCTCCTGCTGCTGCTGCTGTGATGGACCAGCCCCAAGGCCCTCAAAGCCCTGCTGCAGAAGGCCCTGAAGGCCCTGCCAGAGGGAGGAAGAGGCAAGGGAAGGAGAAGGGAGAGAGGAAACAGTACTCCATTTCCGAGGACCATGAGGAGGAGGTACTGGAATGGCTGAGGGAGAACGAGTACCTATGGAGGAAGGGCCACAGGCTCTATTGCAACACCAAGAGAAAGCAGGCAGCTTGGAGAGAGAAGGTGGAGAGCCTGGGCTACATTTCAAATGTCCTGCTGGGGTGGTAGAAGCACATACACACCTGGTATGGCAAGCTTCACCTGAAGAAATCTGCCCAGGCCGCTGTCAAGCTCAACCGGGAGACCTATGTCATGGCCAAGTGCAGCTTCCTGGAGGGTGAGATCCGCCACCGAGGAGCAGCCCCTCTGTCAACCCTCTCCCTCAGACAGCCCACAGAGAGCCACTCCTCTTCCAGCCAGGAGCCAGCTACCCTGTCCAGGCAGGTGTCTTTGGAGGGCCCCACGACAGAGACCCCCCCCCGACAGCTGCACTCCCCGTGCCGGAGGACGTGGAGGATCCCTTGTCTCAGTTGGAGCAAGAAGAAGCAGCCATCAGAGACCAACCCACCCCCACCCCCAGCTCCACCTCCACAGAAAGCAGGCAGAGAGGCAGACCGGAGGGACAGAGCCACACTGTCCTCTTGGAGATCAGGGACACAATAAAAGCCAGAACAGATCTCCTCTCCCAGCTGGTCCACTTCGACATACCATCCTCGAACCGCAAGCCTTTCATCACCTACGTGAGCCAGACCCTCATGGACCTGCCCGAGGCTCAGTACCAGGTGATGAAGGAGAGGATCACAGCTCTTCTGCACAACCCTCAAGGCCCAGCTGAAGCTGCTCCTACCCACTCCAGGTCTGCTCCTCCAACCCAGGCGATGTCATAGCCCTTCCACGTATTTCAACAGCCCCTCACCTACCAACCCTACCACTACCAGGATTTCCCAGTCCAGGCCCAGGTTCATCGGATGCCACAGACGCCTCACCTGACCCAGCTGCAGACCAGACAGCCCTACTACACTCCTCCTTCCTCCACCCCACAGCCAAGCCCTTCCTCAGAACATCTGTCATCAGTCTTGGGCCTCACATCCCAGGTCCTTGAGAAAGTTCTTCTCAACCTCACGGGACTGAGTCAGCTCTCTGAGAGCTTCCTGAACACACCATCCCCTGTTGTACTCTCAGTGCCAGGCACCCCAATGGCGTCTCAGACCAGCACTCCAGCCACAGCCACCTCCACAGTCCCTGGCCCCTTTACATCTGAGACCATGGGCATGCTTCAGAGTGACTGAGAAGAGTGCCAGAGACTGAGTTGTTACCTGTTCACTTTATCTTTGCTTAAGACACTTTACTTGGGTCATTTTGCTTTTTAATAAAGTCATACAGTTTGTCTTTAATAAAGGTTATCTTTGCTTCACACACTTGGTTCATTTTTTTTACTTAATAAAGTGTTGGGGAAAACTTTGAAAAAAGGGTTAAGCCTTTGCATGCTTGTGGGATGGGTAAGGATAGTTGTGGGATGGGTAAGGATAGCTGTGGGATGGGTAAGGATAGTTGTAGGATGGGTAAGGATAGTTGTGGGACAGATAAACCTCCAGTGCAAGAATAGTGGGACTGTATGGTCCACCCTCCCAGGTGCCACACCTACGGCCCTTTATTATCAATAACAATTTATTCATTGATCAACACATTTCAACACAAACAAAGCTCTTTATTAATGCCCTATTCATTGTAGGGCCACTCAACATACATGGCACAATCTCATCAGTGTTATGTGACAGGCTCAAGGAAGCATCCATTAATCATCTTATCATCCTGTCTTGCCACTCCACTGCTCCAGCTGGGGAGTTGCACCAGTGTTTCAGTAGGTTGCGCTGCTTCTTCCCGTCATATGAATCTCTGTTGGGGCCTTGCACATCCACAGTGTCTATCAGGTTTTTTCCTTGCCTCCATTCACCAGGCTCCATGTCCCCATTCCCTTGTTGACGGTCCACAAGCCTGTTCTGCAACACTGGATAGTGGGTGCGCATGAGATTGTGCAGGATGCAGCAAGCTTCCACGATGCTCCTCACAGTCTGTGGGTGATGCTGCATGGTGGTGAGAAGTACCTGGAACCTGTTGGCCAGGATGCCAAAGGCTTTCTCCACCACCCGTCTTGCCCTGGACAGCCTGTAGTTGAAGATTCTCTCTTCACGGGTGAGGCATCTGGAAGTGTAGGGCTTCATGAGGTAGGTTCTGAAGGAGAAGGCGTCATCACCCATGATGAAGTAGGGCACATCTTGTGTGTCGTTGGGTAGGGGGTCTGGATCTGGAAAACCCATGATGAGGTTGCGTTCCAGCCCATCCTTGAGATCACTGGTGTTGTATATCTGGCTATCTGAAGCTGACCCGTTGCCTGAAGCCTCAATGTACATGAACTTGTAGTCAGCATCAACCATGGCAAAGAGGATGATATTGAAGAAGCCCTTATAGTTGTGATAAGAGGACCCTGAGTTGGGTGGAGCTTTGCAGGCCACGTGCTTCCCATCTATGGCTCCAACGGTGTGGGGGAAGTTCCACCTCTGAAATCACTGCTCTGCAAGTTTCCTCCAACCTTCTTCAGTGGTGGGGCACTGGAGGAGCTCCTCCAGGTATTCTTCGATGATGGCCTGCACCACTTCTCTGACCACAATGCTGATGGTGTTGTGTGGCACCCTTCAGGCATACTGCATGTTTCTGTATGTGGTTCCAGAGGCCAGATGCCGCAGAGTCAGTGCCACCTTCAGTCCAGGGTCCAGGCTGGGACGGAAGTTGGTGTTTGCCTTGGTCAACCTGGGTCTCAGACGCTCTACAAGTTCGTCAAACGTGGCTGGTGGCATCCTCACGAAGTGCTGGAATGCACGATGGTCTTCATTCCTCAGCTCCACCATCAGCTTGTCATAGAGTCCAAACTCCACTCTTCTCCCGATCCATCTTCGGACCCAGACAGCTCTTGGACGTCTCCTTCTTCTCCTTGCGTAGAAAATGTGAAACAGTCTGAAGAGGGTTTGGCTCTGGTGTTGAATGATGGCGGCTACCAAAAGGAGTGTGCGATGATCCATGGTGGAGATTAATGGATGATGTGGAAGAGCAAGACCAAGGCTGAAGAGGTCTGCACACCACGGCTGCTGGACTGATAGTGAGATCCAGGTGATTTCCTCCCCCTTTTTATAGGAAATATCGGTTTTCCGCTAGGTGTCCTTCCATACTCTAGACATCCTCCAGACATCCTAAATATCTGAGATACGTCCCATATACAAACGTTTTGTCCGTTTTAATGCTTTATATCTGAGCTGCATCTGCTTTCATCCTTTCTATGTCTGTGCTACTAACTCTGTGTGGACGTTCCGTGTACCTTTTGCTTCCTCCCTCTTTCCTCTTTCTGCTGGAGCGGATGTGAGTTGCGTGGATGCCCAGAGGATGCCAAGAGGGTACAGGGGATGTGTAACGGATGACAACAGACGTAGAATGTTTGTTGCCCGTATGTGTCGCGGAAGTAGATCGTATGCGGCGGAAAGTTCATTCGCTCAAAAAGTTTTGTGCAGCTCAAAACTTTTTGAGTGGATGAAATAGCAGTAGACAGATGTTTGACGGATAGAGCGTATGAAAGACGTACGCAGTGAGTACACAATGGATGCATTGCGTTTTCCAACGGATGGCAAGCATTTTTCTCCGTTTTACATCCTCTTTGCATCCGTTGGTGCAGTGTGACATGGGCTTTACTGGGATCTGTTCCCATAATCCACTGATGCATCACGCAGTCCTAAACATTTAGGAAGTGTTCAACTCGTGATTTGTGATATGAAACCCAGCACGGTTATCTCGTCTGCTGTGTATACTGTCATTTTTGTGTACAACAAACACCACAATATGAGAAAGAATATCACCCTCCCATCCCAGGTAGAATTCGACAGATAAGACAAAAATTCCAAAATGCCACTTTCAACAACTAGTTGACTCCATCACCAACTATAATAATAATAAAGACCCTGAAAGTACAGTAGCTGTTGAAAATAATTCTAACTTTTCAAACAAGGAAATGTTATCATCTTGGAAGCATGCAGTGCCAGGAGTTTACAAAAAGTTTGTGCACGCCGCCTTTTTTGAAGCAGCACAATGGTGCACAAAAATGCACGAGTGCCTTTCAAATCCAACCAACATTTTTATGCCTTCCATAAGGCCAAGGCGGCCGCTAGACATAATTGATCCCTGTCACCCATTTTGGCCTCAGCTGTGACGGGGCGACTGCGCTTCTCCCATCCATTGCCTCACCCCCCCCCCGCCCCCAATGTGCTGAAGGCTGCACCACACCGGCGCGTGAGAAGCAACGGCCAGGCGGATCCCAACACGGCGGCGGGTTTCTTTGGGGCCAGCGAGCGTGTCCTGCGCCGTTGTCGCCTTCCCTTCGCCTCACCCCGCGGTGTGGCAATCGATCGGGCACCCCCGCCTCGGGGATGTGGTGGTCCAGTCCGGCCCCTCACGAGCTGTTGGCTTGATCCGCGTCGGCAGAGGGCGCTCGAGGCTGAGCAGAGGGGAGGGTTTCGGGGCGGAGGGCCGAGCGATGAGGTAATGGTGGGAGGAGCGAGAGGGAGGCAGAGCGGAGACGTCGCGGGTCTCGGGGCTGCTGGTGCTGCGGCTCCTCTTCCCACAACCCTTGCAAAGGCGGGGAAGTTGCGGGAGGCGGGGCGCCCGGCGCGGCGCGGCGACGGGTTATTGTTTCCCGGCCGAGGGCGAGGGGCAATGCGCGGGGCTGCGGGGGAGATTTGCGTTCCCCCCGCTGTGTCGAGAAAGCCCCACTCAGCCCGGGATCGGGACCCAGAAAGAAGGCGGCATAAAAGCAACAGGGAGGCGGAGCCCGGAACGGTCGCTGCATCTGCTACCCAGGGAAGCGGGAGGGGGTCGCGGGTGCGGGGAGACCCCAGACATCGGAGCATGAAACTCCCGGCAGGGTTTGTCCGAAAGGAGCCCTCCCCGCGCACATGCAGAGAAGGGGAGGGAGAAGCAGCGGAGGAGGAGGAGGAGGAGGAGGAGATGCAACTGGTGTAACTCAGTCGCCTTCTGCCGTACATTGCTCTTCGGAGACACTTTGCGGAGCAGATGAGCGGAGCCTGTTTTTCCAGCTTGCTTGACTGGAAGGGTTTTCTTGGTCGTTTATTTATTTATTTATTTATTACAAAATGCAACGCATTTCCCAGGCGATGAAGCAAGACTGCTGAATTTGCTTGGGGATGGCAAAGCTTTGCCAGGCTTTTTAAAGTCATCTTTCCATGAAAAAAAAAAGGCCCCAAAAAACCCGAGGCTTCTTTTTGGTTTTTTTTTTTTTTTTAACCGACAAACTCCAAAAAACTAAGACGAAAAAAAGGGGGCGGGGGGGGGGAAAAAAAAAAAAAAAGAAAAAAGGAACAAGTCAAAAAAGAAAAAGAAAAGACAATTTGGAACCGGTCCAAGGAGCGAGCAGCCAGTCAGCCCGTAGGCGTGACGTTGCAGAGTTTAAAAGGAGGGGGGGGGGGCAGATGAGATCTCTCGGAGGCTGATCGGACGAGGGTTTCGGAGGCTCCGGGAAGAGACCGACCGCGAAAGAGCGAAGGCAAAGGGGATCATGCTGCTGGCTTCCGCCGTGGTGGTTTGGGAATGGCTGAACGAGCACGGTCGATGGAGACCCTACAGTCCGGCCGTGAGCCACCACATCGAAGCAGTGATCAGAGCCGGGCCGAGAGTGGGGGGCAGCGTCGTTCTGGGCCAGGTGGACAATCGGCTGTCGCCGTACATCATCGACCTCCAGTCCATGCACCAGTTCCGCCAGGACACGGGTGAGTTTCAGCCCGCATCTTCGCCGGCGCCACCTCGATCCCCTCGCTGCGATTTTGTCCTTTCCTACCCGGAGCCACCTCTCCCTTGCCGGGTCCCTTCTGATCGGCGACCAAAGGAGGGGGGGGGGGCGTATATTCATTTGGAGATGTTTCGTGTGTGTGTCTGTGTATTTTTATTTTATTTTTTTAAACGAGACGTATAAGAAGTCCGCTGGGATTAAGTTTCCTTGCGATTGCACAGCCCCATTATATGAAAGGTTGATATTTGGGGTAACTCTTGTTTGGCAGCGGGGGAAACGAGATGAGACAGGACTGAGGGAGATTTATGGGGATATTGAAATTTGCCAATTCCGGAAAAGGATTTGGAGGTGGAATAAGGTGCAGCCGATACTACAAGCCTCCAAATCCTACTGCCATTGCCAAAAAAAGAGAGGGGGTCTTAATTAGATGGGCTTCATTGGGAGGAAAAAACAGCTTTTCTGAATTTGCCTTTCCAGTTAGGCAAACCCTGCCTTTGCTTAATAGTTGGTAGCCTGCATAAGTTAAGAAAACCCTGTTCTGCAGTGAAAATGCCGGGTATTCTCTGATGGCTTGTGAAGGTGTGTGAGCAACCATATACTCATTACTTCATTTGCAAAGAGCAAAACACACAAATATGAAACGTCAAAGGCTGCTGTGGAAAGAAGAGTGGCTGCAACCAATGCTTCTTTGGAACTAACTACTGAATATATCTGGATAGAATTGGGCTGTGTGTGTGTCTCTTGTGCCTTGAGACAAAATACAGCTGCGTGTATACTACATATGCCAGGAGGGGAGCTTGGAAAAAAAACACTTTGTAAATAACAGGAAGCATTATGTAATGTGTGATTTTGTAAAAATTCAAACAGCCAGTCAAACTTGCAGTTTAAATTGTGACACCTGGTCACATTTGGAGGAATATTGCATAAATGTGAATGAAAAGGTTTGTGATTCCTTTTTAATTAGTTGATCTGGAGTGAATTTTACAGACACCTACTGTTGAAACTGATCCTCTGGTTGAGAGGCAGGAGCAACAAATAGTTTACCTAGAAAGGTTAACAATAAAATGATTAAAGCTGCTTATAGAAGAACAGGTCCAGGTGATACTATCCTGAATGGGTATCATTTGAAGGTCCTAATCTTACTTCTCCCTTTGGAGAAACTGGGAGGGGAGGGAACTTGTTTCTGTGGGTTAGTCTGAGTTACAGATAGTTCCCCCCCAATTATTGTTGATTCATAACTAGACCCATGTTCTGATGTTGAAGACTCTGCATGGGAAACCATCAAGTAGAAGAAAAATGGGCTGTCAGCTGAGAAAACCAAACCAAATTAAATACCAAGCTAAAAACCCAGGAACAACTATTTGTGTAATATTGTGAAAACCATGCCAGGAGCTGTAGCTGAAGGTCTGGAGAGAGATGGAGGTATGGGGTGGTGCTTCTTCCTCTCCCCCCCCCCCCTTCCTCCCCTGTCTTTTAGTATCTGGACTAAGCTGTTTGCCAAGACCTGAATGCCTCTTGGCAACTTGCTCCTGAGATCCTGTCAGTGAAGTAATTGCAATCTCACAGGTAGAGAAACCAGGCGTAGGTGTGCAGCTGTCTTTGCTGACAGCGAGGAAACACCCTGGGAAAACCACCAGCCTCTTTAGCTGGGAATCCCGCTTGCTCCTGCTAGTGAGCACATGTGAAGAAGGGAAGTAGCTATTGGATCAGGAGTGAAGCTGGGAGGAAATGGCAGGTGGAATCACACCATCCCTGTGCATTAGAAGAAGCCTCCTGCTACAGTATATGGTGCAGCCGGCTGCATGTGGAATAGGCTGGCCCTGAGCGAGCGGATGAAAGAGAAGAGCTGCAGGAAAGCTTAGCATGCAAACAGGAGGACAGAAAGGAAAAATGGGAAATAAATTTTCATGGAGCTAAGATTTTGGGGAGTCAAAGTGCACCAAAAATACTTTTTGATGCACATTTCTGTGCAAAAGCTGGAAATATTAGTGCTTTGTGAGATAGCATTAAAAGGAATAAAATAAATGCAAATAATAGTTTCTCAGAGGTTTGGTCTGGACACAACATCTCTCAATCTGGCCCTTAAAACTGAAGTGCACCATTTGATCAGTCCCTGAGAAGTATGAATACATTTTGTAGTGCCTTTTATTTTACAGTAAATGATTCTTTTAAATGTCACGAAGAGCAGATTTTGTTTCCATATAATGGGAGTCAAAGATGTGTGTGAGAGTGTGCATGTGTATGGATTTATTCATATTCAGGCTGGCTGGGAATGATGGGAATTGAAAGCCCTGTACTGCAGAAGACATCTTTAAAGACTGTCAGATTGATTGCAGCCTGAATCCTTATCAACCAGGGCTTACTTCATTCCATTATTTGCACCTTACATTTTGTCAACAGTAAAGGGAGAAGCTGATCCTGGGTCAAATGCTATTACAATAATTATAACCTTTATGAAACACAGCAATGTGGCTGTTAACTACAGCTAGTGGAAAAATAGGTAGGAAAGGCATTTTGCCTGTACTTGTAGGGTGAGCAAGATTTGTGATATGTCTACAGCGAGATTCAAATAGGCTATGAAATCAGAGATTCAAATAGGCTATGAAATCAAGTTCTGATCGGATAACTTTTTCCAACTGCTCTGAACATTTGTGATCAGTCCTGACATCATTGATTAGTTGAATACAGAAAACTGACTGGTTGCATAATAGTGTCTCCTGCCCTTTGATTATTAGGACAAGATTCTAAATTAAATAACTTTACTTCTTTTTCTCTCACTTATACTGCCATGGGAGGGAGTTAGTTCTTATCAGTTCCATTCATTCACAATACTGTAAATTGTTTGTTGTGAGATGTATTCTTCCTAGTGTCCAGTCCCTTAGCCAAACAAGCCAGATTTCCTTTTCTGGAGATGATATATTTCTCCATATATTTCTTCTCTACCTCATATGATTAGACTATGAGTTGGAACAACCTCTAGCAGTTGCCCAGATATGCTGACTGAGATTTTTTGCACTTGGATATAAGAACCAGGCTACAGACTGAATCTTCAACTGCTGTAAATATAGGTTGGAAGACCCCAATTCCAGTTCAGTTACAGCTGTATGTGACAGCTTCACACGCTCAAGGAAAGTTGGGTGTGAGGTATCTGTGGAGATTCTCAGTCATCCAGGTCATAGTTGTCTCAAAGGTGGTTTTTGAAAAGGCAGCTGTTTTTTTCTTGAGGAAGATGTTTCACTTCTCATCTAAGAAGCTACATCAGTTCTGACAGCATGGTGGATGGAAGAATTAGTTCTGGCAGGATGGAAGTGAATGAAAGGCTCATATTTCTTTGCAGTCATCTGGTCCTGAGCAATCTTTCTGAGAGCCATTGAGCCTCTTGGGGGCTTAAGGCCCTGTCACACTGCCCAACGGATGCAAAATGGACACAACGGACGAGAAAAATGTTCCATCCGTTGTTATCCGCTCTCAGAAGGGGCAAAAATTTGCATAACCGGAGCGGATAACACGGACGCAGGGAGGACGCAGGGTGGATGGAAAGCGGATGCGGAACGGAAGCCCAGCGGATGGAAGCAGATGGGAGCGGATGGTACATCCGCTAGGCTTCCGGGGGACCTCAGAAGCAGGTTGCCATTCAGAGGAAAGACCTGCTTCCAGACACATCGACTGCCTTGCCTGTCCTGCCTGCATGTCTGCCTGCAAGCCTTAATGCCAGCCTCCCTGCCAGCCTTGCTGTCTGCCTGCCTGCCAGCCTTGCTGCCAGCCAGTCTGCCTGCCAGCCTTGCTGCCTGCCTGTCTGCCAGCCTGCCTGCCAACCTTGCTGCCTGCATGCCTGCCAGCCTTCCTTCAAGCCTTGGTGCTTGCCTGCCTGCCAGCCTTGGTGCCAGCCTTCCTGCCAGCCTTGGTTCCTGCCAGCCTCCCTGCCAGCCAGCAACCCCACAACCATGCTGAAGCACAGCAAGGCTCAGCCATCTGCTGCCAGCCCTTGAAAGAGGGACAGGGCTACCATCCCGCCCCCTGGCCCTCACTCTGGTTCTGCTGGGGCTTCTGCAGCACGGGCTCACTCTTCTGGGGCTGGGGCTTCTGCTGCTTCTGCTGCTTCTGCTTTTGGAGGAGCTGACGACAAGCACTCCAGCACCAGCCACCTCCACAGCACCTGGACCCTTCACCCCTGAGACTGAGCGACCCAGAGGAGTGCCAGAGACTCATTTTTGTTTTATAGCTTCTTGTTAATAAAGTCTATTTTTGATTCGTACACTTGCTTCGTTTCTTTTTTTTAATAAAGTCTTGGTGGAAACTTTTAGAAGTGGTTTAAGCCTTTGCATGCTTGTGGGATGGGTTAAGATCGCAGTGGGTTGGGCAGGGATACCTTTGGGATGGGTAATAGCTGTGGGATAGATAAACCTCCAGTGCAAGCATAGTGGGACTGTATGGTCCACCCTCCCAGCTGCCACATCTTTGGCCCTTTATTATCAATAACAATGTAAGCATTGATCCACACATTTGAACATAAACACAACTCTTTATTAAATGCCCTGTTCATTGTAGGCCCACCCAACATACATGGCCCAATCTCATCCGTGTGATGAGACAGGCTGAAGGAAGCATCCATTAATCATCTTATCATCCTGTCTTGCCACTCCACTGCTCCAGCTGGGGAGTTGCACCAGTGTTTCAGGAGGTTGTGCTGCTTCTTCCCTTCACGTGAGGCTCTGTTGGGCCCTTGCACATCCTCAGTGTCTATCAGGTTTCGCTCTTGCCTCCATTCCCCAGGCTCCATGTCCCCATTGCCTTGTTGGAGGTCCATGAGCCTGTTCTGCAAGACTGGGTAGCGGATGCGCATGAGATTGTGCAGGATGCAGCAAGCTTCCATGATCCTCCTCACGGTCTCTGGGCGATGCTGCATGGTGGTGAGAAGTACCTGGAACCTGTTGGCCAGGATGCCAAAGGCGTTCTCCACCACCCGCCTTGCCCTGGACAGCCTGTAGTTGAAGATCCTCTCTTCACGGGTGAGAAGTCTGGAAGGGCTTCATGAGGTAGGTTGTGAGGGAGAAGGCGTCATCCCCCACGATGAAGTAGGGCACATCTTGTGTGTCGTTGTGCAGGGGTTCTGGATCTGGGAAGCCCACGATGAGGTTGCATTCTAGCTCCTCCTTGAGGTGACTGGCGTGTACCTGGGCATCTGAAGATGAGCCGTTGCCTGAAGCATCGATGTACATGAACCTGTAGTCAGCATCGACCATGGTGAAGAGGATGATGCTGAAGAAGCCCTTGTCATTGAAATAAGTGGACCCCGACTTGGCTGGAGCTTTGCAGGGCCACGTGCTTGCCATCTATGGCTCCAACGGTGTGGGGGAAGTTCCACTTCTGATACCACTGCTCTGCAACTTTCTTCCATCCTTCTTCAGTGGAGGGGCACTGGAGGAGCTCCTCCTTGTATTCTTCGATGATGGCCTGCACCACTTCTCTGACTACAATGCTGATGGTGTTGTGTGGCACCCTCCAGCCGTACTGCATGCTCCTGTAGGTGGTCCCTGAGGCCAGGTGGCGCAGAGTGAGTGCCACCTTGAGCCCAGGTTCCAGGGTGGGCCGGAAGTTGGTGTTTGCCTTGGTCAATCTGGGTGTCAGGCGCTGCACAACTTCGTCAAACA
This sequence comes from Laticauda colubrina, assembly GCA_015471245.1. NCBI lineage: Eukaryota > Metazoa > Chordata > Lepidosauria > Squamata > Elapidae > Laticauda > Laticauda colubrina. The sequence goes on from BLBF01000032.1 coordinate 32,579,817, forward strand.
TGGCTGGAGGCATCCTCATGAAGTTCTGGAATGCCCGAGTGTCTTCGCTCCTGAGCTCCACCATCAGCTTGTTGTACAGTCCGTCCTCTGCTCTTCTGGCGAACCATCTTCGTACCCAGACGCTTCTTGGCCGCCTCTTTTTCTTCCCGTAGTCGAGTTCACAGAGCCTGTAGATGGCTTCGCACTGTTGCAGAAGGATGGTGGCTGCCAAAAGGACTGTGTTACGATCCACGGTGGACATGACTGGATGCTGTGGAAGAGGAAGAGGCAGATGAAGGCTGCAGAGATCCGCACCGAAGGGCTGCTGTTTTGAAAGTGAGATCCAGATGTGTTGCTCCCCCTTTTTATAGGCAGTATAGGTGTCCCTTTGCATCCTCTAGGCATCCTCTAGGCATCCTCTAGACATCCTTAATATCCGAGATAGGTCCCCTCTGCGGACGTTTTTTCCGTTTTAAACGCTTTGTTTCCGCTTGGCATTTGCTCTGCATCCATTCTGCATCCGTTCTGCGTCTGTTCCGCTTCCTCTCTGCGTCCGAGCGGATGCGAGTTGCGCGGATGCGGAACGGATGCCTAGCGGATATAGCGGATGCGTAACGGATGCAGAACGGATGCGTAGCGGATGCAGAATGGATGAATTGGATACATTTTCCGCGCAAAAGTTTTGAGCAGCTCAAAACTTTCTGAGTGGATGAAACGTCAATAAATGGATGCTGGATGGATAGAGAGGAAGCAAAACGGAGGCAGTGAGTACATCGCGTTAACCAACGGATGGCAAGCTTTTTTGTCCGTTTTACATCCTCTTTGCATCCGTTGGTGCAGTGTGACAGGGGCTTTTTCTGTGCCTTCAGGCTCCCCTGAATCAGAGTGCAAATGGGGGTGGAATGTTCTTGGAACTGCTGAAAGGACTGAGTCAACTATTTGTTTATTTGTCAAAAGCTTACAATATAACAAACAAGAATAAACATAAGTTTAAATACAAGAAATAGGAACTAATAATTGGGTACAATAGGACAGGGACGGTAGGCACGATTGTGCGCTTATACACTAGTTTTTGTAATACATTAGGGGTCTCCAATCTTGGCAACTTTAAGCCTGGAGGACTTCAACTCTCTGGGGACTTCTGGGAGTTGAAGTCCGCCAGGCTTAAAGTTGCCAAGATTGGAGACCCCTGTCATAAATGGTCCCTTTTATCCCTCTTTCAGATTTTTCCACTATATGTCCTGGTAGCTTGATAGACTATCCCAAAATTGGTGCTTATATTCCTGTTAGTCACATTTCTCCCAGTCTAATACATTCCATGCCTGAAATGTTGTAACAAAGGTGAATTCATATAATTCTCAAAGTGATTCATTATCATCTCTATAAGTACAGCTCTTGTGCTCAGTCACATTGTGAGAGACTAACAACCAACCTCCTTGCTGCCTTTCAAAAGTTCATTTTGTCTAAGCTCATGTCTTGGCAAATTTAGTTGGAGGTGGTGAAGTGGGGAATGCAAAATTAAATAGGTTCAAGGACCAAGGAACAATTAGGGTGAACCACAGAAATCTTTTAAGCAACTAATGAGACAAATAGATCTCTAGATGAGTTAAACTTAATGGTGCATTAAATAAATACAGTAAAATTGCACAGCCTTGAATAAATTCCTTGCATCCATCTGTCGTGCAGAAGAGGTAGGACTAATGCCATCATCTAAGATTATAGAATATTACCAAAGGATTAAATCTAAGAGCCAAAGATGTTCTAGGCCAGCTACCTGCAGTCCTGAAGCCGGAACACTAAATATCCTGCTTTCCTGTTCAGTTTGCATCCAAATGTGAAATATTGTTGGAGACCTATTACCTTTGAATGCTGTTGCATTTTGGGCTGAGGGCTTAATAATGCCTTACAAAATTAAGTCCTGGTCCATTGAAGCCAAAGATAAGTTGTTTTTCTCTAACTAATAATTTTCTACCATCACATCATGATTTGGTACAAAAGCTGTGGAAAGAGATTCTGGGTTTAGAACTGGGTGTGAGCATATCTATAGATTGATTTAGAACAGGGGTCTTCAAACTTGACAGTTTAAGACTTGTGGACTTCAACTCCCAGAATTCTTCCTCCAGTTATGAGCTGAGGAATTCTGGGAATTGAAGTCCACAAGTCTTAAACTTGTCAAGTTTAAAGACCCTTGACTTAGAAAGTCTTCTTGATTTTGGAAAAGAAACATTCAGCTGATCCTTCAGGGTCTTTTGTAGTGTAAAAAAAGATATTGAATAGTAAAAGCCAGGAGGCTAACAGAATAAAAAGGTTTTGTTTCCCCCCTCCCCAAAAAAATAGAACAAAAGAGACTGACAAAAAAACCATGGAAAATATTAATAAAGTAACATTTTATTATAAAATTAATGCAGTAAGACAATTGTATATATTTAATACAAAAATATTTACGATAAATACATTAGATATGGATGATCAATATTGAGGTTAAAGAAGGAGATTGTAGAAGAGCCAGATGAATTATTTATTAGTGGCTTTGCTCAAAAAAATCATATAGTATTTGGATATTTTAAGCAGATGGGCCTAACCACAGGTATATTTTTAATTTATTATAATTTTCCACTTCAGCTTCAATAAAACCAACACAAAGGGCAATATGACTCCACCCAACATTGATTAGTTGGTTTAAACAACATATATCAGTCCTGAGGAGAAAATGTACTCTAAAAGGAAACACTTTTTGCAGTCTTTCTAAACACAAGTAAGGCTCTGATTTTACAGAATCCATCTATTGAAACAAGGCGTACCAGTGGTCCTGAAGGTTTTAATTTCCATTTATTTGCCGCAAATCCTGCTGTCACTCAGGGATAGGTCTCTCTGCCTGAACATAGTGGATTTGAGGAGGTGCATTCCCACCTAAACAGCTTCTTTCTGTGCTGTCACTTCTAGCATAGGAAGAACTGACAGAGGGAAAAATAAACATTTCCTGGATTCTTGGATTCCAGCTTCTTTATCAAATTGTCTTCACTTTGTTCCTTTAGTTCCACCCCTTCTATTGTCAAGAAGGCTTTTATTTTTCATGATTCCCTTGCCACCCCAAATTTTGGGAGCAGCTTGTACAACCACTCGTGTAATGACACATTTTAGTTGTTTTTACACAAAAGTCATGTTTGGTATGCAGTTAAAGTATAAACATGATCTTTTAGGCATAGACAGTTTCACAGTGAAGGCACTTGAGTGGACGAGTGAATTTGGGGATGGAATTTTGTACACCAGTGTCAGCCCTGGACTGTGTTTTGAAAAAAAGAAAATGAAAAATCAGTCTACTGCAAATAATTTTACTGTTGAATTTCAGTCGTCCCACCCTGGGTGTGAGGGTTCAAGAGGCTGTAGAAATGAGCATGGGGAGAACTTACGTAGGCTCTGGTTGCCACCCTTGAGTGAAAGCATTATACACGCTCAACAGACTTAGCAGCTGTTGGTGTGTTTGGTAAATTTTGTGGCGCCATTGCTGTCTGGAATATAAATGTTTACATATTCCCCACTTAGATTCTGACTCTGGTGTTGCAATGGTATAATGGGGTTAACGAAGGGTTTGTTCTCTGGTTGATTAAGAAATTGAGTGGCTATTACTGATTTAGAACTCAGCAGAAATTGAATAGTTTTAGACACTTCTGTTTCTGCCCACCAAACACTATCTAGATTAACGTTCAGATAAAATTATTTCCCAAAGAGAAGAGGATTGCTGTTTTCTGTGCCATTTTTATGGGAAACATTTTATGGGAAACATCAACCCATTTATTTCTTTTATAATTTTAGGCGGGTTTTCTTTCTTAATTTGCTTTGGTGTCTTTAGTGCTCCTTGATCAAGGATCTTCAAACTTGGCAAGTTTAAGACTTGTGGACTTTATCTCCCAGAATTCCTGAGCTAACATGACTGGAAGAGAAACTTTGAGAGTTGAAGTCTACAAGTCTTAAAGCTGTCAAGTTTGAAGACCCCTGTCCTTGATGGTATCAGTTGTGGAAATGTTAATCTGAATTAATTTTGAAGTCCTTATATAGGTAGTTCTCAATTTATGATCACAACTGAACCCAAATTTTCTGTGGCTAAGTGGCACATTTGTTCAGTGAGTTTTGCCCCATTTTACAACCTTGTTGAGTGAATCACTGCAGTTGTTAAGTCAGTAAAAAGGTTGTAAGCAAATCTGGCTTTTCCATTGACTGCTTATCAGAAGGTCACAAAAGGCGGTCACATGATCCCAGGACATTGCAACCGTCATAAATATGAACCAGCTGCCAAATGTCTGAATTTTGATCATGTGACTATGGGGGATGCTGCAACAGTCATAAATGTGAGAAACAATAAGTCACTTTTCAGTGCTATTGTAACTTTGAATAGTCACTAAACAAACTGTTGTAAGTTGAGGACTATCTGTAATGTAAATTTAAGTATATTGTACATTAGTCTGCTTTCTTCATACTGTGGGAATACAATGCTGGTCTACTATTGAAAAACCAGAAAGATTAATAAGAAAATTCATATGAACAATTCTGAAGGCATTATACAAGAGCTTCATTAGTACTGCTGTATACCTATAGCAGTGGTGGCTAATCTTTTTGGGCTCCTGTGCCAAAAATTGCATCTGCGTTAGCGTGCATGCACTTGCGTACCAATACCCAGAATGCAATGTACCTCCCACGTCCCCTGCACATGTACGTGCAACCCCTTCATGCCACCTCCTTACCTGCACTGCACCTCACAGCTGATTTTTCGGCTGGTTTGAGGCCTTTTTTGGTCTCCCAGAGGCTTGAAAAAAGCCTCTGCAAGGCTTTTCAGGATAATATATCCATTGTGTCACTTCCGGTATTACAAAAAGTGACGAAATGGGCCTATTCATCCTGAAAAGCCTTGCAGAGGCTTTTTCCAAGTCTTTGGGAGGCCAAAAAAGGCCTCAAGCCAGCTGAAAAATCAGCTGTGAGGCGTGCGCATGCTCAGTGAGGTAAGTCGGTAAGTTTGCTGTGGCTCACATGCCAGTACAAATAGATCTGCGTGCCACTTGCAGCATGCATGCCATAGGTTCACCATCACGGACCTATATGGTAAGACATTTACAAGTAGTCATTTCTTTTTCCTCATACATATTATTTTGTTCTGACTTCACACACATATGATGTGTGTGACTGAGATAGACGTTCCCTGTTAATTTTTCTGACATGTGGTGATCTTTATATGAAGTCAGGTAAGACTTTTTTTAAAAAAAAAAAAACTTAACTAACTTACCTACTTTTTAAAAGCTGTTGGATGCTTGAGGCCATCCAAGTCTTGTGGTTACTCTGTGCTTTTTTGGTAGTGCTACTGCTGATCTGTTTAATTGGATCATATTATGTAAGTTTCAGGGGAGTGGCTTGGGGAGGGATTGGGTAAAAAGGCATATAAACTTAATTGCTGTTTTCTTAGCAGAAATAAGTTTTATGGCTCTACCCTCTTCTTTTGCTCTCTCTGTTGAAGAGATAATTTGATGGTCCGCAATTACTAACATAAATAGTTCATCCTTTGTCCAAACTTTGGTTGTTGATAGCTGCATTTTTAATAGATCTATGTTACACACACCAGCTAGCATTCCAAATATTCCTCATTTCATGGTAGGAAGACTTTTGCTGGATTTCTCCCTAGGGGAAAAAACTCCAAAGATTGCACTGAGCAAGGGGGCTTTTCTTCCTCTGACAAAATAATTAGAATGGACATTGAATCCTTGTCTGTGTGATGATATTATAGGTCTACTTGATGTTGACCCCTTTCTTAAACCCATTTCCCGTATGAAAGCTTTGTCCATATATTCTGTTCTTATCCAGTGGTTGCCACAGTGATCAACAATGGTTCCATCTTCTCGGCTGAATTTGCTGAGACCAAATCAAACTTATTTTGAAGTCTGATGTTGTCCCATCTTGGCAATAGAGCTACTGGGTCAAGAAAGAAAGTGGGACTGGCTGCAGCTCTGTCTATTAAATCCTTTGTCAGCTCTAAGGCAGGCAGAGATTAATGTTTGGTTTGCTCTTGTGAAATAAAAGGCTGAAAAGAATACCAACACCAACATGTTGCCATCAAGTTTAGGGGTCCCCAGAGTTAGGAGGGCCATTTATTTGCTTGGAGAAATGAAAGAGGAAAGAATTTTCATCTGTTGGGTCTAGAGTTTTACCTACTGCCCCAAAGCTTTCTCAAAGTGCTCTATAGTTTGTGCTCACAACAGTGGTGAACTTATTATTATCATTATTATCTTTTTTGTTCATTAAACATGAAACTCAGTCAACTGAACATTAAAAATGTATCACAAATACAATTGACTGACACTAATGGTTGATACGGGTTGCTGCCCGTGTCCTAGGTATCAACCAACTATCTTCTTAAAATATACAATGTTCCGAGTAGTGCAGTTTTTTGCAGTTTCGCTGGTGTTATTGCAGGAAGCTGCAGTTTCTTGATGTGTTTTGTAAAATTCCTGGACATGGTACCAAGTGGGTATCACAATGGGTATCACTGTTACATGTTTCACCCATAATCGTGTAGTTTCAATGGCCAGGTTGTGATATTTTGTGATTTTTTTCCCCCCCAGTTCTTTTTCTTGAACTCTGGCATCTCCTGGTACAGCGATATCAAGAAGCAATATCAACGCTTTGGCCCTCGACAACTGTAATATTTGACATGTTGTGTTCCAAATGGCGATCTGTCTATATTTGAAAATCCCACAAGATCTTCACCATCTCATTTTGGACAAATTATTATTATTACTATTATTACTATTACTACTACTATTATTATTATTATTATTATTATTATTATTATTATTATTATTATTATTATATACTACTACTATTTTCAAAAACAGATCTAAGAGGCCAGTGAACTATTAAATTACATGTTTTGTTTTTTGTGAATATTCCTGCACAGACCCACTTGATTGTGCAACTTTCTGAGCCTTGTAAGCCATGTTGATGGATGCACAATTAACTTGAGCCAAATTTTATCTACGAATGCATGCATTTTAATGGCTCCAACTGTACTGGATAGACTGGATGTGTCATACATGCATACCGAATCCAAGGAGTTTCTTACATACTGTATATGACAAGTATATTTCCTCACCTTCGTCTCCAGAATTTAAGTCAGCACTAAGGAGGTTCATCTGTTTCATTCTCATATTAAGCTTATGCATTTAGTCTGAGATTGATCAGTCTAAGATATCTAGTCTGTTTCAGGACCGAGTTGGACTTTCAATCAAAATGTATGTGCTTCAATGTAATACTCATTAATGCATTATAGTCCAGCGGTTATGGACTGTCAGATAAGATCATGATGGACTTTTTGTTTGTTTTTGGAGGGGGGGGGGTTGATATAAAACTTAAAGCTGGTTTATTTAAAATTTCAAGCTAGACAATTTGATTAATATTTAATACTCTGCAGTAAATAATATATCTAGCTCTCTATAACATCTTTGCTTGCTTTCCAGATCTGGAATTAAAAACAAAAAATGGAATTCCGTCCTCAGATACAAAAATATGGTCATTGAATAGGTGGCCATGATAAAGGAGGCAATAAGAGGCTTTGAATAAAACCATTAAAACAATTACACATATGGGTCTTGTGGTGCATATATATTCCATAAAAGCTTTCCAGTTTATTTATTTTTTTCCAGTAAGAATTGACTTTTACATCAGTAGGTATCAAGCGGAGACTACAAGAAACAATCTTCTGTGCATACTTTCCTATCCAGCTGTGATGTAATGCTGCTCTTCTTTTTCCTTCTTCATATGCAATATCTCTACATCGGTGGTAGCTTCTCATAAAAGAACAAGCTGTCACACAGAGGTTGTAACCAATCCTATTACATCTGATTCTTTTCAGAGCTGTAACTTATGAACCCAGTCTTACTTCCTCCATTTTTGCTCTTTTGAGAAAATATTGAAATATCCAAAGGAGACGGGAACAACTGATTCATGTTAAATGAGAAAACGCAAGTCATAAAAATAAACATACTTTTTAAAAAATAGGACGCTGATAGAGAAATGAGAGACACTAAAGAAAGCAGTCAAAAAATGAACAAAATCAAATTTAAAGAAAACCATGACCTTGTTTAGAGATAGACAAAGCTAATGTATTACTCTAAAATAGTTGTGGTCTTTTAGTCAACTCTCCAAATCAATCCTTTTATTCTACATCTTAGATCTATCCTATCAACTTTGTATGCTGAAAAGGTCCAGAAATGCATGATTTCCTGTAATTTGTGCTTACAGGATAGATACTGAGTGAAAAAACAAAATTTCCACATATTACTGACTCATATGAATACAGCATGCAGAGACAACTTTCTCCCTTCTCCTTCACCCCATTCCTTTCTATGAAGCCTTGTTTCTTGCCTTGATAAATGGATAAATAAATTGATAAATTGATGACATTTGCCTAAACTAAATTCTGTGAGAAATGTACCCTTAATTGAAGTTTCCCCCCTCCTTCCTTTAACCCCTTTCAGTGACAACAGGCATGAAACAACATTAAACACCCATTAGAAGTGGAGTAATTATGTATGTGAATATAGCATAGGCTAGATCCTAATCGGGATGAAGTTCAGTTCCTGAGGATATCAGCAAATCTTAACAGAAAGGATCTCCTGGGGCCTTTTAAAGCTAGAATGCTGTGAGGCCACCTTGGGGAAGATGGGCTGAAGACTCCTTACATCCAAGTTGCCTTGTTGAATGAACTATTGTTCTGGGCAACTTCCCTCTTCTCTCTCCCCAGTTGCTATGAATGTTGTTGTTTGGGGTCATTAAGGAGTTCTGATGGCAAAGAGGCCGTGACCCTGGCAGGGTCTCAATAGCTATTGTCCCTTTTCTTTTTCCTTCTTGAATGGTTGATGGCCTGTCTCAGAGTTAGGCAGGGAGGGAGGATTTTCCCACAGCTGATGGATGAAGGGGGAGGGGAACGGGGGAGATGCAGAGAGTCCTACGCCCTTTTCTTCCACCCCCAATTCTGCTGGTTTCATCCTTGTGATGGATTATAATCAATTATAGGGTCTGTATAGTGGCTTGGCTTGCAGTTGGCTTTCCCATTGTAATGCCTGTTTCTTAAAAATCAGCCTTCCTACCTAATTTCCCAGGAACATTTTTGATGGGATTTTATTTAGTTAAACCTAATGAAAGAAAGTTTTTTCCCCCCAGAGATTAGAAATGAGGTAGAGTTAGAAATATCCAAGTGTTAATTTGTAGAAAACTGATTGCCTACATTGAGAGCCAATTTGCAGTAATAGTTAAGGAGCTAGACAGAAATGGGAGTCCTTTGGTCACAGAAGCTGGCTGGGTGACTTTGGGCCAGTCATTCTCTTCAGCCCAACTTACCTCTTAAGTGTAGTAATGAAGAAATGTTGGATTGGACAAAATTTAATCTAATAGATCCATATATTACTTTGTATTTCAGCCTTCTTAGCAGTATATTTTTCAAGATTTTTTTTCATAGAATAAGGACTAATCACAAGAGCCTTGTTCTTTTGAATTGTATTTTGCACATTGCTATGATATAAAACATTTCATGTAATTCAGATCTAAATAAATAAATTAAATTTCCAGATTTAACCTTTCCCTATTTTTTTGATCACTGCTAATTCATGATCTTCAGTTATCTGCAACAGGCAATTGTTCCTGGTATTGGTGTGGTTCCATTAATCTTAGCACCAATGTAATTTCTAAAACCTATCTTTCTGTTTTTAACAAAATAGGACTCAAATTAACATAGATCAACAGATCTACTTTTCTGTGGAGTTACACCTCTGATAATCATTTAGTATTTGTGTTGCTTATGGCTAAGTTTGGAAATGTCAAATGTTGATATTGCTTGACATTTTAATTAAATTCTTCTCATTTTAAGAATAGGTTTTAGATGTGTTTTGCTGTGAAATTCATTCTGTATCCTTTTTAGCCTCATATTAATATCATCTTGGAAGGCAGGTAATTTAAGACTGGATGTCAGTCCCCCTTCCCACCAACCTTTAAACAGCAAGATACTGACTGCTTGAGAAGTCAAGAGGCATTCGTGTCTGATCAAAGCTTTGGATCTGAGTAATTTAATAAGCTGAAGTCATGAACAGCTGTCTAAATCACCCTGCCTTCAGATATGCACACACGTATTAGCTCAGAGAAAATGTACATGAATGCACAAAGCTGCAAAATAATCAGGGTAAACTAAGATGGCTTTTGTGGCTGGTTAAATTGCATCCAATTTAGAACACAAGTTGCTAGGCACAGTGTTTTCCACTCACAAACTGCGTACTGTACTTATTAATATTACAATAGGTGGATTTGTAGCTTTAAGGCTACAAATCTCTGTTGCAATTTCCCAGCTATATAACAAGAATCACTTGCTATAAGAGACACCTTTCTTTCCATTTAGAAACCCAGTTTTCTAGATTGCCCAGTACATGATGATTTTACAGGTCAGATCATTTTCTCTTTATTGCTAGCCCACTAGGAGTATTTAGGACATCAATTCCTTCCTTCATTGCAGAGATTACAAGTATATGACATTGTGTTTCTAAGTCTGATGAACCAGGCACATCTATTGGCTAGCATAGTCTGACACTGCCCTACTCCACACTTCTCTTTTAATGCTGTCAATCTGGTTTTAGCTAGTGACCTTCGCATATACTTGAATGGACAAAGGCAGTCATTTTTGCTTGTATGTGTACTTGAAGCTATGGATGTACAGTCTTTTATGTAAGGGGAACCAGGGATGTTGGTTTTGCAGGAACAGGTTCTGCAGGAACAAGAAAGAAGAAGTGAGTGTGTTGTTGCAATAGTGTCCTTGTTATCCAACTCATCAGTGTAGTTGCTAGCTTGAAGCATGAAGGCTGTGGATGAGTCTTCATGGAATATTTGTGAGTATGTGTGTGAATCTTTTTGCAGTGAAAATCAATACTACTTTAACAACAAAGAAGGAGGAAAATATAATTTAGGCATAAGATTTTTCAATGCTAAGTAGTCAGTGTTTAAATGTTTTACAGCAGAGATGTTGACCTTTTAATTGATTTATTTCCCCCTCTTCTTGGTTCCAGTTAAGGCATTGGTAGATATAGGTCATAATGTACACAAGCCAATTATTTCCTAGTGCTCTTCTCTGAATAACTCTTTTCTGGGGAATTTGCCAACTTACTGTTCATTCTAACTATATAAGCAAGAATCGTCTATCATATTTTCTAGTGAAAATGTGCCTCAGTAAATAGTCATTCTCTGTTTAGAATATTTCTTTTGCAGAGAATGCCCCTGATCAGAATATTTATTTTTCTGGAACTGCAGTTATAAACAAAGTTAACTGAATTGAATATACATCTAAAAGATGCCAATAGTTTGCATTCTTCACATAATCTCAGTTATCAACAGCTGTCAGTTACATATGTCTTGTATCAAAGTTAATGAGACTTCTGCACAATCGCCTGTGTCCTTGGTCAGCACCACAGTTTTAACTACCACTTAAATTATGAAGACCAGAAATTAAAAGTCAAGATTCATAAACTGTCTTCACCTCATCACACCCCTGAAATTACATTTCAGTTTTATCTCTTACTGTCCTTTACACATGCAAGTACATATTGTCTGGAAATTTTACATTTAATTTTGTTTGCCCAAATAAGGGAATGCTTTATTTCTTGAGAAACTCTTAGTATACATCATTTGTACTTCCACATAAATCAGTGGTGGCTAACCTTTTTCATCTCCCGTGCTGAAAATCGCGCACCCAGCACCCAGAAGGCAATGTGCCTCCCCCCCATGTGCCACGCGCATCTCTGCACATGCGTCTTGTGAAAAGCCCCCGCCTCTTGCGTATGCATGACAGATACCCAACAATCAGCTGGCGGGCGGGCAGCACAGTGGGCAGCACACTTCTGCTCATGTGCCGGCAGAAGTGGCTCTGTGTGCCACTTCCAGCATGCGTGCCAAAGGTTCGCCATCATGGACAGTTTTCAAAATATTGAAGAATAGTTTGGGATGTTGAGGGGTGATGGTCAGATAGTCAGGTTTAGCCTCTGTTGAACCTTACAGAAAGAGAATGTGAGATATTCATATCTGTGTTCACTGGGATGAGAAGTAGAGTGTAGGAGGAGGTTATTAAATTAATGTTGTTTAATTTAACAGCGCAAAACAGTTTTTGTAATTGCACAGTGGAATATCATTCCCACTCCCCCTTTCCAATTTCCTTTCCAGCTTGACTTTGGTGCTAGAAAAAGAGCTGGATGAGAAAGAAAGTATCTAGTCTGATGGGCATTTGGTGAAGCAAGACTTGTCATTTAATTAATGTCTTAACATTGCCACCAGAATACATCACTTATATTGGTGGAGCTCCACAGTCCCTTGGTTTGTCATGTAAATAAGCCACCTTTTTAACTACAGATTTAAAGACCTTCCAGAAACCTCATCTCTTCGGAATAAGGTGGATTATACTCTTTATAAAGTAAATCATTATACGGTATAAACACGAGACCATTAGAATTCTCTCCTTCTGCCTGTTTGCTTTTCTTCAGAGATCTTAGAACATTGAAACTGAGATCAGTTGCAATAATTGCATATAATTGAGGATTTATGGTGATCTTAAAACTTCTGCCCTCCTTGGTTTATTCAAGACATTGAAGAAATGCCTTTTCTGTGGCATTTCTTCAGCACCTCATGAAGGTAAAACTAGCTTCAGAAAGAGTTTTGTTTAACCTTGCTCTTTTGCTCTTGTTCTTTGCGGCAAGAGCCTCTCATATTTGTTATTTTGGCAAGAAATGTACTATACTCCAAAGAGTTACCCCAATAATTATCCCAGGTTAAATGGTTGTCAAAATAAGCAATATTTTGGCAGCTGTTAGCTACATCACTGTTGGCTTAGTTTTTCTTCCTTGGATCAGGATTGAGAAGATGAGACAGCAAAACACCTGCCAATCAAACAGGGGGTTGTCAAAATATTTCCAGTCCCATGATGAGAGCAGGGAGAGCCAGTTTTTGCTTCTCAGGGTAAATGTGGAAACAACTAATGTGTTTATTCTAATAAATGTGTGTTCCTAACCTGTGTTTGTTTAAATTACATAGAGGAGCCCAATTTGGAAGATGAATTTATGGATGAGATGAAAGACTGTTTAACCAATTCATCACTTGCTGACTCTCCCTCATAAATTACATCCCTTCTAGTTTCTGATCTCCCCAAGCTGAACTCTTGGGGAATTTGTAGTCCAGCTTGGGGAGGTTTTTAATGTATATGTGTATGCATATATTATTTTATATTCTACCCCTCTTCCCTGTTGGAATTCCACCCAGGAGACATGCTTAATTTCAGAAGGAACTTCAGATACTATAATACCATGGGGTTAGATGCAGCAGAGAACTGACAGAGAAGGGAATGGTGTTTGGAAGTTTCAACATACTTTGGTAAAGATAGCCTGCAGTAGAAAATAGGAGCTCCATTTCAGCTTTGGTCTTTTAATGCATCTTCTTTTTACTATTATTGCATGCAAAATTGTCCAAGTAATCCCCAAGGAAGCTCTATGTCGACTCCAACCTTCCTGTTTAAGGGAAGGATAAATTATACAGTACTTTATAGTATATTTATAAGCAACCACAATTTATACACAGTACTTATTTTCTTGATGTTGAATTTAAAAGAAATAGACTAAACCTTGACTGATTGGAATAGTCTGTAATGCCAGTATTCAAGTTTGTCATGCTGTATTGATGTTGCCAAATAAAATCATGTCAATTTGTGTAGAATAGCCATTGAGGGATATTGAAGAAAAGTCCATAGTGCCCTCAAATTTATGAGGAAAAGTATGTCACGGGAGCTGGCGATTACTTCACTGGATGCATCAAATAGCTAAAGTGATTAGAATTTAAATTGAGATGAAATGGGGGAGGGGGAGGGAAAGACAGGGCAGTTATGCAGGAACAAATTATACGCGAGAAAGATTTACAAGTGCCGTATTCCCTAACAGTTGTAGTTTGTTAAAAACTTGTATTTGTTGATTTTTTCTGAGATAGCCTGAAACATTGTATTGTATGTGACTTGAATAGTCTCTTGGTCAATGGTACTGCTAAAGTTTCTTTTTTTCCCCCTAAAAATGATTACAAGTAGTCCTCAACTTACAACAGTTCATTTAGTTACTATACAAAATTACAACAGCACTGAAAAAACTGACTTATGACCATTTTTCACACTTATGACCATTGCCACATCCCTATGGTCATGTGAGTTACATTCGGATGCTTGACAACTGACTCATATTTATGATGATTACAGCATCCTAGAGTCATGTGATCCCATTTTGTGCCCTTCTGACAAGCAAAGTCAGTGTGGAAGCCAGATTCACTTAACAACCGTATTACAAATAAATGTAACAAGAAAAGTCATAAAATGGAACAAACTCACTTAACAAATTTTTCACTAAACAACATAAATTTTGGGCTCAGTTGTGGTTATAAGTTGAGGACTACCTGTACTAGCTTTGTGCTAAGGAATTTTCTTCCTCCTCTTTTCAACCCAGGAAGGAAAAGGAAAAAGCAGATCCCTTGTTTTCCTTTTTTGTCTCTGACACTTCATTGATGATTCCCCAAATATAGACAGACAATCTCCAAAATTACAACTTTGTTTTCTTTTGATTTGCTAAATTCCTCAGTGACTGGGTTAAAAAATCCTTGATAATTCTGCAATTAGAGAGGTAACAAGAATTCCTGCCAAGCAGGGGGAACATTAAACAACTTGGCTTTCTCTTCCTCCCCTTCTTTCTTCAACACAAACCACACCAGCTTCCATCACACCAGGTCAGTAGTTGATAGCAGATTCTGGTATATTTATACATTAATTGGTCCATGTTTCAAATCTTTCCTCTGAACCCAACCTGCAAATTCTTCTGAAGTTTTGAATCTACTGGTTTTCTCCAATGTCACTTGAAGAGCGATTTCCATTTCTCTGTTTAGATTGAGCCTGTTCTCCCCCTCCCCTTTTTCCAACTTTTTTTAGGCAGACTCTTATAAATATCAAGATTATAATTCATTTTCTTCACTGAATTTTGCTGCAGTATTGTTCTTAATGCTCACCTAATGCTTAAAGATTCTAATTCTGTTTAGTAACATTATCTTGTACATGTGCAATTCCAGTATCATTGATGAATTTATTTGGGTTCTTTTGTAATTAAAAAAAAACCCCAAACAAACCCTTCCACTTTCAGATCTGTGACTGTTGCCTTTTGGGTGGCAAATTTTTATTATGTATTCATGGTTCAATGTCACAAGATCCTGTAAGATAGATGGAAAGATCTGAAAGGGGCGGAGGGATAGGTAGGTTGGTGGATAGAAATAGGTAGGTAGGCAGGCAGACAGGCAGGCACATAGACAGATCTGAGGCAGAGAGAGAGAGATGGGTAATTCTTGTTTAGTGACCACAGTTGGGATTGTCAACTTGGTTACTAAGCAAAACAGCCACTAAGGGAAACCTAACCTCTCACATATAAGGGCTGTGGATTATGATTTTGGAACCATAATAATCAGATTATCCTTAAACCCATTAACTGACTCTACAGGCATAGATAAAATACTAGAATTCTCATTAGCTAGTTTTCTGGATGAAATAGGCTAGCATTTTCAGAAGGCTGCCTCTGTCTTATCTGGGGACTACAGGGTATAATTATTGAAATATAAAATGAACTTGCAACCTCCTGAGATATATCTGTTACTATAATAGTCAGGGATTTCATTGCTACTATTTATGGTAATTAATCTATTGCAGTTCTCTACTCTTCTGAACCAACCTTTAGGGATAGAAAAATGGCAAGCTAGATTTTTTTGAAATAAAGCTATAAAAAACCATTACAGTTGTCTGGAAAACAAGCAACCAATTTTCTGCCAGTCTTTGCTACTGGCAAAATAATTTTGGGAGACCAAGGGTTAATTCCAGCCTGGAACTTCAGTGCAGAGGTTATCCCCCTTGGCTTGTATAAATATTTGCCACTGGGTGTGATCTCTGTATTATCCTGGCTCTGATCATCTGATGGGGCCCTTGGTTATATAAACACCACCGCCCAGGGTTGATGCTGAGATTGTGAGTAGTTCGCATTAATAGTATAATGATTTTTATCCAATAATAGTTATTTACTTGACACTCCATGTGATTTTTATCCAAGAGGAATAAACTGTATTTAGCAAAAGGTTCATAGGTGGAACAGGAGATAAATTTCCTTATTGTTCTGCCAATGTTGTTTTTTTTTTTCTCCTCCTCCAGTGCTTTGTTATTATTTCAGCAGTTCCTAAGGGGAGGGGGTCAGATTATTCATTTGAAAGACTGAAACACTGAGAACTGAACATGGATCACCCCTCTTTTAACTTTCAAAGGGTCCAGAGTGCTCTGTAGCATGAACAGTCATTGAGAGCAGACACAGGACATGAGGATTGAGAGGCAGAGGGTCGCAGGAGCAAGGGCCAGCAAAACAGCAATTAATAAGTGACAGGAAGATGAAAACCATCTGTTTAGTTCCTCCTAAAAATGTGGTATAGAGAAGAGAGGGAGCAATTACCACTCAGAGAGACTTGTGCATGACACATATATAGGGAAGTAAAAGTGTGGAGACAGCATGCATTCAATCTGGGTTCTATGACCCCAGTAGAGGCATTCTCTTACATTCTGGTGAGATAGAAGTTCCCTGAGGTTGGGCTCCAGCACGAGTCCGAAAGCTCGGAAGACTAAACCTCTGTTCCTGGTGACCGACTCAGATTGGATCCTGCTGTCCCCTCACTTCTCTAGGAAGGATTTCAGGGAGGGAGGGAGGGAGGGAGGGAGGGAGGGAGGGAGGGAGAGAGAGAGAGAGAGAGAGAGAGAGAGAGAGAGAGAGAGAGAGAGAGAGACCTTTCGTCAAATCTCTCTTTCCTTCCACACCTCAATCTTAGCATTAATGCCACATGTTCTGTGGGGAAGATCCAAATAATAATAAGTGGTAACTTATATTCTTAACTAACTTGTATACGGATAGCGTGTGTTTTCAGTATTATGGGAGCCACACATTTTCAAACATTTCAATCATAGTTATGTGGTCTTATGGTCAGCCAGATCATGGAGGTCAAAGGAAGGGAGGAGAAAAAAGGCTATCCCTTTGCATAGCCAAAGAGTGCAGAGAAAGGAAATTGAGTCAGTAAACTAGTTCAGTTTTGTTGATATTTGTCCTCAAAACTCATTTGTCAGGAAATTCTGCTGTTCCCTTCCCTGTTTATGCACGGATCTTCGATGATCCACATCTATGATGAACTTGTAAACTTGGAAATAATAGCATTTGGGCGGTCATGTGAGAAGCAGATTAAACAGAGCTTAAACATTGCATTTGGTTTAGTTGCCTCTTTAGGTGATAAATGTGAAAACACATGATGTTTATTACTGTGCCACATTTTTTCCTCTTAGTTGGCTAAAACTCTGAGGTGTTTCTTTCCTATGCGTGATTTTCTAGGGTGCTTGAACTAATGTTGCTTTTTTTTTAACATTATTTTCCCATTTCTTCCTTTGCAGGGACCATCCGCCCAGTGCGGCGCAGCTATTATGACCCCTCCTCAGCCCCAGGCAAGGGTGTGGTATGGGAGTGGGAGAACGACAATGGCACCTGGACCCCCTACGACATGGAGGTGGGAATTACCATCCAACATGCCTATGAGAAGCAGCACCCCTGGATTGATCTCACTTCCATTGGCTTCTGCTACATCATTGACTTCAGCACGATGGGTCAGATCAACCGCCAGACCCAACGCAAGCGCCGGGTCCGTCGCCGTCTTGACATGGTCTACCCGCTGGTCACAGGCACCTTGCCTAAATCTCAGTCGTGGCCGGCAAGCCCTGGTGCAGCCAAAGTGCCTCCTGCTCCTGCTTGTACTTGTCCCCAATGCCTTCTTGTTATGAGCATAAAGGCAACAGTGGCAGCTGGGAGCAATGGAGGAATGGGAGCAGCAGCTAGCCAGCAGCCTCAGCCTCCACTGCCACGTAAAGCCGTCTCCCTTTCTGGCAGCGCCAAAATCCCCACGCCAGCATCGGTTCACAAGCCACAAGATGGAACAGCCACCATGCGTAGCTCTCTGAAGACCCTTGCGTCCCAAGTGAGCCGAAGGCAGGCAGTTAGCACACCTGCCCTCACCATGAGCAACTCTCCTACCAGTCCTCCTAATGCCAACGGCAAAGTGACACGCACCAGCCTTAATACATTGAACCGAACCAATCTGCAGCGCCTGGCCATCGCACAGTCCCGTGTGCTCATCGCCTCAGGGTAAGCACTCGTTTTTATTATTATTAAGTCAGTGTTGATTCCTGGCAACAGCCCAGGCTAGTCCCTGCAGTTTTCCTAGCAAGACTTTTGCAAGTGGTTTGCTATTGTCTGCTTTGTAGGGCTGAGAAAGAACGACTAGCCTAAGATCACTCAGTTAGCTTCGTGCTTAAGGCACGATTAGAACTCACAGACTCATGCTCCAGCTGGTGTCTTAACCATTGCACCAAACTGCCTTTAAGTCAGTGGTGGTATTCTACCAGATTGGGCCGGTTCTCCCGAGCCGGTAGTGGTGATGAGCAGCAGAGACCGAACCGTTTCTCTCCAATGCTCTGCTGTTGGGCCGGGCTCCCATACTAACCTTTATGTCCTGCTTTTGAAGCATAGCTGCTTTGCGTGGCAAACAGAAGCAACAGAGAGAGTGCAGGATTGCAGGAGGTGAGTTGGAAAGCCTCTGCGCAAAGTGTGTGTTTGGCATGCATCTACACAAAAAGTGTGCGCACGCGTGCAAAGCATGCCCACCGAACCAATGGTAAAAAAATTTGAAACGCAACTGCTTTAAGTACTCATTTACCACTCCTAATACTACATGATGGCATCCCTCTTCCTACTCACATGGAGGCATGCAGTGTGTGCCCAGTATTGTTTTTCCATTATCCATATTTAGACCATGGGTAGGTCACATCTGTTCCTGGAATATTGCAGATGGACCTTTCCCAATTCAGTGCCCCCTTGATATCTAATAGATTAGAGTGACTGTAGAAGTATGCAGGTAATATGTAATGCAATAAATTTGGAGAGAATGTTGAGGGAGGTAATGCAGACAGATTGTGAGTCAAGTTAAATATCTGAGCATAGGAAACATACTGCATAGATTATAAAGTGTGGTTCAGTTTTGTCAAGGTTTATGAAGAGGAGCCCATGGAGGGATTCTGCTTGAAGACTACATTGCAGAATTTTGAAGAATGATATGTCAGGTGCTTTGGGAATAGAAACAAAAGTGGCTTCTGATATTTGCTTACTGAAGAAACACTAGCTGTATGTTGTGTGAGACACAACTTATCAGAAAAGTAGGATATACTGAGAAGCTCTGAAGAAACAACAAACTCTTGACAGTTAAATAGAATAAGCTATTTGTAAATATATCTCGGCCCAAATACCAGCAGGATAGAAAATTCCTAAGGAAAACCTGGGACTGACATTGACTGACGCTCCCCATCAGTGCCCCTTCCTCTGTTCATCAAATCCCACAGACCCTTTGAACTATAAAACGGGGAAGCCTAAAAGCCCCTTTTGAATGTTAATGAGGAAGTGAAACATTCTTCTTCTTTACTCTTCAGCTCTGGAGTGGGCTCCTATCAAAAGGCCCATACAATTTTTTTTTCAGGCTGCTGCCCAATCTGGAAGGTACCCCATTCTCAGCATCCTCCTCCTGCGAGGCCTCCCTTGACCAAAACACTCTTTCTTGGACATCTAATTAGCGTGTTCCTTCTCTTTTGTATGATTTTGCTATCAGCCGTCTGTTGCTGGTTGCTCCCCCCTCTGCCCATGACCCTTTCAAAGACTTTCCCATGGAAGAGAGGAAGGGAGAAGGGGCCAAGGCGATGCTTCCCCAGAACAAAAGGCCCTGTGAATAACTGGGAGACACAACCAAGGTTTCTAAAGAGCTGAATGAGGAGAAGGCAGGGGAATGGGGAGGGCGGGACATGCCTCTCTCTTCAGATTAGAGGATTCTCTGTCTCTAGCTAGCTCCTTGATCTGTAACTACAGCAACCATTGTCCTGTTTAAAAGTTACCTCACTTTGTCTATATCTCAGCCCTTTCTGTCTCATATATCTCCCATCAATGCCTATTCCAGAGGCCTTGATAATTGCTGCACTTCTGTCTCAGGAGTAAATTCAAGATTGTTCACTTTTGAAAGCAGGAACTTGTGTCTGGAATGTGACACTTTCTTGTGTTCCAAAGCTGATGTCAAGTGTTGTCAGAGGAACCTTGGAGCAATCCAGTGTCATGCAAGCTTCTCTGGTTTGGGTTGGTTTCTACTGGTCTTGCAAAGCCAGCAGACTTAGTCCAGATTATTGATGCACATAGCTTATAGTTAAATTGAGGATGTGCCATGAGAGTAAAGCTTGATTTTGCAGGAATGTTTATGTGGTGCTGTGAGCAAACAGGATCCCCAAAGGTTGTGGACACGATCTAAGAATGTTTTTTCCCAAAACACACTGACCAAATTGTAGAAGTTTGTAGAAACTTATCTGCATGATACAAAGACGAAGAAACCTTTTCTAAAGGTTTTGTGGATCTATGATATTAAAACCACAATTGAGCCTAACATTTCTGTTGTTAAGTAAGACATTTGTTAAGTGAGTTGTGCCCTGTTTTACAACCTTTCTCACCACAGTTGTTAAGGAAACCATTGCAGTTGATAAGTTCGTAACATGAATGTTAAGTGAATCTGGCTTCCCCATTGGACTTTGCTTGTCAGAAGGTCACAAAAGGGGATCCCGTGACTCCTGGGATACAGCAACGGTCATAAATATGAACCAGTTGCCAAGCATCTGAATTTGATAAGATGAACATGGGGCTGCTACAAAGGTTGTGTGAAAAAATGGCCGTAAGTCACATTTTTCAGTGCTGTTGTAACTATGAACGGTGAATAAATGAACAGTTGTAAGTCAAGGACTACCTGTATTTTTCATAATGTGGTCCTATTTTATACTACAGAATTTTTTTCCACCTTGAGTGGATAAGGAATCTTGTTCGTGTTCAAAACACAAAACTTTTTTTGAAAACCATTCTATGCATACTTCCATCTGTATCCATTTGTACATGTCAACAAGGTTGTCCGCTATTCCTTCTCAGAGTATATTCAATATTAGGAAAAAATCTTGGTGGATCAGCTCAAGCATTTTGAGTCCAACACTGATCAACAATTTTGATTCAGGAAACTAACAAGAATGAATAGGAGAGCAACAGCTTTCCTGTCATTCTCTAGAAGCCGAGGTTTGATGTATGCCATTTGTGGTTCAGATTGCCATCACAGTGAATTGCAGTTGAGAGCTCAGTCTTTCATGCATTTGTCTAGTTCCCCTTTAAAACCATCAGATTTGGTGGCCATGTTCATGCCAGATGACAGCCAATTCCACTGTTCACAGATTTGGTCAATGCCAATCTGATTATCAGTTCATGGGCAGAATTTGGGCATTGGAGAGTCGCACCAGAGTAGTGAATGAGTCTATGAAATGCATGAAAAAGCTCTTCATGGGCAAATTGGTATAAATTTCTGGGTGGGCACCTGGATGTCTTAGAACCATAATATCATCCTAACTTCAGGCAGGAGTTATAGATCTTAGAGAAATTCAGCTCTGAGATTAAGAATAGGAGGAAGAAAATATCCTGAAATTATTTTATTTTTTAAAAAATGTTTCCTATTGTTCCCATGGCCTGACATTCCCTAAAACTCATCCTGTAATTCCTTTGGGTAGACTGATGATCATGACTAGAATAAGGTGATCACTATACATCAAACCATCTTTAAGGAGTAATGTGCTTATCGCTGATTTTCCTAGTGCCTATTAACAGGCTATTGACTGTTACCTCCCCTTCTTTCAAGATCCATTTGCTTGCTTGCCTTTCTCAGACTGGGTCTCCTAGCTCAACTAGGCTCTAGGGACAATGTTTGTGCCTTAGGCTGCTAGCAACCAAAGGCAGAGAGGTAACCTGCCAGGCGAGATTGTCTAGGCCTGGTACCTTTTAGGATATTAAAGAAAACATCCAGGGATCAATGAACAGGTCCTCTCCACCCTCTGTGTAGCGTGTATAGAAGGTACAGTGAATTCCTCTTTGTTCTCATAGTGTTCCATCTCCATCCTTCAGAGAATCCAAGGTTTGCTTTGACACCTGTTCACAGTCTCTTTCCATGTGTGTTTAATTCTCAGAGGCTCCAGCTTTTACGGAAATGCAGATTCATTTTCCAGCCATCTCTAATAACTTGTGTTTTATTCTCTCATAGAGTCCCGACAGTTCCTGTTAAAAACCTCAATGGCTCAAGCCCAGTCAATCCTGCCCTAGCAGGTAAGGGGACCAAAAATCCCATGGAACCAGAGCTACCATATAGAATAGAATAGAATAGAATAGAATAGAATAGAATAGAATAGAATAGAATAGAATAGAATAGAATAGAATAGAATAGAATAAAATTCTTTCTTGGCCAAGTATAATTGGACACACAAGGAATTTGTCTTTGGTACATATGCTCTCAGTGTACATATAGAAAAAATGAAATACATATAGCTCTTGATTGACCCTAACTAAGGGATCCTTAAGTGGGAAGATATTTTGAAACCCTGACTTCTGCAGGGTTTTTCCAAGATACACTGATGGAAGTGGGGAAGGGAACCAATTCTTTCTATTCCTTCAAGAAGTGGAAGAGGGATATGGAGTAAGTACATGAATGAAGATGCGAATTGTGGTGAGGAACAGAAAAAGGAAGGTGATGGTGATGATCTACAAGATGGGATATTCAATGCCCTTGTTGCTTGGGGATATATAGAAACATACAACTCAGCACATCTAAAAGGTAGAAGTTTTGGGAAAACAAGTGTACACCTGCCATAGGGAGGGAGTACAACTTTAAAAGAGAAAAAAATACTCATTTTAATTATGTGCTGAGGCTCAAATGTATTATTGTTGTGAATGTTAAAAATATTTATAATGGTTATGCATGTTTTAGAAGTTTGGATTTTAAAAAACCTCAAAGTTAATGCCTTCCAAATAAGTTAGCTTCCCAAACCCTGAGGCCAGCATCACATTTTAGTCAATATTTGAAGAGGATATGACATTGTCATGAGATTGTTTAATTTTCTGGTTTCCATTAGTTTAAAGCATTATAAAAATTGGAACTGGCAAAGAGCCACCCTGGGATAAATGGGTAAAATAGCCTCATGGATGAAACAAGATTCTAGCTAGCCCATAAGTGTAAGACAGAAAAAGCAAAGGAAGAGGCTGTTTACAAATGCTCGGACCCTCCTTTCTCCTGCCAGGAATCACAGGGATACTTATGAGTGCTGCAGGGCTCCCTGTCTGCCTGACTCGACCTCCAAAACTGGTTCTGCACCCACCTCCAGTCAGCAAGAGTGACATTAAATCCATCCCTGGCATCTCCAATACCTGCCGTAAGACTACCAAAAAGCAGACCAAGAAAGGTAAGAACCTGAGCTTCTCTCTTTCTTCCTATTGCCTCACCTCATTAGAATGACATAACTGGAAGGGGCAGGTGTCTAAAATATACAAACTCATAAAGAGAAAGAATGTGCATTGCAACTTACTCAGACATCATACCAAACCAGATTTTGTGCTGACTGAAGTTAGAAACTGAAAGATACAGTAGTTTGAGGCGCCAGCTGTACCTTGGGGGGGGGGGAGAATAACAACAAAAAACAGGTTAAGCTTGCTGGGTCAACACCTGCATCTTTCTTTTCTACCCCAGATTGCGTCCCTGGCTGCTTATGGCTTTTGGCAGAGGGAGATCAGGTGTTCTGATTCTCTATTGTTTTTGGCTGGCTGCTTCTGGAGGGTGATGGTATATTCCTGTCTTTGGAGGGTTCAGTCTATGGACCTTTCTTCCTTCTCTTCTCTTCTGGTTTCTTGCAACTATCACTCAAGCATTGTTCCAACACGTTTTGTTCTCCTGTGCTGCCCTCCTCCCCGCTTCCATTTTGCGATCCCATCCACATGGGTTTCTGTATCCGGTGATGGTTGGACAGTGGCAGATATCCAACCAGTGTTCTTCCAAAATGCTCTTCTGCATTACCTAACACAGCAGATGATTTGTACTCCTTTGGCTCATGCTTTCCCAGCCAGATTCAGTGAGCATGATGTATTGCACACTCTCTCTGATATG
The DNA here is from genome assembly GCA_015471245.1 of Laticauda colubrina. NCBI lineage: Eukaryota > Metazoa > Chordata > Lepidosauria > Squamata > Elapidae > Laticauda > Laticauda colubrina. Next base: position 32,603,991 of record BLBF01000032.1, read on the forward strand.
TGGCTTTTCCTTTTAAATTGACCTTTCTCCAAGGTGCACCACATCTGCTTGACAAATAGTAAGCCTTACTTCCAGGTGACAATGGAGTAAAAGAGGTATTAGAAGCCTGTGGTCCCTTGTGTGTCTGTGTAAAGAACACAGAATCACTGTCATTAGAGTGAGCACACGAGTTTTCCGACCAGCCTTGTTAAAAGGCCACAAGGGCAGATACACTCACCATGCTCCTTTCATGATAAAGAGCTAATGCTTAAGTTGTGCACTGCAATCTGCTGTCAGTTGAGTGAGCGCCTTCCTTATCCACCCTGAGCAATGACATAGCCAGATCTTCTTCAGGACGATCTGTTGGCATCTTGGCCCTTCAGATGTTCCAACACTGCACCCATCACTGCTGTAATTGATTCTTACCACTTTGCTGCTGGTCATTCTGTTCTTTGCTTTTCTTCCACCTTTCTCAAAGGTAGCACATACAGAGTATGGTTGTCTCATCAAGTATCTAGAGAATTGCAAACATCAGGGATAAGGGTCATTAGAGGTGGGTAATGTGTAGATACTGTGCAACCTCAAGTTCCATCTTTGATCACAGATCACATTTGATAGCAAAATAATGAAGCCAGTGGTACAGTGTCTCACCTTTTAGAGGGGTAATGTTGTACAATTAATATTGTAAAGCTAGGGTGAGGGCAATCTTTCAGTACCTGGTGTCCATAGAATACTTTGTAGGAGAAGAGCTTAGGATGGGGGGAGGGGTAGAGTGATATAAAGCAAGTGGAGAGATGTGGCACATATAGTTAAAACCACATTTTTCTGGTCCTTTTCCCAAATTTTGGGGTTTTTCTTTGGTTTTTAACTGCTAAGACTATTTTGGGCTTCTGCTTCACTCCATGAACATTATTTTTGCCTCAAATAGCAGAGCAGTTTTCAGCTGCTGTGGTTGGAGAGTGCTTTGAAGACCAGAGAGAGGTTTGAGGCAACTCTTGAAACTTTAAGTTGTTCACTCCTGCAAAATAACCCTTGGTTGGGTTAGAATTCTTCACAGATGCTCGAGAATAATGTAAAAAGTGATAAATTGTGCCTTGACTAATTAAGTGATGCAGTTCCATCTGTGAGTTGCCCATCATATCCAGGAAAATAAAATAAAAAAGTGAGCAAAAACATAACATGTTCCATTGTCTGTTCTCTGCCCCAAGATATTTCCTGTTCTTAAGACAGGATAAGGTTTAATTTTTTTGTCAGATTAATCTGTTGTAGTCTTTGTTTATCTATTGAAGACAAAGGCACATTTCCCCAGGGCACTGAGTAGAGATTCTTCTTTAAGTTTTGCTATCTCCTCAGTGCAGAGTTCAGTCACTCATCTGTGCAGCTGCACACAAAGGTTATGGGTACTATACATTCCTTCATAGAATTATACTCCTGAAAACAGCAGGGAGGCTAGAAGGATGAGGGCCATCATGTAAAGGAGTCAGGATTGAAACTGCTTAGCCTGACTTTGGTTTGCAGCCAGCTTTCATCTGGAGGCGCATTCAAGAATATTGCAACATCAGCAGGAGAGACAAACTGGCTCTCCCATACATGGGAGGGGTGTAATTTTGACTCACTGTGGAGTTTGAGCAAGTTGGTATGATGATTTAACCTCCATTCTTCTTCTTGTTTCTTAATTTTTTAGAGGTGTAGACCTAATTGTTAGCCTATTTAAGATTAAAACAAGCACATTCTTTCTGTACCCTGCCACTATGGCTGTTAACAGCAAAAAGCAGAGCTGTAGCGAGGTTAGAATACTGGGAAGCTTGGTTAAGAAGCCCACAGCAAAAGTTTTATCACTGTTTTTATTTTCTTTCTACTTAGCCTGCCTCTATGTATCATACAGCTTTACATAGGGACGCAGCTTCAGTTAACATACATTGATGAGGACGTTGCATAGTATAGGAACATGGAGGCTCACAAGGTTAGGACACTGGGCTGACAATCATCAGCAGGCTTGTGTTCAAGACCCATTGCAGAGCAGGATGAGTTCCCATCACATGCTCCAGCTCCAGCTGAAAGTGGGTGACCACAAGTAGATAAATGGGTGCTCCTTCAGCAAGCAACTTCATGGGACATGAAAGGAGCCTCTATATGGGTGTAGTGCACCAAAGTGCTTTTGACACGGAAGAACAGAGTACAACATGTGTATTGTTGTACTCTGACAATAAAGGTAATAATAAGAAAATTGCCTGCTATCATAGTTAGAATAAGGTGGTGTGCAACATACAGTGCTTCAACATACTGCTGTGTAGCTTATCTCTTTGGTGGATGTTTCCCAGAATACCAAAGTGGTTAAATTTATACTGCGCTAAGCTTAAGTGCAATGAATTTGGTCTTTGTTTAGTATGTGATATGAACCCACCATTAACTGTGTTTACACACAACACTGCCATAGTTTCTGATTTTGGTTTGCCACTCAGAAATACTAGTTGATTGAATGTCTAGGCAGACTGTGGCCATGTTTCACAAACTATCTGACTTAGTAATATCTGAACTGATGCAGTACAGATAGTCTTCAACTTACAATCATTCATTTAGTGACCGTTCGAAGTGACAACGGCACCGAAAAAAGTGACTTGTGATCATGCTTCGCACTTATGACTGTTGCAGCATCCACGTGATCATGTGATCAAAATTTGGTCACTTAGGAACTGGCTCATATTTACGAGTGCTGCAGTGTCCTAGGGTCATGTGATTATCTTCTGCCACTTTCTGAGAAGCAAAGTCATTGGGGAAGCCAAAACCGCTTAATGACCATGTTATTAACTTAACTGCAGTGATTCAGTTAACAACTGTGGCAAGAAAAGTCATGAAATGGGTCAAAAATCACTGAACTCATTTAACAGCAGAAATTTTGGATTAATGTGATCATAAGTCAAGGCCTACGTATATGTAAAACCAAAAGCTTGGGGAGAAAACCAAGCTCCACAAAGCTGCAGAATGGCACTTGCTCCCTCCCTCCCTCCTTCTCTGTCTCCTCTCTCTCTCTTTCTCTCTTTTGTAATTCTTTTAAAACTTGTAACAAAGCACGAGGAAGCTTTTGCTCCCTTCCTCCCTGCTTTCCATTTCCTGCCCTGTCTTCCGTTTTCTTGATGGCTATCAGGAAAGAGATGTCAGTTTGCTCCTCTTGTTTTGATGCCTAGGTAAAACTACAGAGGAAGTTTTGAAAAAATACCTGCAGAAGGTACGCCATCCTCCAGATGAGGTATGTCTGGTTCTCTCTATATAGGGCATCTATTTCTGCAAGTGTAGGGAAGCCAAGTGCAGTAAAATAGTTATTGATGCAGAGCAATATGCTTAGTATGCAGATTTCAGGGGGAAAAATTAAATTGTAACTATTAGTGGTGCAGTATGATGGTTAACTATGTATTGCTGTGTAGCTTATCTCTTTGGTGGATGTTTCCCCAGAATACCAAAGCGACTAAACTAATATTGCATTGACTTAAATGCAATGAATTTGGTCTTTGTTTAGTATGTGATGTGAACCCATCATTAACTGTGTTCACACATAACACTGCCATTAAGTTTGGGTAACAAAATACAACACACACACACCCTTCCCGTTTTGCCCTTGGTTTACAGTGAAGATGCAGGGAAAGCCAAAGTGTCTTGAGGAATTTTGCTGAGACTGAGAGGAGTAGAACCACTGCAGATGAGGCAGATAATGCTGACTTAGATGGTCAATTCAATATCCTCACTTCCACATGTAGCTTCCTCTCGTTTTAATATTGGGGATGGCAGCAGCAGATGAACTTCTTTTAGATGTATTGTGATGACTCGGGGCGTGACACAAAAATAACCAAGTCACAAAAATAGAAGAAAGTCCTTTTAATGCCTCCAACTTGGCCCCAATGTCCAATTATCCTCTGCTGGATATCAAACTCTTAAAGAAAACAGTTTACAGAGGGAGTAAATGCAGTCTGCACCCAAAGGAAAGTTAATTTGAGATAAAAAACCCAACACATCACTCTGAAGAAAATTACTACGGCAGGCAAGAATGATTAACTGCAGACTTCTACCAGATAATGCAGCAACCACAGTTCGGAGGAAGCCAAAACAGAGATAATCTCCGATAAGAATGCTTTGCTTCCAGCAACTTTGCCATGTGCAGTTTGTCCTTTTAACCAGTCCTCCCAGCTGCAGTTCATGAAGGGGATCAGGGCCCCTTCCTCCCCTGTAGACCACGCCACTCGCATTTCTTCCTTATCCGCTCCTCCCTGCGTACTCTAGGATGAAGAGGAGATGGGCCTGGGTCTTCTTCTGAATGCCCATCCAGCCTGTGCCCTTCCCCAGTTTCATCCACAACTACTGGAGCCGCACTCCTACTCCCTGTCAGCTGTTTCATGTCTCCCTCAGAGTCAGACTCCAACAGGGGCATTGTATCTATTTCCAAGGAGATCAGTAAGACAGCAACAACTCACACCTGTGTAACTTAATCTAAACTTAATTCAGTATTTCCCAACTTTGGCAGCTTGAAGATGAGTGGAGTATTCTGGGAGTTGCATAGTCCACACATTCTTCAAGTTATCAAGGTTGAGAAACACAGCTACAGACCAAGGATTCTGATGCTTTCTCACCTAACAATTTCCTGCTTCTCTTTAGGACTGTACCATCTGCATGGAACGCCTCTCTGTTCCCTCAGGCTACAAAGGACCTCAGCCAGTCATCAAGCCAGAATTGGTGGGCAAACTGTCCAAATGTGGTCACATGTATCACCTCCACTGCCTTGTGGCCATGTATAACAATGGCAATAAGGTGTGTTCCTGGGATAGGAAGGCAGAGTTGTGGTGTATTGCTGTTTTTGGGAAAAGACTGGGAAAACCAAGAAACTTATTCAAGGATGAACAGCTAGCAGTCTTCATATTTAAAAAAATAAAGGCCTCTGGAGGATACTGTGACTCCATGCCAATCGTGATGTTTTGTTCTGCATTTAAAGTGGAGGAAGACACAAGGGACAAGTTGGAGTTTCAATACATCCAATTTGTTAAATTCATAAGCTGTAGGGTAAATACATACCATAGTTTATTTGGCTTCCTCTAAGAAATGTTGCACATGCTGTAGGAAAAGTCTTTGTGCTGCTCATCTTTAATTGTGTTGTTGATTCTTATCCTGGAAAACAAGAAGTGTAATAAGAATTGGTTCTCTGAATTGGGATCACACAAGTGGCAGTATTTCTCTGTGCTTAGCAATCCCATGGATGATTTCTAATGATCACCATCTAATAAACAGTATTTTGATTTGCCAGTTATTGAATTATGATTCTGTGATGGTTACATCAGTCTAAAAATCTCATTATTAATGCATTGTTTGAGAGAACAAGATTCTCAGTCTCTGGTTATATGCCAATGTTTAGGCAGGATGTCTCTTAGCAGTTGTAGACTGCCTGACTTACCATTTGAAGAAAAAGCCACCATTTTAACTGCATTCTGTCATAGAAATGAACCAAAGCAGTAGAAATTGATTTTTTTTAAATTAAAATACTCCAAAACATTGACCACTGTGCTCCCAGCCAATCAGACCAAATACAGATTTGCAAAGGATTGTATAGAAAAATATACATTATCAGACACAAATAATTACAGTTGTCTAAAGAGGAACCCCCCCCAACTCTATTTTAACAATAAAATAATCGCATAAATCTAGATCTTAAGGCTGGTGCCTTAAGCTTCCACCCTTGATCTACATTCTTTCTCTACAATAAAGTACTCAATACTCCATTTACAAGGCCTGGCATTTTTATGTTCTGTTATCCTTGGGGGGTGGGGGTTATGCCCATTGAACTACATTGCCAAATCTTTCTTGATTATTTAATATAATTACATTTCTAATATTTGTACAGGAATATGATTTTAAACAGACAAAATCAACTTTTAACTAAGAAAACAAAACAACCCCCACGTTAACAGATGTGTTTTCAATCAATTTTCGAGCAGGTGTACATGGGAGTTGGATCATATATCACACTAAACTTACTTTGTTTTGGCTGTAGTTTAATGTATCCTGCAAACCATAGACTTGGGCTTATTTTATTCTTGTTTTAAAAATTAAAATTAAAACTGCATTTTATTCTTGATAAATATATATGTATGTGCATGTATATATACCTATATGTGTGTGTACATACACACACACACACATATATATATCTACAATTTTAAAAGCACAACTACAATAACATGGGATAATACCCGAAGGAAGCTAAACAGCGCATATATATATATATGTTTTTTAAAGTTTTTGCGGGTACTTACATGTGTACTGTTCAGCTTCCTTCGGGTATTATCCCACGTCATTGTAGTTTTAAAAGCACAACTACAATGACGTGGGATAATACCCAAAGGAAGCTGAACAGCATGTATATATATGTATGTATGTATGTATGTATGTATGTATGTATGTATGTATGTTTTCTTAGGCTTTCGCGGGTACTTACATGTGTGCTATTTAGCTTCCTTCGGGTATTATCCCACGTCATTGTAGTTCTGTTAAAGTTGTAGCAACGTTTCAGCAGAATCTCATCTGCCATCATCAGGCTTCTGTATGGATATGGGTCTTACAGCTCCTGGTTTTAAATTTGAGGCTGGTCCATTCTGATTGGTTGCAAGCCTGGATCTGTATTCATTGGACTTGGAGTTTGATTGATTGGTGTTTCTGGTTTCTTCTGTCTGTTTTGTGGCTTTGATTGCCTGGCAACACTCTGTTCTTGTGTTGGAGGCTTTCAGTGCAGCTTGGCTCCGTGTGAAGGGACGGCTGCTCTTCATGAGCAAGCTGCTATTCATTAGCAAGCTGGGTTTCACCTGGGTGCCTGGTGGGGGGATTAGGTTGGAGCTATCAGAGGGAGTCTGTTTTTGCCCAGGTGTTTGCCTGGCTTGTGGCATGGAGATCTTTCTATTTGAGAGTGCAGGCTTCCAAATGATTGACAGTCTGGTGGAATCATCTCTTCTATTCATGCTGTCAGGTCTTTTTTCAAACTCTATGGCTTCTCTGATGATTCTGTGGTTGGGGTTTTCTATAGTGGCTAGGGTTTTTGTGCCATTGAAGTTGATGTTGTGACCTGTGGTTTTCATGTGTTGGACTAGTGAGGAGGTGTGTTCTAGCTTTTTTACTGCATTTTTGTGTTAATCTAGGCGGGTACTTATTCTTCTATTGGTCTGTCCAATGTATGTGGCCGGGCATGATGTACAGGGAATTTCGTATATGCCTTGGTTTTCCAGGTCAATTTTGTCTTTGGGGTTCCTCAGGATGGCTGCTATTTTTTTGTCTGTTTTGAAGGCAGTCTTGATGTGTTGCCTGCGTAGTATCTTACTGATTTTATCTGTGGTACCTCTTATGTAGGGCAGGACAGCTGTTCCATGGATCTGTTGATCTTCTAGGTCTCTGTTATGTCTTGGTGTGTTTTTGTGGATCAAGTTGGTGATTTTGTTTTTGTGGAAGCCATTGGCTGTCAATATTTCAGTCAGGGTGCATAGTTCAGTCTTTATATGTGTCTTATCTGCCAGGCGTTTGGTTCTGGTAATTAGTGTTTTCACTACGGAATTTATCTGTGCTGGGTGGTGGTGGGATTGGGCGTTGAGGTAGCGGTTGGTGTGTGTTTTCTTTTGGTATATGGTGTGTCCCAGTGTGCCATCTGTTCTTTTGTAGATTAGTACATCTAGGAATGGTAGTTGTTTGTTTATTTCCGTTTCCATGGTGAACTTGATTTTGGGGTGTGTGTTGTTTAGGTGTGTTAGGAAATTGTTTAGGTTTTCTTTTCCATGGGACCAAATCACAAATGTGTCATCGATGTATCTTAGCCATAGTTTGGGTTTGTGGGTGGCATTAGCCAGGGCTCTGGATTCGAATTCTTCCATGAACAGGTTTGCAATGACGGGTGACAGTGGTGATCCCATAGGGGCTCCTTCAATTTGCTTGTATCTTTGTCCTTTGTATATGAAATATGTGTTGGTTA
>BLBF01000032.1:32612359-32676407 GCA_015471245.1 Laticauda colubrina
CAAGCTCACATTACTCTGAGAAGCACAAGGCCGAAGACACAGGCCTGAAGATGACGAATGAGATTTCGTCGAAACGTCGCCAAAATACTTCCAATTTTACGCGGGAGAAAACCCGAATAGCAAAAGATCCACATACAAATACCCGCGAAAACCTCAGAAATCACACACACACACACACACACACATATATGAATGGATGGTTGGATAGATAGATGATAGGTAGAGCATATATATATGTATGTGCATGTAAGGGTAAGTGTGTATATGTATTGTGTATGTATATGTGTGTGTGTGTATTTCTTTTGAGAGTTGGCATGAGAGTTTCATTTTTTTAATGTGCACTAGTATGTTCACACAAAAAAGGGATAATAAAGGTTATCTTATTTTAAGAGGAACAAACTAGAAAAAGAATACAATCATGGCTTTTGCTTGTTTGCTGCTGAAATCTATTGTTGTGAGTCTAGTCAATAATTTACTCAAATCAAGGGCAAATTCTGATAATTTACCGTAATTGAAGAATCTAGTTTTTCCTGATTCAGAATTAAATTGAAACTGCAGAATTTATTAGCTCCCATTTGGGATCCATGGACAGAAAGACACCCATCTATCTCTGAGTCTCCATTTAATAGTATTTTCAAGACTTTATAGCAGCTTCACTACTGTTCCCTGGCCTAAGAAAGAGGCTTTTTCTTGTCAGCTGAGTTCAAAACATTTTTGGACCTGTGAGGGTGGATTTAATTATTGAAAGAACATATTTTCTCTCCTTTTTAAAAATTATGTTCTCATGCTGCTTATTAAAACAAGGACTAATAATATTCTCATATTACATTTTAAAAGATAACTTGGCTGTATGCTTAAATCTGCAAACTATGGTTGGAAGAATTTAATACATGTAGTTTGAATAAAATGCCTGGAGGGGCTATGCAAATAGAGATAGGAGAGATCTTGTCTTCAATCTTCCTTAATCTACTTTTAGGTGTCTTTTTTTTTTTTTAATTTGAGGATGTATGAAGTTATGAAGCATTCTGGACAGTGAGAGCTTATCTTTCCACTATTCCTTTACCACTTGCTATTTTACAGTGTTGGTAGTGTAATTACTTAGTGTCATTTTGATGTTTTTTAAAATTCTGTGCTGGTGTTATTATTTATGTTCTTTGCTTTTAGGATGGGAGCTTGCAATGTCCAACCTGCAAAACCATATATGGGGTGAAGACTGGCACCCAGCCTCCTGGAAAAATGGAATATCACCTCATCCCCCATTCACTGCCAGGACACCTTGACTGTAAAACTATCCGAATAATCTACAACATTCCACCAGGAATACAGGTGAGTTTCTAGGCAGGGGTCTTAAAAGGATTGTAATTGCAACTAAGACCATAGTGGGCAATGTGGTATTTAGATTTTAACTGGATTTTTTATCCTGCTCCTGTAAACCTTCTGCAAAAAGGTTTCAAACTATTCCTGGTGACTTCATGGTCATATCTTTCAGTTTTTCTGGGAAACAAAATAGCCACCAGCCACCAGCTTCTTTCAAAATGTCTGTAGTCCAAGCCAACTTAGTTCTCAGCCCGTACAGTCTCAATGAGGTAATACCACCTGCTGAAGCTGAATTTTCTTTAGGCACATCAAAAAAGAGGTTTTAGTTAATCTGTGTGATAGTTGACTCTGTTGGATGTGCACTGTCTTTTACCTAGAAAAAAATAATTATTTCCTGTTCTTTCTAGGGACCAGAGCATCCAAGTCCTGGGAAGAGTTTCACTGCCCGGGGTTTCCCTCGACACTGCTACCTCCCAGACAGTGAGAGAGGCAGAAAGGTAGGAGACATCTCAATACTATAATACATATAAAAATGTGTCTCTGGAACAAAGGTCTAGTTACCAAAAACAGTATATTCTGTCTAGGACATGAATGTGTCATTGACTGACATTAGAGAATTTCTTCTGAGCAACTTACACAATAGTAGCTTATGTTGCTTTGGATTCTATGAAGGAAATAGAGGCCTAGAAAGAAAAGAAGGATTTTGTTGTAGTTGTTTCTAACCAACGGAGTAGTTGAGGGTGATAGAACACATATTATGCACACATATATCCCCTTCCCACCCACAACTGAGAATAATTATATCTTAGCATTGGAGAAGAGGATCCAATTTGCCTAGGGAGAGTTTGCTTATAGTTGAGTAAATAATTCAAAGCCAGTCAGTAAATGTCATGGTCTTCTCAATCTTAATCCAACATCTTCCCTATTGAATGCTCCTTCCAATGTGTTTGATGTAATCAGGAGTATTTCCTTTGGGAAGAGGGAAACACTGGAAGAAAGTTTGAAGCAGGAAAGGCTTTGGAGCCTCTATTAGTGCTTGTAAGGTTATTTCAGTTGTACAGATGTGCTTGTGGAATTTATCCATATCCATTGGGTGGATTCGCACCAGAATCCAGTTGTTTGCAAGAATATCAGGAGAAAAAAAATTGTGAGTGATTTTGCTTCGGTGATGCAAGCCCCTTCTCATTTGGATACCCTTCTAATATTCTTCCATTTCCTCTGGCAGGTGCTGAAACTGCTGTTGGTGGCCTGGGATCGGAGGTTGATCTTTGCCATAGGCACTTCAAGCACTACTGGGGAATCGGATACAGTCATCTGGAATGAGATTCACCACAAGACGGAATTTGGGTCCAATCTCACAGGCCACGGCTATCCTGATCCCAACTATCTAGACAATGTACTTACTGAGCTGACAGCTCAGGGAATAACAGAGGAGAGTGTGATGCAGGAGAAGGACTGAAAGTGTAAGAGGAAAGGGGAAGGTCTTTGTCCAAGGGAGGAGTGACAAGTATAGCAGCCTGTGCATGGAACAAGCTCCTCCCTCTTCCATTGTGCCTGCTCTGTCCTCTCATCCTCCTCCCGTAGGCCTCTTAAAAGGCTCAGCTGTGGTTAGGCAGCTGTGGGCTTGCTTAAATGAGGAACTCCCAGCCCGTTTTCATTTGTGGCCCACAGCACCTGATGTATAAAAAGCAAACAAACCTGGGAAGGTTTGTGTGTTCCTCTTCAGCATGAGGAGGAGTGTCCTGTTGAGGCCTGAGGTTATATTAACCTCAGTACCCATAGCTATTTTAGCTTTGTATCTCAAAATCTGGGCTTGGGCCCTCTCTGGGATGCAGTCCCATCTTCTGTCCGTGAACAATAAGGGATGGCTGTGGGCAACAGGCAGCTTGGAATGGCAGAATCATGTGCAAGTCAAAAAATATGGCTTTGTTTCAGAGGTACAGAAGATTGAAACCAGCTCTCTCGTTGTCATCCCCTCCCCCTTTCTTTCTTACCCAGCTAGGTGCCTGGTTCCATGTTGTCATGTCCCTGCTGCTTTTGTGTCATGGGCTCAATGTGAGTCATGATATACGCTGTCTGCCGGTCTGGTACTTCACTCCCTGCCAACTTCCTTTTTTTGAGAGGCTGCATCTGTAGTTCCCACCCAAGGTAGTTGAGCAGGAGGCCTGCTTATTGCTCCTTAGTGAAGTAGATTGGAAATTTGTTCTCTTGAATGCATTCCAAACTGGGTCAATGCATGCCAAATCTCTGCGGCCCGCTGAGAGCGGATGAGAGCAGAATGAATTAATTGTGTCTAGTATTTGAACTGAATGTGAAATAGGGGCAATAAATCTCTTGGGACATGTCTGTCTCCAAAGCCAAGCCCTGTTTTTGCTCTTGTAGCTGGGGGTGTCCCGGATCAAGCTGGGCTTTGGTTGAAGTGCAGACTAGCCCTCTGGGTCAGATCACATCAGCTGACTTCCCAGATCAATGCTGAGCTGTGTGTCCCAGTTTTGTTTGTGAATTGCATCATTGGGGAGGTTGCTCTATGTCTAATCTGTTTCCGTTGGGGGTTAGAATCAACAGGGATCAGGGGGGCAGTGAGGGAAAGACACGTCCTGTCTTTGTCCCCACAGTTCATGGTGGGTTCTTTGAACTTTCTGTATGGGGGAGTCCCCGGATACCGATTTGAATTTATTTACCTCTTGTTTGGGGGATTTGTCACATGTATTGTGTGTGGGTGTACGTATGTATGTATTTGTAATGAATGAGAAAGCGACTTTGAGAGTAGAATGTGTAACACAATGGTACTTAAAGTTAGACCTGGAGACTAAGAACTGCCATTGATTGTCATGGTATTAAAATAAGATTTCCCCATACACATACACACACAAACATACACCATTTTGTAAGGGCTAGGCCAGGATTAAAACCATGTGTCTGGTGATTGGGGCAGACAGGATATGAATACAATTATCAATAGATCTATGTTGTACACCTACGTATATTTGATTTGCATATTCCTCACTCATCACTTGAGACTTTCAAGAAGAGATTGGACTGCCATTTGTCAGAAATGGTGTAGGGCCTCCTGCTTCGGTGGGGGGTTGGACTAGATGACCTACAAGGTCCCTTCCAACTCTAATTATCTGTTATCTGTTATCCTCACCTCTTTCATTTCCATTAGTCTTGAGGCAGTATAAAGATCTCAACAAGTGAAATAGGTTCAGGTGAGAGCACAGAGGTCGCACAAGGTAAGACTGCAGCGTGTAAATATTCAGGAGCTCCCAAAGTTCTCATTTTTATTGGTATTTCTTTCCAAGAAGATGGAAACATGCTCATAAGCTTGATTTCTTTAGAAAAGTTAGCCTATGTATCAGTCTCCTCTTTTTGGATACCCTGATATAGAAGTTAAAACAATATCCTGCTTGCTCTTTTCCTAGTTCTCTTCTCCTAACATTACATTTTTAAATCTTCACCATAGTAATAGTAGAAAAGGGCTATCAGTGGTTTTGAAGTGTCCATCATAAAACTGAAATCCCTTTTGCAGTGAATAAATGAATAGAGCATTTTCCAGCTGGGTTTATGGTTTCAAACATCTTGTCTTAGTAGACAAGAACAACAAATTTCCCTTTCAAGGTTTCTTAATACCACCTCTCCCTTGTTCCTCTATAACCATGGCATTCCCTCATATGCAACTTAATCTCCAAGATAAGGGAAAGGACTGGGAATATCATTTTCTTGCCATCAGCATCTCCCAATGGAAGGGAGTCAATTTGCTTTTTTCTTTTATGTAGTTTGGGCGGATTGGTTTCTTCTTTCAACTCTCCAGATTTTTTTAAAATTGCATTGTAGAGTATAAGCAACTTGATGAAAGAGTCTTATCAGGAATGATAGTTTTTGGTTTCCGAATTTTGGGTCCCAAAGCAGATTGTGTGGGCGCTGGTAGTGGGATAGGGAGCGGGAGGGTGGGATATGGGAGCCATATTGTATATTGTTTGTTGTTTGTGAACGGTGCGTTTTGCCCGTCTCTTAGTTCGTTGCCTTGCTTGAGGATGGCACCCTTGGGGTGTAATAATAAAAGGAAAATTCCACTGCCAGTTTGAAACATATGTTGTGTTTGTCTTTTCTAAGTCTGTGCTTCTGTTTGTTGCTTATATCTTTTTGTTTCAAAAGTGATCGTGTACAGTTTACTTACCTGGAGAACCGGTAAGGGGAGAGGGCTGAGAGGAGTATTTTTTCATTCACAATAAATGTTGGAGAATCAGTTCAACAGAAATGAACAGAATTTGTTCACTACAATGGAGTAGTCCTAAATTACGTAGTAGTATATAATCATTTGGGGACAAATTGAAATGTCCCTCTTCCATGGAAGAAAATTATGTGAATGCAAAAAAACAAAAACCAATTGAGTTATAAATAAAGTTGGAACATATTTATAGAGAGGCTAATTGTCAAGGACTGTATAAGGCTTTTTTCCTGAGGGTTTCCGTGACTGCACAATGAGCAGAAATCAAAGCGTCTCTTTCTCCTCAAACTAAAGTAATGCTGGAAAAATCTGGGCTTGCAGAGTGTTGCCTCTTGTGCAATGATTACAGAATCAAATGTTGGTCAGAACTGGGTCAGATAGAAACAAAATCCAACTCAGACACCAGATTGAAAGAATTTTGATTTTTTTTTTGGTTTCTTTTTTCTTTCTGAATAACTTTTAAGGCATTTCATACAACTTGGAATTATATTCTGTTCTGTTTGTTTCCTTGATGAGAACACAATATGCCAGGCAGCCACACAGTTGCTGTTCTTACTACATTAGCTTTCATTATCACATTTCAAGATATGGCACTTGTTTTCTGAATCCAAAGATATTCTTATGCAAAAGCACTAGATATTATTTTAGCTGTCAAAATGTTTTCTCACTGAATTTCTACCTTTGCATGTTTTAGGTTTTTTTATATATAACTTGAGTGCAACATTTTTGCATCTTCTGTCACCTTTTAAGAGGGATTCCTTACTGCTCAGAACATTAAGCTATAACCAGGACAATGAAATAAAATAGAAACAAGCTTTCAGAAGGTTGATGTGGTTCTTTGACTGCTCCCTAAGGCTCCTTTATACAAAATGCTGTTTCCTAAAGTGTATTTCTGTTAAATTTGTGTTTTTACAAAGAGCACAATTTATATATTTTTGCAATTTAGACTATATTTTAATGCATTATTATTCATGAAGATTTCTTTGTTGGATCAAATAAACCAAATACATGTGATTTTCTAAGTGCCTGCTTATTTTCAGGCAAATAAGGGGGACAATTCATCAAATAGGAGTTCAAGCACTGTGATTTAAGGGAAAAAAGAATCAAGAATGAAAGTATCTCAAGTGCAGGTAAAAATAGGTTATTGTGTAGAAGCCCAACAAAGGCACCACAAAAGCCCATGTCCAAAGGCTGGACTTTCCTTCCAGGAATAGGGGGAGTGACTCATTGAAACATTGTGCAAAATTTCCTTTTTCTAACACCTTTCCCATGAGGATATGCATTCATGTAAAGAACTGAGCACAGAGGTCCTATTCTCAAGGGAATAAATGGTGCTAATGCACCAGACTTGTATTTTACTTGTGGGGGGAGCTCATGGGAGGGAGGAGGAAAAGAGAAAGAAACCTGTCTTGTTGAAAGATAAAAGCCCTCTCAACTGTTCTTCATCCACACTTTGTATCACTGAATAAGATCTAACGTGAAGTTGCTTTGAATTCTGTTCTTGTGTCTTCTCCCCATTTCCTTCTTCCATCCATCCATCCATCCATCCATTCATCCATCCATCCATCCATCGAACAATCTTTCAGAATGTCCCTGTTCACCAAAAAGAAGAGAAATGTTAACCATGCCTGACATTGTAGGCAAACTATACCTATCTCTTGAAAAGAGAAATTGCAACTTACCTTTATTATTACCTAACTTGTCCAGAGTATATGTCTAGAGTATAATTTTGCTAAATCCTCATATTATCCATTTTAGGATTAAAATTCAGGGATGAGGAAAATATAGCAAGTATATTTTAGCTAAGTCGGTACTTTTAAACTACAAGAGAGCATGGCAGTCAACTTTTCCAATGTTCACATGTTGCCAGAACTAAAATAAACGCATGAGAGAAGGACAAGAAAATTAGCAGAAATTGTTCCAAAGTCTAGAATTGCTAAGCATAAAGAAATGTGAGTTACAACAAGTGGATTTTAGTTAGTGGTGGGATGCAAGAAGAAAGAATATGATTGTGTAAGGTAAAAATATCTTTATCATCGGTAATAATGATGAGATCAACCCAACTAAAGGCCCTGTCACACTGCCCAACGGATGCAAAACGGACACAACGGACGAGAAAAATGTTCCATCTGTTGTTATCCGCTCTCAGAAGGGGCAAAAATTTGCATAACCGGAGCGGATAACACGGACGCGGGGAGGACGCAGGGCGGATGGAAAGCGGATGCGGAATGGAAGCCCAGCAGATGGAAGCGGATGGGAGCGGATGGCACATCCACTAGGCTTCCGGGGGACCTCAGCAAAGCAGATGTGGAACGGATACAGCGGATGCACAGCGGATGCACAGCGGATGAAGCGGATGCACAGTGGATGCACAGCGGAAGCCTAGCGGATGCCGAGCGTTAATTGCGCATGCGGGGAGGATGCATTGTGTCAGCCCTGCGGAAATAACGGAAGCAGCTCGGAAACAGGTCGCCATTCAGAAGACCTGCTTCCAGACACATCGACTGCCTTGCCTGTCCTGCCTGCATGTCTGCCTGCAAGCCTTGCTGCCAGCCTCCCTGCCAGCCTTGCTGTCTGTCTGCCTGCCAGCCTTGCTGCCAGCCTCCCTGCCAGCCTTGCTGTCTGCCTGCCTGCCAGCCTTGGTGCCTGCCTCCCTGCCAGCCTTGGTGACAGCCTTCCTGCCAGCCTTCCTGTCAGTCTGCCAGCCTTCCTGCCAGCCTTCCTGCCAGCTTGGTGCCTGCCTGCCAGCCTTGGTGCCTGCCTGCCTGCCAGCCTTGGTGCCTGCCTCCCTGCCAGCCTTCCTGCCAGCCTTGGTTCCTGCCAGCCTCCCTGCCAGCCAGCAACCCCACAACCATGCTGAAGCACAGCAAGCCTCAGCCATCTGCTGCCAGCCCTTGAAAGAGGGACAGGGCTACCATCCCGCCCCCTGGCCCTCACTCTGGTTCTGCTGGGGCTTCTGCAGCACGGGCTCACTCTTCTGGGGATGGGGCTTCTGCTGATTCTGCTTTTGGAGGAGCTGATGACAAGCACTCCAGCACCAGCCACCTCCACAGCACCTGGACCCTTCACCCCTGAGACTGAGCGACCAAGAGGAGTGCCAGAGACTCATTTTTGTTTTATAACTTCTTGTTAATAAAGTCTATTTTTGATTCATACACTTGCTTCGTTTCTTTTTTTTAATAAAGTCTTGGTGGAAACTTTTAGAAATGGTTTAAGCCTTTGCATGCTTGTGGGATGGGTTAAGATAGCAGTGGGATGGGCAGGGATACCTTTGGGATGGGTAATAGCTGTGGGATAGATAAACCTCCAGTGCAAGCATAGTGGGACTGTATGGGCCACCCTCCCAACTGCCACACCTTTGGCCCTTTATTATCAATAACAATGTAAGCATTGATCCACACATTTGAACATAAACACAACTCTTTATCAAATGCCCTGTTCATTGTAGGCCCACCCAACATACATGGCCCAGTCTCATCAGTGTGATGAGACAGGCTGAAGGAAGCATCCATTAAGCATCTATCATCCTGTCTTGCCACTCCACTGCTCCAGCTGGGGAGTTGCACCAGTGTTTCAGGAGGTTGCGCTGCTTCTTCCCTTCACATGAGGCTCTGTTGGGGCCTTGCACATCCTGAGTGTCTATCAGGTTTCGCCCTTGCCTCCATTCCCCAGGCTCCATGTCCCCATTGCCTTGTTGGAGGTCCACGAGCCTGTTCTGCAAGACTGGGTAGCGGGTGTGCATGAGATTGTGCAGAATGCAGCAAGCTTCCATGATCCTCCTCACAGTCTCTGGGCGATGCTGCATGGTGGTGAGAAGTACCTGGAACCTGTTGGCCAGGATGCCAAAGGCGTTCTCCACCACCCGCCTTGCCCTGGACAGCCTGTAGTTGAAGATCCTCTCTTCATGGGTGAGGTATTTGGAGGTGTAGGGCTTCATGAGGTAGGTTGTGAGGGAGAAGGCGTCATCCCCCACGATGAAGTAGGGCACATCTTGTGTGTCGTTGGGCAGGGGTTCTGGATCTGGGAAGCCCACGATGAGGTTGCGTTCCAGCCCCTCCTTGAGGTCACTGGCGTTGTATACCTGGGCATCTGAAGATGAGCCCTTGCCTGAAGCATCGATGTACATGAACTTGTAGTCAGCATCGACCATGGTGAAGAGGATGATGCTGAAGAAGCCCTTGTAATTGAAATAAGTGGACCCCGACTTGGCTGGAGATTTGCAGGCCACGTGCTTGCCATCTATGGCTCCAACGGTGTGTGGGAAGTTCCACTTCTGATACCACTGCTCTGCAACTTTCTTCCAGCCTTCTTCAGTGGAGGGGAACTAGAGGAGCTCCTCCTTGTATTATTCGATGATAGCCTGCACCACTTCTCTGACCACAATGCTGATGGTGTTGGGTGGCACCCTCCATCCGTACTGCATGCTCCTGTAGGTGGTCCCTGAGGCCAGGTGGCGCAGAGTGAGTGCCACCTTGAGCCCAGGTTCCAGGCTGGGCCAGAAGTTGGTGTTTGCCTTGGTGAACCTGGGTGTCAGCTGCTGCACAACTTCGTCAAACATGGCTGGAGGCATCCTCATGAAGTTCTGGAATGCCCGAGTGTCTTCATTCCTGAGCTCCACCATCAGCTTGTTGTACAGTCCGTCCTCTGCTCTTCTGGTGAACCATCTTCGTACCCAGACTCTTCTTGGCCGCCCTTTTTCTTCCCGTAGTAGAGTTCACAGAGCCTGTCAATGGCTTTGCACTGTTGCAGAAGGATGGTGGCTGCCAAAAGGACTGTGTTACGATCCACGGTGGACATGACTGGATGCTGTGGAAGAAGAAGAGTCAGATGAAAGCTGCAGAGGTCTGCAGCAGGGCTGCTGGTCTGAAAGTGAGATCCAGATGTGTTGCTCCCCCTTTTTATAGGCAGTATAGGTGTCCCTTTGCATCCTCTAGGCATCCTCTAGGCATCCTCTAGACATCCTTAATATCTGAGATAGGTCCCCTCTGCGGACGTTTTTTCCGTTTTACATGCTTTGTTTCCGCTTGGCATCCGTTCTGCATCCGTTCCGCTTCCTCCCTGCGTCCGAGCGGATGCGAGTTGCGCGGATGTGCAGCGGATGCCTAGCGGATATAGCGGATGCGTAACGGATGCGTAGTGGATGCAGAACGGACAAATTGGATACATTTTCCGCGCAAAAGTTTTGAGCAGCTCAAAACTTTCTGAGCGGATGAAACATCCATAAACGGATGCTGGACGGATAGAGAGGAAGCAAAACGGAGGCAGTGAGTACATCGCGTTAACCAATGGATGGCAAGCTTTTTTGTCCGTTTTACATCCTCTTTGCATCTGTTGGTGCAGTGTGACATGGGCTTGATCTTGTTGTCTCAACTTAAAAAACAAAACAAGATCTGGCTTGAGAAATATTGGGATGGGAGACTATTAAGAAATCCCAGGGGTAAATGCTAGTCTAGAGATTGTAAAAGGCACCTTAGTAGAAAACAGTGACAAACCTTCCCAGCATTATTACCAAAAGAAAGAAGTATGTTACAAAGTCATCCAGAGCTGAGTTCAACCTAGACATTCATCAATCATCTGTGAGTAGCCATTGGATTCTAGACACAATTACTTCCTATAATTTGCTGTGGAGCTCTTTCCCCACTTGACTAATAATCTAAAGGCAAAGTAAAAATGTAGACTGTCACTAAATCTGAAAGTAAGACGAAATAACAATTTGGCTTGAGTGTGTTCTTACTAATGCCAAACGTTGCTGTTTTCAAAATGACTCACTAACCACTAATTATTAAGGAGCCATGGTGGTGCAGTGGTTAGAATGCAGAATTACAGACTAACTCCTACTGTCAGGAGTTTGATCCTGACTGGCTCAAGCTTGACTCAACCTTCTATCCTCTGAGATCAGTAAAACAAGGACCCAGATTATTGGAGGCAATATTCTGACTCTGCTTAGAGAGTACTGAAAAGCACTATGAAGTGGTATACAAGTCTAAATGTTATTAAGGACTTTAAATACAGGCTAAACAATAGCTTTCCCATGTTTTTTTGAAGACAGAAGGGATACTCCTCTTGATTTAAAATGGAAGGTTTTCCACAGTTTTTGCAATCGGCTATAGTGAGATAATAGATCTTGTCAAACCTGAAGGCTAAAACAGATTTGCATAAGTTTTCCACATTTATATCTCATAGGCCATGTTCTACACAATTTCCCTAAATTGTGAAGCTCTCCAAACAGTGTACTTCAGCTCCTAGACAGCAATGACCATGCAAGGTGAAACATTCTGGGAGCTGAACTCTGCATAACCAGAGGGCATCCTGGTTGAAGAAGGTTGTCCCATAGGTGACAAAAGAGCAGATGCTGGGAGATAGCAAAAGCTTACATCTATCAGGCAGTGCTTGCCCCTCCACATTTCTGTTTGCAGTGACTTCCTGAAGAAGTGCACCTTGGATGCCACTGCAACTTCTGTGCTTTTTAATGAGCTGTCGCAAGAAAGAAGGTCAATCCACATACCATGCCAGCAGGATCATTTCTGATTTATTCCTACATTACTGATTTGGGCATGGTGTAGCAGTATAAGACACAAAATGCACAAACAAAAAATATGACACAAATGCTTATTTACAAGTCTTATTTATAGCGTCTTCGTGTTGCCAACCTGGGATTTGCACATATTCTCAAAGGTTGTCAAAATAGCTTTAATCAAATACATTTATCAAACTTTCAGCGTGAATTAGATTGCTCATAGTGATGTTACAAACTTTCTCCAGCTTTTTAAACAGCATTCAATGACAACAACTTTCTTCCGTGTGCCCAAAGTAATCCCCCTAATCCACACATGTTACACAACCTGTAACATCCAAGCTAACTACATGCAACAGTAGGACACATGTGGAATTATTTTGGGTGATGGGTACCCTTGAGCCAATCTGCAAGGGACCATTGCTCAGACTCCAGAGCTGCTGTTGCCACTTGATATCAAAGCAGCCATCCAGAGAGACCAGTGATCTGGTCCAGGGTAGGGCAACTGCCAATATTCCTAATCAAATGGAAAGCATATATTTTTTGTCCCTGATTTTGCATCTAAGGCTTCACGTGAAGGGAAGAAGCAGCGCAACCTCCTGAAGCCTTCAGGTTTGACAAGATCTATTATCTCACTAGAGTCCGATTGCAAAAACTGTGGAAAACCTTCCATTTTAAATCAAGAGGAGTATCCCTTCTGTCTTCAAAAGAACATGGGGAAGCTATTGTTTAGCCTGTGTTTAAAGTCCTTAATAACATTTAGACTTGTATACCACTTCATAGTGCTTTTCAGTACTCTCCTGAAACACGTGCAACTCCCCAGCTGGAGCAGTGGAGTGGCAAGACAGGATGACAGATGATTAATGGATGCTTCCTAGAGCCTGTCGCATAACACTGATGAGATTGTGCCATGTATGTTGAGTGGTTCTACAATGAATAGGGCATTAATAAAGAGCTTTGTTTATTTTGAAATGTGTTGATCAATGAATAAATTGTTATTGATAAAAAGGTCCATATGTGTGGCAGCTGGGATGGTGGACCATACAGTCCCACTATGCTTGCACTGGAGGTTTATCTATCCCACAACTATCCTTATTTATCCCACAAGCATGCAAAGGCTTAACCCTTTTTTCAAAGTTTTCACCAACACTTCACTAAGGTAAAAAAATGAACCAAGTGTCTTAAGCAAAGAAAACCTTTATTAACTTTCTTAGGTAACCTTTATGACTTTATTAAATAAGCAAAATGAACCAAGTAAACTGAATTAAGTGTGTTAAGCAAAGATAACCTTTATTAACTTTCTTAAGTAAACTGTATGATTTTATTAAATAAGCAAAATGAACCAAGTAAAGTGTCTTAAGCATTGATAAACTGAACAAGTAAACAACTCAGCCTCTGGCACTATTCTCAGTCACTCTGAGTCATATCCATGGTCTCAGCTGTTAAGCGGGCAGGGACTGTGGAGGTGGCTGTGGCTTGAGTGCTGGTCTGAGGCGCCATTGGGGTGCTTAGCCCCGAGAGTACAACAGGGGATGGTGTGTTCAGGAAGCTCTCCGAGAGCTGACTCAGTCCCGTGAGGTTGAGAGGCCCTTCATCAAGTACCTGAGATGTGAGGCACAAGACTGATGACAGATTGTCCGTTGATGGGCTTGGCTGTGGGGTGGAGGAAGGAGGAGTGTAGTGGGGCTGTCTGGTCTGCAGCTGGGTGAGGTGTGGCGTCTGTGGCGTGCGATGAACCTGGGCCTGGACTAGGAAGGTCTGTTTTTGCTGTGGGAAGTCCTGGTACTCGTAGCCTTGGTAGGTGATGGGCTGTTGAAAGCCGTGGAAGGGCTGTGACATTGCCTGGGGTAGAGGAACAGACCTGGACTGGGAAGGAGCAGCTTCAGCTGGGCCTTAAGGGTTGTGCAGAAGAGCTGTTATCTTCTCCTTCATCACATGGTACTGGGCCTCGGGCAGGTCCCTGAGGGTCTGGCTCACGTAGGTGATGAAGGTGTGGCGGCCCGAGGATCCTCTGTCGAAGTGGACCAGCTGAGAGAGAAGTTCTGTGCTGGTCTTCATTGTGTCCCTGATCTCCAAGAGGATACTGTGGTTCTGGCCCTCCAGTCTGCCTCTCTGTCTGCATCCTGTGGAGCTCGGGGTGGGGGTGGGGGTGGGTTGGTCTCTGGTAGCTGCTGCTTCTTCCTCCATTTGTGACAGGGGATCCTCCAAGTCTGCCGGCATGGGGAATGCAGCTGTCGGGGGGGTCTCTGCCGTGGGGCCCTCCGAAGACACCTGCCTGGACACGGTAACTGGCTCCTGGCTGGAAGAGGACTGGCTGTCTGTGGGCTGTCTGAGGAAGAGGGTTGTCAGAGGGGCTGCTCCTCGGTGGCGGATCTCACCCTCCAGGAAGCTGCATTTGGCCATGACGTACATTTCCCGGTCAGTGAGCTTGACAGCGGCCTGGCCAGATTTCTTGAGATGCAGTTTGCCATACCAGGTGTGCATGTGCTTTCACCATCCCAGGAGTACATCCGCAGTGTAGCCCAGGCTCTCTGCCTTGTCTCTCCAAGCTGCCTGCTTCTTCTTGGTGTCCTGATACAGTCTGTGACCCTTTCTCCAGAGGTACTCGTTCTCCCTCAGCCATTCCAGCACCTCCTCCTCATGGTCCTCAGAAATGGTGTACTGTTTCCTCTCTCCTTTCTCCTTCCCTTGCCTCTTCCTCCCTCTGGCAGGGCCTTCAGCAGCAGGGCCTTCAGGGGCTTTGAGCAGCAGGGCCTTCAGGGGCTTGAGCAGCAGGGCCTTCAGCAGCAGGGCTTTGAGGGCCTTGGGGCTGGTCCACCACAGCAGTAGCAGCAGCAGCAGCAGTAACAGCACCAGCACCAGCAGGTTCAGAGCCAGTGCCAGGGAGTGGGATGCTGGTTCTGTCCTTCTTTCCAGGCCTGGAACGAGTAGGCACGGGCTTCCTCTTCTTGCCTGAATGACGAACCATGTTGTTCCTTGAAGATGTATGTGGCAACACGTCTTTCCTCTGAATGCTGACTGCATGCGTGCTGCATCCTTTTATATCTACAGAGCTGACGCAATTCATACCCCCCGCATGCACAGTGAATGCTTTGCATCCGATATACATCCGCGTGGCATCCACTTTGCTTCCTATAGGCGTCCGTGATGCATCCGCATCATCCGCTACACATCCGCCCCTTCCGCTATGCGTCCGCTTCACAATTCTCCCCCGGAACCCCTTTGGAGGTGTCATCTGCTTCCATCCGCTGTCATCTGCTAGGCTTCCTATGAACATCTGTTTAACATCCCCGCTACGTACTACCCCCGTCCGTTCTTTTCCGTTCTTTTCCGTTCTGTTTATGCAAATTTTTGCCACTTTTTGGAGCAGATGACAATGGATGGAGCCACCCCCGAAATTTTGCTCATCTGCTGTGTCCTTTATGCATATGTTTTGCATCCGTCGGCCAGTGGGACCTAGCCTTTAATGGCTGAATCCTTCCTCATGTTGTTGAGATCGCAGTTTGATGGAGGTGTAACCCACAGGACAGGAGACGTCTCCAGTGAGAGGGTTCTTCTGCTCAAGGGCTTGGCAGAGCACATCAGCATCAAGGCCTTCTAGTCGAGCACACACTTGGTAGACTCCTCCCAAGGTAAAATTGGTTGCTGTCCCTTCACAGGTGCCATCATCCACATTGGCATAGAAGTTGAAGTTGGCTAAAGCTGGATTTATGCAGCCTGGATAAGTGTTGAATGTATAATAGCGGTCAATGGCAGATTCTATGGTCTTGGACAATTTCTTCAGAATGGAGCTGGGAAGTCCTGGCAAATTATCTGGGGTGATGAAGAATGGTAAGGTCAAGAGCCACCAGCTGATTGGTGATGCTTTCTTGCCAGGTTTTCAGTGTAATCCCAGGGTAAAAAGGCAAACCCCCAAAGCTCTCCATTCTAGAGCTAGTATGGTTGCCTTGGTATTGTTTGGTTAAATTGTCTTCTGTGCCCATTGAAACACCCATATTAAAGTTGATGATGTTGTGGAAAGAGATAACAACTGCAGCAGTGATGGCACTTCTCATGGATTGACCATCTTTCACAAAGGTAGCTTTGATATAGTCCTTCTGAACAAGGCTGGCTCCAACATCTACTCCAGTGAGAACATGAGTGCCATAGTTCAACACGAAGATTTCTGCCAAGTAGTTAGCCATTTGAGTCTTGTTTTTCTCCAGCTGGTTAGCAATGCTGACAAGCTGTTGATGGAAGCCTTCATCTAACTTTGTGGTCAGGTCCATTTTTACAGAGTACATCAAATTCCTGATCTGAACTTTTGTGGACATAGACTTATCTCTCACTTGGTGAGTTTTCACCCTGTGGAAATCACTAGAGAACCTGCCATTGATATGGGAAAAAGACAGCCCTGCATTGATGGAAACAGCAGTGGTACATTGATAATCCATCCAAGACTCAGTGATCTCTGAGTTCATCTCCAGCAAGCTTTGTTTAAGAGCAATGGTGAATAAGGTTCATCACTCTACCCATATCCAAGTTCCTCAGGTTATCCCAGCCACCTCCAGGAAGAACTCCCAACATAGGACGGTTCAAGGCTTCTTGGCACTTCTGAAATCCAGTAGCAGGAGTGTTACATATTAACATACTTGTAATACCCTAACCTGATTGGCTGAAACGAACTGCACTGTGATTGGCCGAGACGCATGACGGTGATTGGTTAGTAAGGAATCTCCCACGATTGGAAGAACCAATTGTGGGAGATTCAGAAAGCTGACATTGGGTGAGAGCCGCCGGTGGGCTCTATAAGAAGAGCTGCCGCGGCTCGCAAAGGGCCACACAAATCTATACCTAGAATAAAGAGCTGAAGTTACGCTGGTCTCCTGTCTCCTGATTTCCCGCGCTTCTACACTGGCGACAAAGGTGGGATTCTGAGACAAAGAGACCAGTCGGGCACGTGGCAAACCAAGCTGAACAACTGACAAGATGGCCGGCAGCAACTCGCCACCCACACCATTCGACCAGGCAACTGAGGACTGGGAATCTTACATCGATAGATTCCTCATATTCCTCGAGAGCAACAATCTCAAGGATGCAAACAACCACCGAAAGAGAGCTGTGTTCCTGACCCATTGCGGACCAGCTGTATTCAAGATGGCCAAAGCGTTGGCCAAGCCAGAGGACGTGAAGGAGATGACTTGGCCAGATCTAGCTTGATTACTTCGGAACCACTATGCCCCAGCCGTGCCAAACCTGATCCGGTGACATGAATTCTACCATCGGGATCAAAAGGACGGAGAGAGCATCGGGGATTTCGTGGCAGCATTGAGGAACATTGGAGGTGTGTGTGGCTTTTCAGACATGGACGAGGCTCTGAGGGACCGCATGGTTCTCGGTCTCAGAGACCCCATGCTCCAGAGCAGGCTAATGGCTCGGGCAGACATTACAGTTCCTGAAGCCATTGCTGAAGCCACCGCAGCCAAAGCCACGAAGAAATCAGCAGCCAAGATGCGACTAATGAATGCAAGGGACTGGCCAACAACATCGGAGACCAACACATCCCCTGAAAAACAAACTGAAATTGGTCACAAAGCAACAACGGCGCACCATGAGGACGTCGATCTATTACCCAACACTGACGATGAGGAAGAGGAGATCCACAGATTGCAAGTGGAGCAAGACCGGCGGAGAAGTCATAAGTTGGACTTCCAGTGCACCGGTTGCGGTGGCGACCACCCCCATTCTGAGTGTCATTTTTTAGATGCCATTTGCTGATACTGTGAAAAACAGGGGCATATCTCCAAGGTCTGATGAAACAAACGGAACTCCAGCCCAAGACGACGCGACAACACGCCTCCCAGAAACCAAGACAGATTCACAAAGAACCGATGGAACTGCGAAAACCGAAGCAAGCAGCTCAGTGAGACCAGACGATGGGAAGAAACCCAACAAATGGTCACAATTGGCCATTCAGACAACTCTGACACAATAAAGTACATGTGCAGGTCAGCATTGAAGGCAGGCCATGCAGAATGGAGGTGGACTCTGGATCATACCTCTCCATGGTGTCCTGGGACACAATTAAGAGGTTAGTGCCCAGCTTACAAAAAGAAGAGCTGGAGAACCAGAGACTCACCATTAAAGACTATCAGGGGAACAGAATCCCCGTAATAGGAATTGGACACTTCCATATAACCTTCAAAAGGCATGGAAAAGTACTTCCACTCACTATTGTCGACAGAGACTGCCCAAGCCTGCTGGGTCTGGAATGGTTCGCGCCATTAGGGATCGAGGTGATGGGCATCAACCATGTCGAGGAAACAGACTGGGAAGAGGAGCTGATGAAGGAATTCCAAGAAGTGTTCGACGGACAATTGGGCAAGTACCAGGGGTCCCCAATATCATTTAGCTTGAACCCCAATATTGCCCCAATCCGGCTCAAACCAAGATGAGTTCCATTCACCCTCAAACCAAAAATAGACGAACAATTAGATAAGCTCATCGCACAAGGGGTCCTGGAACCAATAGATCATGCATGCTGGGAGACCCCAATCGTCACATCAATCAAACCAGATAGGTCCGTGAGAATTTGTGGGGACTATAAAGCGACACTTAATAACACACTGCAACAAAGTGCATAGCCAGTCCCGGTGGTACAGCACCTCCTACACTCACCCAGGGGAGGAAAAGTCTTTGCGAAGCTCGACTTGGCGCAAGCATATCAACAGCTGCCCGTCGATGCCGAGACTGCAAAAATGCAAACTATTGTGACCCACAGGGGGGCTTTCTGGTGCAAAAGGCTCCAATTCAGAGTCAGTGTGGCTCCAAGGGTGTTCCAGAGTCTAATGGAACGGTTACTCCAAGGAATTTAGGGAGTCGTGCCATATTTTGATGACGTGCTGGTAGCGGCCAAAGACAAAAGACAATTGAGAAGCCGACTCAGAGAAGTCCTACAAAAATTTAAAAATGCAGGACTTAAAGTTAAAAAAGAAAAATGCCAGTTATGCACTGAAAAAGTTGAGTTCCTGGGATATCTGGTGGACAAAGACGGAATCCACCCTACCCACAAAAAAATAAAAGCAATAAAGGAAGCCCCGAGACCTCAAAATAAGGCAGAATTACAAGCCTTTCTGGGACTAATCAATTTCTACAAGGTCTTTTTGCCACAGAAGGCAACAACAGCGGAACCTCAGCAAAGGTTGCTCGACAAGACATCCGTTTCATCCTGGGGCAAGCGGGAAGAGGCCGCCTTCCGGAACATAAAAGACCTCCTCACATCACAATCAGTCCTCATCCAGTACAGCGAGACCCTATCACTAATGGTAACCTGCGACGCCACCCCATTCGGCGTCGGAGCTATACTAAGCCATACCTTGCCAGACAGGAGAGAAGCACCAATTGCTTACTTCTCGAAAACACTATCAAAGGTAGAAAGAAATTGTAGCCAGCTCGACAAGGAGGCACTTGCAGCGGTTACCGGCGTGAAGCGGTTTCACAAGTACTTATACGGTAGGGACTTCACCCTCATCACTGACCATAAATCACTACTGGGGATCCTGGTGGGAAACAAGGCCACCCCCAACATACTGTCTCCCCGGATGACAAGGTGGTCTGAGTTCCTTGCCACCTATACCTACCAACTAATACATCGCCCAGGGAATGGATGCACTAAGCCATTGCCCCGTAACAGATTACGAAGATGACCCTGCACCCACCACATCCACCCTACAAATAGAGACATTGCCCAACCTACCAACAACCACGCAGACATTGCGAGAGAGACGAGCAAAGACAGCAAACTGGCGCGAGTTTTGAACTGGGTGGTAAAAGGGTGGCCGGAAACAGAAAGCAATGACCAGTAACCCTTCCAAACTGGCAAAATGAAATATCCTCCCAAAAGGGATGTATACTATGGGGCAATAGAGTGTTAGTTCCAGACAGCTTACAAAAAAAAAAAAAATTACACATTGCACGAGGGACACCCAGGCATTGTGAAAATGAAATCCCTAGCCAGAAGCTATGTATAGTGGCCAGGGATAGACAGAACCATTGAAACCTGGGTGGCTACATGTGACAAATGTCAGCAATCCAGAACAAACCCGTCCGAAGCACCAACCCTCCAGTGGGAAACACCAAAGGGATCATAGTTGAGGGTCCATATAGACTTAGCGGGACCCACAAAAGGGCACATTTTCTTGATCGCAGTAGACACTTACTCCAACTGGTTGGAGGTAAGCCTAATGCGATCTACCACGACAGAGGCGGTTACAAAACAACTAAACAGACTTTTCGCCACCCATGGCCTACCTGACTTGATAGTATTTGACAACGGGCCACAATTTACGGCATTGGCATTCGAGCAATTCCTCGCAGAACGGGGAATCCGACACGCATTGATTGCACCCGTTCATCCGGCGGTGAACGGGTGGGCGGAACGAATGGTCAGATACACCAAAGATGCTTTAGAAAAGATGGACACTGGTAACATACACGACAAAATAAATAAACTATTAACAATACAGCACATAACACCAAGTGCCAAAACCAATAAAAGCCCGGCAGAACTCCTGATGGGAAGAAAACTCCGATCCCATCTAGACAAACTTCACCCGACTTACAATCCAGAAAAACCACCAGACTCATCCAGCCGGTACCGGGCATTTAATCCGGGAGACACAATCTACGCTAAAAAAATTTCAGGGGACCGACTATGGAGACCTGCTACAATAACCCAAGTAACAGGCCCCTGGTCATACCGGCTGGAAACAGAGGATGGAAGAACCTGGAAACGGCATGTCGACCAAATACGATCAAGAATAATTTTAAACAGCACCGAAAACCCACAAAACTCGCAAACAGACTCTAATAAAAAAACTAGAGGGGGGGGGAAACCCCAAACAATCATCAAAAAGAAAGAGAAAATACGACTACAAGACAATGACA
Source organism: Laticauda colubrina (assembly GCA_015471245.1). Taxonomy (NCBI): domain Eukaryota; kingdom Metazoa; phylum Chordata; class Lepidosauria; order Squamata; family Elapidae; genus Laticauda; species Laticauda colubrina. The sequence goes on from BLBF01000032.1 coordinate 32,633,344, forward strand.
AACCGAATGGGCCCAACCAACGCAAACCGAACCAGAAATACAAACACCGTTAAATAAAAGAAGAAACCAACAATACTCACCGGAAAATGAAGGCAGCCGAAGGGTACCAGAGGAAGACGACCCACTTGGAACCTTGCCTGGAAGGAACAGTCAAGCCAGCTCAACCAGCCCGGAAAGACCGGCCGGGAACAAAGAAGCCGACAACTCGACTGAAACCAGTAGACCGGGTGGGAGTTGCGGCAAAAGACCTGTCTCACTCTTCCATGGAGAAGAGCAGGAGCAATGAAGATCCCTTCTGAACTGGCTGAAGACCACACAGCAACTGAACTGTGAAGGTCAAGTCGGCAAGTAAAAAGCCCTTCCTACCTACACGACTATGTCACGTAGGATGGACCACACCAAGAAGGGAGGGGTGTTACATATTAACATACTTGTAATACCCTAACCTGATTGGCTGAAATGAACTGCACTGTGATTGGCCGAGACGCACGATGGTGAATGGTTAATAAGGAATCTCCCGTGATTGGACGAACCAATCGCGGGAGATTCAGAAAGCTGTCATTGGGTGAGAGCCTCCAGCTAGCTCTATAAGAAGAGCTGCTGCGGCTCGCGAAAGGCCACACAGATCTATACCGAGAATAAAGAGCTGAAGTTACACTGGTCTCCTGTATCCCAATTTCCCGCGCTTCTACAAGGAGGATGCCACTCTGGTGGTTCTCGTGCACAGCATGTCCATGTTATGAACATCAAGGAGAGAGAGATTGCCGTAGAAGGACTCATAGGTGCAGCAGTGCAGAGGACTAACCATTTAAATGGTTTAATCTGACTTTTCAACTGTGGCTACTCTAGCAGGGACTTCCTTCTTATGCTAAGATTAGGAATTGAAACATGAAACAGATGATGCCTCTTTGGAATGAATTCCCTCTACCCAGCTCACAGGCAGCTGTTAATACCTTCACTTCCCTAATGAAAAAAAAAAAGGCAGCAAATGGAAATTTAGGTATCTTTGCCAAATTGTTAGATAAACTATTACAAACAAAGATATTAAAAAAACACAAGCGAATTCTATTTGATCCCAGGTAGCCTCAATACCTCTGAAACTTAATATTTTACATTTCCTGAAGCTTTCTGAACAAGATTTATTTTAATAGATTGCCAATGCAAGCTGTTTTGTTTCTCATTTCTTGGCCTTATATCCCATATGCTAAGTAACTTATTTCCACAACCTCTAACCATATGAGAACTGAAATACCAATTCATGGCCATTCCATTATTTCTATTCCCAGCACATGGGCAATACTAACAGCAGGATTTGAAATCCAGGATAGAGGAAGTCATAGTAATGAGAGAACATAGGATTGTGGGGAATTGAGAAAGAGACCATGTCTCTCCCGCCTCCTTCCCTCCACCACAAAAGGATGCATCGTTGCCATTTCTTATGGTCATAAATGCATGATAATACAAATTGTACTTCACATCTGAATAAAACTCTTGCATTGTGCCTTTGACCAAAGCACAATTATATTTCCATTTTTACTGCTCAGGATTTACAGTGCAATTCTCCAGTCCTACAAGCACGCTAGTGATAGCATACAAAAATGCTACATAGATAAAATTGATTGCAAAAACATCTGCATAGATTTGCATACATTTCTTGGTGCACAATACTTTTCTAAAAATTCACAAATTATGATAAGAAATTAATTGACTACTGAAAAAAATTAGAAACAAAGCAGATAGATTTTTCAAAGGAACTATGAAGTCAGTAAGGATAGATTGTGGAGATATCTTCATCTAGATCAAGATGGCTGATTACTCCCACTCTATTACAATGATCAGTAAGGCTATAAGTACTAGAATATTTGTCCTGTAGTAGTAGGCTGGTGATATACATCTACAACATGTGTGTCAAATTGGATTTCTTTGAGGACCAAATCAGCATTGTAGTTCTCCTCTTTAGGCCAGTGGAGGGTTGGCAGGGTGGCGGGACAGATGCCTCCTACAACACTCTGCCAGCCAAAATGTCCCGCCCTACACCTTTTTTTTGCCCTCCATGGCCTCCTAAAACACCTTGTGGCCCATTTTCAAGCCATTTTCGGGATGCTTTTTCATCCTGTTTTTGGCCTGTATCATGCCTGTTTGGGGCCCGTTTTTGTGGTCCTGGTTTCGGCCAGCAGAGTGCTGCAGGAGGCCATGGTGGGTGAAAACAAGTCCCTGAGGCCCTGCACGCAGCCTGTTTTAGCTGCCAGAGGCACTGCAGGCTGGTCCCTTGATATTTCCAGCCCGGCCCCATGGGAGGGATTTAAGCACCCCATGTCTGGATCCAGCCCGTGGGCCTTGAGTTTGACACCCCTGATCTAGAAGAAGAAGTAAGATACACACAGATGCTAGCCCAAATGTTTGCTTCGCTTTGATTGCTTGCAAACTATTGGCAGTCCCTGCACGAAAGAACTTTCTATTCCACTCCCTGTTCAGTTAGAGAAAATGCTATTCTGATAGATGTAAACTCAGATTGAAGAGAAAATCCACAATCACCTGGAAACGAACACATCTCAGGTCATCAGACTCTTGGATCATAAACAACATCATCTGAGCATCTTCCTCCCAATGCATGCTGGCAGCAAAATGGGATGGAATGAGGGAGGAGAATCATGTGCTTTGAGTAAGATGGAGAAAATCCTGTGCACAAGGGAAACTTGAATTAAATGGCTTAGCAAACAACGAATTGTAACATAATGAGATTGCCAGATCCTGTTTTGATTTTTTTTAAAAAGGCATCTCCTCCCCTGAACTTTTGGTGACTTCTATCTCAGCATTAACAAGAATTTTGAGAGGCTGAATGTTCTTCTTCCTTGCCACATAGATTTTCAAGGGCCAGGGTTGCTTTGCATAACGGCTCAATTTTTAATACAGTCTTAAATCGATGGCGCTTAGAGCCCATAGATTTAAGGGTATTGATATCAACCCTTTGTTACTATATTATCTTTGTGTGATGTAATCTGTGCTTGCAGCAAACAGATTCACAGGCATATACAGTGCAGCAAAGGTTCTTAACCTCTTTGTGCCATAGACCCAGAGGTGGTGTATTCAATAGGTTCTGACCAATTCTGGAGAACCGGTAGTGGAAACTTTGAATAGTTCGAAGAACTGGCAAATATCACCTCTGAGTAGAGATTTTAAGGCATCCTTCCCCTGCCACGCCCACCAAGCTACGCCCACAGAACTGGTAGTAAAAAAAATTGAATTTCACCACTGCATAAACCCCTTCTCAGAAGCATACCTTAAAATGCACAGAATTTTACATATATATATACAGTATTACAATGGAAACTAATTATGCTCTCAATACAGTTATCAAACATTAAAAAGCAGCAAATCTGTGCTATACCTATTGATCATATTGAAACTTTGCTCTAATTATAGGCAGACATTTGGTAGCTCTTCTAAAAGTAGTTCTTTGTAAAAGCATTAAATCAGTTAGTGAAATTCACAAAAAAAAGTTAGTGAAGATGAAGTAATTTTATTTTAATCCAAGTTTGCAATGGCTCTGAATTTGTGGATCTCCAATAGTAGGTCCTAGATTAGATTCCTGCATTAGAACAATCAATGTGAGAAACATGGCTATGCGGTCACTTATGGACTGACTCTTTCCATGACCTGAAGTCTGAGGCAATGGGAGGCCTAACAAAGCCCATTTTGTTTTCCCTTTTAGAATAAAGTGCTACTCACAGCTTTATATAGTGTCCTATAGTCAAAAATATTTTTAATATTTTAATATTAATGTTTTTAATATTAAGACTTAAAAAAGAGAAGGAAAAAAGAGCAAATGCTATTCCCTTGTAACACTGATGATGTTACCTAATTTGGTAATGAAATGTCTGCAAGAAAACCACTAAGTTCAGAAAGCACCAAGGACCCCACAGTTTTTAATAATCCTTATGTAGTCACCTGCTTTCCACCCACAAGATATATCAAGTCACTTATGAGAGAGTGAAGAATACTTTGACTTAATGTCATTAATTATCTCCGGATTTCAGTTCTGTGTTTGCACATGATCCGAGTGCACAGAGGAGGCTGTGTACAAAGGTGGAAGTGAAGACAAAAATGAAATTACAAGCATCCTGGCGAAGTGAATTTCAGTTCATAGCCGAAATATGTACAGTGGATGGAGTGTTCAGTGGGAGGAAATAGATGGGGTGGGATAATGAACTGTTCCATAAATGGTCTTTGTGTTGCCATTTAATCCCTAATTCAATTGGATGGGGCATTTACAGTGTGGGTGGGATGGTTAGACATGACATCTGCTCAGATTTTTAGAAAAGAAAAAGTTGTCACTGGCTTTCAGCATTACTCACTGAACTTTCACATTAATTTCACAAAGAACAATGCTTTTGTTTTTCTCAGGTGTCTTTTGTGACTTCCTTGTTCCTAACTTCTTCTTTTTTTCAGAACAGATTCAGCTGAGAAAGATTCTAAAAGGAAATTCTGAGTGGCAGGTCAGTCCTCACAGCTGGCGACTTAAAGAGTTAGAAACACAGGTCAAGCATAATTAACACAGACACACAAAACAAATGGCAAAATTTGGATTTTGTGAAATAGAACCAAGGAACCTTGGGGAAGCATATAAACCCATTTACCTTGCCAAACTAAGCAGGGATGTTTTATGAACTTTAGTGAAGATGCAGAGGGTTTGCCAGACACAATAAAAGTCTTCTGATAACAGAACAGAGCACCATCCTCATTTAACTTTTGTTCTGCATTCCTAAGTTTTTTAGCAACTGGAAATAACATGACTCAGATTTTCCCGACATAGCAGCCTGATGTGTTGAAATATAACATCCCAATCAGCAATAAATGCTCGGTCGCTGGGAGTGCAGCCTACTCAGTTTGCGCCCTTTGAATTGGAGAAGGCTAATCTAGTTAGGTCTGCTCTATATGTCCTTTAAACAGCAGCAGCCCTTGCTTTTTAAAAGATATTCTTCAAATTAAAGTTAAATTTTGATGTATCCTGATAAACATCATTTGTATTTAATATCCCCTTTGTTTCTTTAGTTCAATAATGATAAAAATAACATTGTTATTTCAGTTCATTTATCAAAGGGAATTCTCAAACAAAACAAAATGTTCTGTTCCTTAGTAGAATTTCTATGTTTTTACAGCAATGACATCTCCTGGAGAAGCAAATGTTTATTTTTGTCCTGAAGGAGGTCTAGTCTTGGGCTTATTTTCATAAATCTCCATTACAATTTTTAATAGAAATGAATCAGGTGGAAAATTCCAGTATATACTGGAAATGTCTATTGGCTTGGCAACAAGAGTATATATAGGAATTTATTTTTTGGAAAGTAGATGTTTTTATTTATTTGGTAATTTATATCCCATCTTTATTATTTTTACAAAAAACTCAAGTCACATATCAACACACACTCTTCCTCCTATTTTCCCCACAACAACAACTGTTTGATGTGAGTTGAATTGAGAGAGAGTTCCTGGCCCAAAGTCACCCAGCTGGTTTTCATGGCTAAGGCAGGACTTGAACTCATGGTTTCTTGCTTTCTAGCCTGGTGCCTTAACCACTACATCAAATGGCCCTATTTTATTACTGCTGTCACCAAGAGTGATGGAATGTGACCACTTATTCCAAGAAATGTATTGCCTCTGTCTGTGTCAATTCATTTGAATCTCTTCCAAAGTAATGGGCAACAAAATGTATAGATTTTACACAGTATGCAGCTATCTTTGAATGATATTCAAATAAAGAAGGAAAACACCAATACAGCTAAGGTTTTAAGTTAAACTTTAAATTAAACACCAATACAGCTAAGGTTTTAAGTTAGTTTAGATAAAAACTAATACAAATTAATATAAAGTAGGAAAAAGAAGCCACAGCAAAAACTAAAAGTGTAAGAAAGAAAGAAAAAGAAAATAGAAAAGAAAGAAAAACATGTAGGTCTTATTAAAATCAGTAGAACAAGTTAGTCACGACATCACCAGCATCAATGAGTCTTTCTCCCCCTCTTTTTGGTGCCTTCCAATCACTGTTGATTTCTGGTGGCTGCTTGGACTAAGCTTTCCAGAATCCTCCCATATATGGACTCTAATAATCTGTAATGCGTATTGTGGATAGCTAATTTATAGCCCCTGTCCATCATAATTTTCTAACCACAAACTCTTAGTACTTTAACAGATCTTGGAATAGTGGACTTGAGATCTAATAATGCCTGGATTTGACAAGTGCTAGAAAGAAAGAATAGTTATGATATTTGATATCTCAAATACAGCAACATGGCAGGAATGGCCTCTTGTCTGCATCTGTCTCTTTGGAGACAAATGCACACCAGTCTTATGTGATTAAATAAGCCCTGACTAACAATCCTGAGATGTTTTTGGAGGGGAAGGACCAGGTCTCCTGAGTGGAAGAGGGCATTGCTCTGAATGAATCAGTCAATTCTTGGGTTCAAGAGATGCTTAGCTTCAACAGACAATTCTTCTCAATTTGTTGTCCAACAGAGAGATGGTGGATTTATTTGTGTGTATTTTGTGCCTTCAAATCAATTTTGACTCCTGATGCGTCTCTTTAGATGCTACAGTTTTCTTGGCAAGGTTTCAGAAGCAGTTTGCCTTCTTCCTAGTGCTGAGAGAGAGGGGGACTGACTGCTCCAACATCATATAGCTAGTTTTTTGGCAAAGGTGAGACTCAATTTCCCAGTCTCCTGGCCTTAATTTTTACACCAAATTACCTTTCTAATAGAGAGTTAGATTCTTGTAGAATCTAATGGTGATTTGTGATCTCCACTTCTGACCTTCATTTTTGTGTACTGCAAATATTTGAGAACAAAAATAACTTGATCTACCTGTCTTGCTGCAGGTCCCACAGTAACACAAATCTCCTCACCCTGTCCTCCCTCAAAAAAGAAGGAAAATTGCCTTCCCCATCTGCTAAAAGAGATGTTGAAAAAATGGAGGAAACTGACAAAACCTGGTTAATTTCACCCCTGTTCTGTATGTAAAGTGGATGACTCCAAATCTACCATTCTGATTGGCTAAGGAAAAGAACAGTGGATTGGTTCACCAGGAACCAATCCAAAGAGATACCAAAAAGGCGGCAAATCCAAATAACTGCCATTGGCTGCAAGCAGGCAAGCCAGCCTGTATAAAAGGGCTGTCCCCGGCTTCAGCCGGCGTTCCGTTACTGACTGGTTATAATAAAAGTATTTGTTGTTGGAACCCGGTCTACCTTGTGTGTTTTCCGAACAAAACACTGGCGACGAGGATGGGATCGTCCTGAACAGAACAAACCTGCACGCGGTGATAAGAAGCCCAGACTGCAACCAAGATGTCTGGAAACAACGCACCGCCTGCACTCTTCAATCCCAACGAAGAGGATTGGGATTCCTATGCTGATCGCTTCCAAATGTACTTGGAGAGCAATGAAATGGAAGGCATTTCCAAACAACGAAAGAGAGCCGTGTTCCTGACGCACTGCGGAACAACCGTGTTTAAAATGGCAAAAGCCCTCGCTAAGCCTCGGGACGTTAAACAATTAACGTGGACAGAATTACAGAGACTCCTCAAAGCACACTACGCTCCGATGGTGTCTAATTTAATAAAGCGACATGAATTCTACCGAAGAGACCAGAGAGAGGGAGAAACCGTCGCCGACTTCGTCGCTGCACTCAGACAAATAGGGGGTGAGTGTGAATTCTCAAACATAGACGAGGCAATGAGAGATCGCGTGGTGTTGGGCCTGAGAGACTCAACCGCACAGAGTAAAATGCTCAACAAGCCCAACATCACCGTTACCGAAGCCATTGCGGAAGCCACAGCCGCTGAAGCTGCGAAAAAATCTGCAGTGGCCCTTAAGAAGATGAACACACACAGCGAGGAAACACCAGCCAAAGATAGAAAGCATCCTGCCACCACGACCCATTATGAAGAGTCGGGCGAAACAAACGAATCGAGCGAAGAGGACGACGAGGTCCACCGTTTGCTCACAAACAAAAAAGAGCGCGAAAAGAGAAAGTGACGGGAATGCGCTGGCTGTGGAGGAAACCATCCACGAGCCGAATGCAGATTCCTCGATGCCATCTGCCGACATTGCAAAAAAAGAGGGCACATCGAGAAGGTCTGCAGAAACAAAAAATCTTACAGCCCAACGAGACGCAGAAATTCCCCAACACGAGCCGAGCCCAATCGAGCCAAAAGAAAATGGCAACAAGAAAAGCAAGCCAATACACACCAAACTGTCATTATCCAGAGCTCCCAGACGGAAAGTGGAAAAAAAATTAAAATCGTCGTAGAAATCGAGGGAAAACACTGCAAGATGGAAGTGGACTCGGGGTCCTTCCTCTCCATGGTATCGTGGGACACAATTAAACAGTTAGTCCCAGGTATCAAAACCAAAGACTTGATGAAGCAGCACCTAACCCTCAAAGACTATCAGGGAAACCAAATCCCTGTGATGGGCAAGGGACATTTTCAAGTCGCCTACAAGAATCACATCAAGGTGCTTCCACTGACCATAGTCAACCAAGACAGACCAAGCCTCCTGGGCATCGAGTGGTTCGCGCCATTGGGCATCGGGATGACCAGGGTCGATCGAGTGACTACAACTGGCTGGGAAGACGACCTCGTCCGAGAATTCCAGGACGTTTTTGACGGATCACTGGGCAAGTACCGGGGAAACCCCATTTCTTTCAATTTAAACCCCCAAATAGCCCCACGAAGAATAAAAGCCAGGCAAGTTCCTTTTGCACTAAAGGCAAAAATAGAGGAACAGCTGGACAAATTAGTAGCACAAGGGGTTTTAGAACCTGTGGACCATGCCAAGTGGGAAACGCCTATCGTCACACCCATTAAACCAGACAGGTCCATCAGAATCTGTGGTGACTATAAGGCTACCCTGAACCACGCATTACAACCAAGCGCATACCCGGTGCCAGTAGTCCAGCATTTGCTTCATTCCCTGGGAAATGGCAAAGTTTTCGCCAAACTCGACTTGGCACAAGCCTATCAACAACTCCCAGTAGACCCAGAAACAGCAGAAGCGCAGACTATTGTCACCCATAAGGGCGCATTCAAATGCCACCGACTCCAATTTGGAGTAAGCGTAGCCCCTGGCGTCTTCCAGAGTCTAATGGAACGCCTTCTAAATGGCATACAAGGAGTCGTTCCCTATTTCGACGACGTCCTAATCTCGGCCAGAGATGAAACACAATTAAGGAACAGACTGAAAAAGGTTCTGACTAAGTTTAGAGAATCTGGCCTCAAGGTTAAAAGAGAGAAGTGCTGTCTAGTTAAAAACAACGTTGAATTTCTGGGCTACTCAATAGACGGAGAGGGTATCCACCCCACAGATAAAAAAGTTAAGGCGATAAATGACGCTCCTGAACCTAGAAATAAAACAGAACTACAAGCGTTCTTAGGATTAATTAATTTCTATAATGTGTTCCTGCCAAACAAAGCCACTATAGCAGAACCGCTACACCGCCTGCTAGACAAAAAGGCAACTTGGACTTGGGGTTACAAAGAAAAAAAAGCCTTCCAAAATATTAAAAGACTGCTAACATCAACAAACGTTCTCATCCAATTTAGCGACACTCTGCCATTAACAGTGACCTGTGATGCTTCACCATATGGAGTAGGTGCCGTCCTGAGCCACCAACTACCGGATGGCAGAGAAGCACCCGTCGCATATTATTCTAGGACTCTATCAAAAACCGAGCGGAATTATAGCCAATTGGACAGGGAAGCTCTAGCAATTGTCGCTGGAGTAAAACGTTTCCACGAATATTTATATGGGAGGACTTTTCGAATCATAACGGATCACAAGCCGTTAATGGGGATTTTGGTGGGAAACAAGCCAACACCTAACATACTGTCACCGAGAATGACGAGATGGTCAGAGTTCCTGGCGGCTTATTCCTACACTCTGACACACCGACCAGGGAAACAAATTTCCCATGCGGACGCTTTGAGCAGAGCGCCTTTACCAACAACCGACGCAGACCCGGCACCAGCGATGACAACGCTACAAATCGAGACTTGCCCCGATCTACCCATATCAGCGTATGATGTCGCCAGAGCCACCGCGAAAGACTCATTGACTGCCCGCGTTCTTAGCTGGGTAGGTAAAGGCTGGCCGGAGAATCAAAAAACTGAAAATTCTAAACCTTTCCGGTCCAGACAGACTGAACTTTCCATCCAAAAGGGGTGTTTGTTGTGGGGTGATCGGGTAGTAATCCCTGCTAAACTGCAGCCCAGGGTTCTTAGGCTTTTACATGAAGGGCACCCCGGAATGGTTAAGATGAAAAGCCTCGCCAGAAGTTACGTGTGGTGGCCGGGTATTGATAAGGACATAGAGTATTGGGTAAGCTCATGCCACAAATGCCAGGCAATTAGACCATCCCCACCAAAAGCACCTGTTAAGGACTGGGAAACCCCTCGAGGACCGTGGTCAAGAATACACATTGACTTTGCGGGGCCTACCAAGGGGCATACCTTTCTGATTGTCGTTGATGCCTATTCCAATTGGCTTGAAGTAAAAATCATGCCATCAACGACAACAGAAGCTGTAATAAAGCAACTAGACAGCCTGTTTGCCACCCATGGCATACCAGACATTCTCGTCTCAGATAATGGGCCACAGCTAACCAGCATACCATTTGAGCAATACCTAGCCTCCCTAGGTATAAGACATGCACTAACCGCGCCGGCTCACCCGGCTGCGAACGGCAGGACTGAGAGAATGGTCCGGTTTACAAAAGAAGGGTTGGAACGAATGGACGCTGGAGATATCCAACAAAAAGTAAACGGGTTGCTCACACTCCAGCACATAACACCCAGTACTATCACAAATAAATCACCAGCAGAACTACTCATGGGGCGAAAATTAAGATCTCACCTGGATAGGTTACACCCAAATTTCACCCCAGAAAACCCCCCTGACTCCTCAACACGGTTCAGACAATTCGAAACAGACGATTTAGTTTACGCAAAAAATTTCACCGGGGACCCGGTATGGCTACCCGGGCAAATTATCCAAATTACAGGCCCCAAATCCTACCGAGTAAAATTAGACGATGGAAGGGAATGGAAGCGGCATATAGACCAGCTTCGATCTCGAATTATAGAAAGAACTGCGGACTTACAAACATTCACAAAAAAACACGGCGAAATGCAAACCGAGGTGGGGGGGGAAAGGCGAGAAACGAATAAAGAACTATTTAAAAATAAAACTAACATTCAATATGACCAAAAAGAGCCAACAAAAGACTCACCGTTTGAAGAGACCCACGGAAAGAGACCATCGGAAGGGGCCAGCCAAGCCAGCTCGACCTGCCCCGAGGAAACGGGAGGGAGCGGCAGAACCGCCGGCCTAAGAAACTCAGGCAGCGGTAAAATGGCCGACTCACCCTTCCAGACGGTTCCAGAGAGAAGGACGGACGACACAGCAGCCCCATCCGAACAGGTCGAAGTCTTCACTGAAAATGAACCGCGCAGGTCAAGTCGAGTCCGAAAAAGCCCCACCTACCTGCGAGACTACGTCACCACGTAGGACTGAACTAAGGAGGGAGGGGTGTTCTGTATGTAAAGTGGATGACTCCAAATCTACCATTCTGATTGGCTAAGGAAAAGAACAGTGGATTGGTTCACCAGGAACCAATCCAAAGAGCTGCCAAAAAGGCGGCAAATCCAAATAACTGCCATTGGCTGCAAGCAGGCAAGCCAGCCTGTATAAAAGGCTGGCCCTGGCTTCAGCCGGCGTTCCGTTACTGACTGGTTATAATAAAAATATTTGTTGTTGGAACCCGGTCTACCTCGTGTGTTTTCCGAACAAAACAACCCCCACCCTGTTGTTTTTTTCTGAAGGAGAAGTAAGAAATATTCACAGTAACCTCTCCCTGACCTTTTCTGAGGATCCAGGAAGACTGAGGGAACAGTTTCCTGTGTTGAGGAATGGAAGTGCAGAATCCTTTGAAAAATCCTTTTCAATCATTGTTTTAGTATGGTTTTTAACTTATCACAGTTGATTGTGTAGTTACTCAATTTAGTTCTCCAACCCTACAGAAGGTTGGAGTGACACTGAAGTCCAGTGGTGTCTTTAAATGATTTTCATGGAAGGATTCTCAGGATCAAAATTTAAAACAATCCTTTGTAGTTTAGGCTTTTGTAAGCTTTTTGTAGTCCGGTGTTTTGATTCAATTTTAAAGTGTCATGAAATTTCTTATTTTTGCTGCAGTAGATTTCATCCAAATCCCTTTCAGGAAGTTGTGTTGAGTTTGTATTCCACTTCCAGTTTTGAGTTTCAGCCATGAGACTTTATGTATGTAGTTTACTAAGTTAAACAAAAACTATTTGATCTTTGTGTGGTCAAGTGTATTTTCTCTATTATTTTGGTATTTTAAAAATATTTTATTATCTCCAGTAGAACTACATGCAAACACCTGCATTTAAGAGTATCAACAATGACACAATATTAAAAGGTAATGAAAGAAAAAAAATCTGTCTTAAACAAACTGACCAAATTGGTCAAAAGTCCCTTTGAGCACAGTCTTGTTGAACACAGATTGAAATATTGACAAATAGCATATATCAACAAGTCAGTGTTAAAATGAATATCTTGCTGATTGATCAATACATTCTCTCACCCAAGTACGGACACAGATATTGAACCAAGCCTATCAATGAAAAAGAAGACAATGGATGAGGGATGAAAAAAGTAAGCCACTGTTGTAATGAAGTCTGCAATTTATAGTTTGTTTCCTATAGTTCCCAAGATAAAAACAGGCACCAGGTAAGTTCTAATTAGCAACTGGAAATTAAAAGAGTAACACCTTTATATTGGGAGCAAGGTAGAAAATAGAATATCCTTTATTAAATATGATTTAATCCTCTTAAGAAGCTTCAAAGAGAACTTAAAAGATTAAGACCTCTCTAACTTCCATGGCAGCATGAAAGAATATGTACATGCCACAGATGTTATATTTACAAAAATGGTTGGAAATCTGATAAAATATTCATAATGCTGTTCATAAGCCACATTTCCCACTTTAGGAAAGGCTTATTCATATTTTTGCACCTTCTTAATGTAGCCTGAAAAAACCACTTATTTCCTCCTCCCCAGAAGTTACAACTCAGCAAGAGAATCTGTTCTCAGTTACACCAAATCTAACACTTAAATAAGTGTTTCTCAACCTTGATCACTTTAAGATGGGTGGACTTCAACTCCCAGAATTCCCCAGTCAACCCTGATAGCTAGGGAATCCTGGGGGTTGAAGTCCACTCATCTTAAAGTGGCCAAGGTTGAGAAACACTGACTTAAACTATTTAAAAACTCTCATGTTCTCTAGCATTTCCTTAGGATTAGAGATCATGCTATTGTTCTAAACATCTGACATAACAATTACTTGGAGGGGGCAGGACTGGCTAAACTCTTTGGGTATCATCCCATCCCTTAGTTATGCAGGCCTGAAGTTCTGGGACTTTTCATTTGAGCCTAATCTGGAAGTTTTCAAGTTGAGGAAAACAATGAATCACACAAATGAACCAGTTGAACTCTTATCTTCCATTGCTCTCTCACTGGCCCTGTGTTACGACCTCAAGAGTTAGAAAATTACATATAACTCTTGGCTGACTGGCATGTTTTCTAACACTGAATTCCTTGTGGTTGAATTTGGGACACCAGAGCCTGAATGAGAGTCTTTTATCTTCAGATTTCCTTAGCCTCATCCTTAGTCAGCTTTCTCATATGGGGAAAGGCCATGTTTATAAATAAGCTTTTAATAAACGTATAAACCTAAATAAATCTGTATCAGCCTTGCTGCCATTCTATGGTAGTAGTGATATTGCCAGCTTCTCAAATACACCAGATAGGAAACACAAAATGAACTAATTCTAACTTATTGTAAAGCTACATTAGCAGAATTTGAACAGCACATGCACAATTTTCTTAATGGGCCATTACTCTGGCCTAGGCCAGCCTATTTTACATAACAAAGATCTCCAGGTAGAGCTATAGAAATTGCCCAAAGCCCTTTCATTATATCATCATCCAGCAAGACTCAACCAAGCCTGGGACTCAGGACAGCTTACAAAGTTGCCCCTGCATGGCTGCATGGGAATCTGACAATCAATCAGAATACAAGCTCAAATTCAAATCCCAACAGAGGACATAAAACCAAGGGACTTTCAGCATTCCTTCCCTTTTTCTTCAACCAAGAGCTCGAAGGCATGTAATCCTGTCTATCAATAAACTATCTTTCCAAGCAACCTCCATGAATCCAGTGTCTTTTCCTCCACTTGGAACTGAACCCAGAAGGATATTTCTTCCAAAAAAGCAACACCCTATTTTTCACCCTGTACAACTTAGAAACAAATTTGAACTTAGTTCTAAAGACCAGTTTCTAAAGAAAGGACCACCCCACCCAAGTTGGAGTTTGGAAATCCCTTTTAGGCCATCATCTAATTGGCAGAAGGTTTGTTAATTGGTGGTGGGAACAGCCTTGGGAGATAGGAGTGAGAGCCACAGTCCAGACAGCAGTCAGATAAAAAAAAGATCTGAATCTAAAGGAGAGATGGGATGGACAAAGCATCTTAGAAAGGATGTCTAAGGAGATTCTCAATCATCCAAATCATGGTTGTTCCAAAAGTGCTTTTCCAAAAGGCAGCTGGACTTTCTTCATTGTTGTTTTTTTGTCTTTTTGCTTCTCAGTCCAGTTTTTCAGTCTAGAACTAAAGAAGCTTCTTGGATGAGAAGCAAAACATTTTCAAGGGAAAAACAAAAAACAAAAAGTCCAGTTGCCTTTTGAAAAGCAAAGTTGGGATTTCAGAAAGGTACCATCCCTGGTTTTCTGAAAAGCAAGAGGAAGGGAGGAGAGGAAGGATTTCAGACTTGCAAAGATTCTGTAATTTTACAATGATGGTGGGGTTAGCACTTATGGTTTCTGGTTCTTGCCTGGACTATCTTGAAGGGGTGACAGGTTTAACGTGCTTCCTGCATGGACCTAAAGCTATTTCTGGCGAGCTCTCTGGTGACTTTTTCTCTAAGCAAACTATCTCTGATGCATTTGATCCTGGGCAGTTTCTAAAACAGAGGAAAACAAGAACATCCATTTCCCCTGCAAAATATCACCCTCTGCCCAGGAGGACTACAGCTGCTTGGGTCATTACCCCATTCTCGTAGAGAGAGGATCCTTTAGCTACAGGAAACAGGTGTTGGGCTTGTGAAAAGAAACAGCTGAAGACTTTAAAGGTTTAGAGAAGTGGGGGCTAAAGGGGGTTACCTCCTGACCTGCCACAAAAAGGGGAATCACAATAAGGATATAGCTACAGATGAGTTCTGCTACCTTGCCATGGACTTCCAGGCATTGTTCCCATGTCATTCAGGTGGTAGCATTGTTTGGTTGCAACGCTCCCTCTTCCCTCTTCTGTCTCTGGTCCTTCCACCCCTCAGTTTCTAACTGAGCAAATTCCTGCCTGGAAGTGACAGTGTGTTTCAACTGAAAACAATCCTTTTTCCAATTTGGTAATTCAAAGAAAATAAGTTTTGATCCTCAAGTTAGCTTTTCCCAACTGTTTACTTCAGAATTATCAGGATACTTTCTTTAGTGCCCAGATGGCATTGACCATTCTCAGAATGATAGGATTTAGAGATTATGGGATTTGAAGTCCATTGTATCTGGAGGACAAGACCTTGGCTATTGCAGATGTGGTACATTGATCTTAAAAACTAGAGCGAGAGATCTTGGTTTAAATCTCTGTTCACCTCTGACATTGATCCAATTATTCCTTTTCCAGCATCAGTGTTTGAATATGTCTGTGGCCCATGTTCAAGGTTCACACTTAACTCTGATCAGAGCTGGTTTAATTTGGTGCCTGTGATTCAAGACAAAAATCTAGAAACTGGCCTGCTTGGACTGCTTCAGTTCCTTCAAAAATATTTGAGAAATGCTATTGGTTCATCACAGTGATTTCCTCAATGAATGGCCATCCCACTTGCTTACCACATTCCATGGGAAGAAATGTCATCCTTAATGGGTACTGTGACTTCTTAGTTTTGATCTATCCTCCCATGTTCAGTTTTACGGGTTGACCCCAGATTTTAGCTACTAGTATTAGCTACTATTGTTAGAGTCATCAGAAAAGAAGATAAAATACAGTACTAAATTGCATGGATTAAGTTATATTTCATTACTGCAACTTTTCTATATACATCTCACCATGCCTAATTAGGGGCAACACCTAGCAAATCTTGAGATTAGCAGATTTCAAAAACTATGCAGAGTCAGACCTGGCTAATATTTGGATGGGACGCTGCAAGGAAACAAATGGGACGTTAAACCATTCTATTTAGTCTTCAGAAAAACAACTAAGCTCAGAAAACACCCAGAATGCAACAGAATTGTTGTGTGAGGAAAACAAAGTTCTTGAAAAAAGACTTCACCTTAGAGTGAGAATGCCTTACCTGAGATTTAGAAAGATCAGCCATTTAAAACCTATAATCAATTATTTCTTGTATCTCACTGAAAATACATTAATATGCACAAATGTAGAACAAATTAAATGAATAAGTTATTTCAGAAAGCATCTCAGAAAGGGACCTCTGGTCATTAGGATCAGAACTAATTTATAGCTCTAAAACCAGCCATTTCATCAGGAACAGTAAGAACTATTTCTAAATAGTGCACATAACACTAAAGATGGATTACTAAGTGTTTATTTCTTAAAATATTGCCTGGATAAGTTAAAAGGTTATTCATACAAAGTGGAGGCAAGAGGAAAAGTCAGCAAAAAAAACCCCCAAGACTTCCAGTTGTGGGGTGTACATGGGTATGCACGCACAATTTTTAAAATACACTGCAGTAACCTTTAGATTTTCTCAATAAATTTGGTTATTTTGGGAGAAGGCAATCATCAGTTCAAGATATCAGTGAGTTTGGGTTTTCTCTGACAATGCAACAGTGAATAAATCACACTCACTTTCCATAGCTTAACAAAGTATTATTATCTGAGGGCCCTAAGAGGGAAAATGTTTTTTGCTTATCCACTTCTGCTCCAAGATGTGATGACTAACTTCGTAGCTCTTTTCTTTCTATCTTATAATTCTTCATTTTCAAATGCACTTCGATCTGATGGCCCTTCAAAAACTGAATTCTTCTCTACAGAATAAGCTACCTGTAGCTAAAGCCAAATTGTTCTGCTGCAACAATATTTTCAGGGGTGAGCTATTTCAGACCGAATGCGCCACCTGGTGTTGCACAGCATACAATTACTAACACAATAGTGTGTGTGTTCCCTATCCTCAGACAACAAACCAGGCTTACTCTGTTGGTTCCTCTGCAAAGTGTGTTGTAAACTACCCAGTTGTATCTGTTTAGGAGATAATCCTTAGGTTCTCAGCATGTGTAAAGGCTATTAGGACATAGCTTGCAGTTATACAGAGTAATTAGCCTATGGGCTCTTCCTTACAGCCACATGAATGTACTTTTCTCTGATTCATGAGTCAAGAGGAATATATTTAAATAGAAAGAGCGTTGCCCCATGGCCTATCTTTACTGAACCTTATTAAAGAGGTTGGTCAGGATTGCTAATAATTGTATAGTTTAGTGCAGGATATTTCAGAGCAGTGACTGATTGGTTTCCCCCTCTCCTTCCCTTGCTCAACAAAGATGATCGCCTCCCCCACTCCCTGCATCACTTAATGAAAAGGAAGCTGAAAACCAATTACTATCCTGATTGTACAAAAGGTAGGATGGGGCAGGGCAGGAGTAGCAGTATCTCCAGAAATCTTTCCCCTTGCAAGAGATTGCAGGGAAATATGGCAAATATGAAGAATGTTCATCATAAACAACTATAAGGTTAGAGAAGAGTTCTTGAATTGTTTAGATCAGGGGTGTCCAACCTTAAGCCCCTGTCACACTGAACCAACGGATGCAAAGAGGATGTAAAATGGACAAAAAAACTTGCCATCCGTTCGTTAATGCGATGTATCCATTCTGTACTCACTGCCTCCGTTTTACTTCCTCTCTATCCGTCCAGCATCCGTTTATGGACGTTTCATCCGCTCCAAAAGTTTTGGGCTGCCTAAAACTTTTGCGCGGAAAATGTATTCAGTTCGTCCATTCTGCATCCGCTACGCATCCGCTACGCATCCGCTACGCATCCGTTACGCATCCGCTGTATCCGCTGTATCCGCTGGGCATCTGTTGCGCATCCGCACAACTCCATCCGCCCGGACATAGGGAGGAAGCGGAACGGACGCGGAACGGATGCAGAATGGATGCCTAGCGGATGCAGAATGGAAACAAAGCGTTTAAAACAGAAAAAACGTTCACAGAGGGGACCTATCTCGGATATTAAGGATGTCTACAGAATGCCTAGAGGATGCCTAGCGGAAAACCTATACTGCCTATAAAAAGGGGGAGCAACTCGCCTGCATCGCACTTTCAGAACAGCAGCCCAGCGGTGCAGACCTCTGCAGCCTTCGTCTGTGTCTTCCTCTTCCACAGCATCCAGTCATGTCCACCGTGGGTTGTAACAAAGTCCTTTCGGCAGCCACCATCGTTCTGCAACAGTGCGAAGCCATGTGCAGGCTCTGTGAACACTACTGAGAGAAGAAAAGGAGCCACCCAAAAAGAGTCTGGGTCCGAAGATGGTTCGCCAGTAGAGCGGAGGACGGACTGTACAACAAGCTGATGGTGGAGCTCAGGAGTGAAGACACTCGGAATGAATCCAGACCTTCATGAGGATGCCTCCAGCCATGTTTGACGAAGTTGTGCAGCAGCTGACACCCAGGTTGACCAAGGTAAACACCAGCTTCCGGCCCAGCCTGGAACCTGGGCTCAAGGTGGCACTCACTCTGTGCCACCTGGCCTCAGGGACCTCCTACAGGAGCATGCAGAACGGCTGGAGGGTGCCACACAACACCATCAGCATTGTGGTCAGAGAAGTGGTGCAGGCCATCATCGAAGAATACAAGGAGGAGCTCCTCCAATACCCCTCCACTGAAGAAGGATGGAAGAAAGTTGCAGAGCAGTGGTATCAGAAGTGGAACTTACCACATACCGTTGGAGCCATAGATGGCAAGCACGTGGCCTGCAAATCTCCAGCCAAGTCGGGGTCCACTTATTTCAACTCCAAGGGCTTCTTCAGCATCATCCTCTTTGCCATGGTCGATGCTGAGTTCATGTACATTGATGCTTCAGGCAACGGCTCATCTTCTGATGCCCAGGTGTACAACGGCAGTCACCTCAAGGAGGGGCTGGAACGCAACCTCATTGTGGGCTTTCCAGATCCAGAACCCCTGCCCAACGACACACAAGATGTGCCCTACTTCATCGTGGGTGATGACGACTTCTCACTCACAACCTACCTCATGAAGCCCTACACCTCCAGACTCCTCACCCGTGAAGAGAGGATCTTCAACTACAGGCTGTCCAGGGCAAGGCGGGTGGTGGAAAACGCCTTTGGCATCCTGGCCAACAGGTTCCAGGTACTTCTCACCACCATGCAGCATTGCCCAGAGACCGTGAGGAGGATCATGGAAGCTTGCTGCATCCTGCACAATCTCATGCGCACCCGCTACCCAGTCTTGCAGAACAGGCTCGTGGACCACCAACAAGCCAATGGGGTCATGGAGCCTGGGGAATAGAGGCAAGGGCAAAATCTGATCGACACTGAGGATGTGCAAGGGCCCAACAGAGCCTCATGTGAAGGGAAGAAGCAGCGCAACCTCCTGAGCCAATGGTGCAACTCCCCAGCTGGAGCAGTGGAGTGGCAAGACAGGATGGTAGATGCTTAATGGATGCTTCCTTCAGCCTGTCTCATCACACGGATGAGATTGGGCCATGTATGTTTGGTTGGCCTACAATGAACAGGGCGTTTAATAAAGAGTTGTGTTTATGTTGACATGTGTGGATAATTATTACATTATTATTGATAATAAAGGGCCGTAGGTGTGGCACCTGGGAGGGTGGACCATACAGTCTCACTATGCTTGCACTGGAGGTTTATCTATCCCACAGGTATCCTAACCCATCCCATAGCTATTACCCATCCCACAGGTATCCTAACCCATTCCAAAGCTATCCTTACCCATCCCACAAGCATGCAAAGGCTTTAACCATTTCTAACAGTTTCCAGCAAGACTTTATTAAAAAAAAGAAACGAAGCAAGTGTATGAATCAAAAATATACTTTATTAACAAGAAGCTATAAAACAAAAATGAGTCTCTGGCACTCCTCTTGGTCGCTCAGTCTCATGGGTGAAGGGTGCAGGTGCTGTGGAGGTGGCTGGTGCTGGAGTCCTTGTCATCAGCTCCTCCAGAAGCAGAAGCAGCAGAAGCGCCAGCCCCAGAAGAGCGAGCCCATGCTGCAGAAGCCCCAGCAGAACCAGAGTGAGGGCCAGGGGGCGGGATGGTAGCCCTGTCCCTCTTGCCAGGGCTGGCAGCAGATGGCTGAGGCTTGCTGTGCTTCCGCATGGTTGTGGGGTTGCTGGCTGGCAGGGAGGCTGGCAGGAAGGCTGGCAGGGAGGCTGGCACCAAGGCTGGCAGGCTGTCAGGCAGGCAGGCACCAAGGCTGGCAGGCAGACATGAACCAAGGCTGGCAGGAAGGCAGGCAGCAAGGCTGGCAGGCAGACATGAACCAAGGCTGGCAGGAAGGCTGGTAGCAAGGCTGGCAGCAAGGCTGGCAGGCAGATATGCAGGCAGGGCAGGCAAGGCAGTCGATGTGTCCGGCAGCAGGTCTTTCCTTTGAATGGTGTCCTGCTTCCGAGCTGCTTCCGTTATATCCGCGGGACTGACGCAATGCATCCTCCCCGCATGCGCAATTAACGCCAGGCATCCATTAGGCTTCCGCTGTGCATCCGCTAGGCTTCCGCTCTGCATCCGCTTCATCTGTTCGGCATCCGCTCTTTCCGTTCCGCGTCCGTTTTGCTGAGCCCCCCCGGAAGCCCTGCGGATGTGCCACCCACTCCCATCCGCTTCCATCCGCTGGGCTTCTGCTCCACATCCGCTTTGCATCCACCCTGTGTCCTCCCCGCGCCCGTGTTATCCGCTCCGGTTATGCAAATTTTTGCCCCTTTTGAGAGCGGATAACAATGGATGGAACATTTTGCTCATCCGCTGTGTCCTTTTTGCATCCGTTGGCCAGTTTGACATGGGCTTTAGCAACTTTAAAACCTGTGGACTTCAACTCCCAGAATTCTGCTGAGAGGGAAATGCTGAATTCATGATGACTGGGGAATTCTTGGAAATGAAGTCCACAAATCAATTTGGAAAAGCTGGACACCCTTGGTCCATATCATGTGGGTTGAAATTTGCACAAAGTCCAGGAAATACTGATTCAAAACATTTAAAGAAACTCCACCTTAATTAATTCTGTGAAACATGAGCTGGGGGTTCTTGCAGTTGCCAAGATTATGCCCTTTGCTTCTAAAAATCTTTGTTGACCTCTGCATGATCCTTACCCTCTTAATTATGCTGGATGCCATGGAGCTTGGCAGTGCCCCTCTGAGGGCCAGTCTCCTTAAGCTCAAGCCAAACAGGTGCAGTATTTTACAATTTTATTTTGTTTTCTCTTCTGGCAGCTCAGGGTCAATATTAATTTTTTTATTTATGTATTGCCCTGGGAATATTGATCTCCTGGAAGATGGAGAGATCAATATTCCCTTAACAAAAATAATCTGTAGGTTTAGTTGTCACATTGAAGCCTCCAAGAAATAGCTTTGGGGCTTTACTGCTCCTTCTCATGGCTACTTTGGTGCTGATCTACCTGTCTCCATGGATACCTGGTCAGCTTGTCTTACTGGCTTAACCCCACCCATCCATTCAAATTGCAGTTGCCACCAACCTGGGAACCTCTTAGCAGCAGGTCTTCATCAAACAGGCCAATCCACCTACCTTTTCACACCTTCTGCTACTTCTTTTAGAAAACTTTAGAATCTAGGCAGCATTGGGCATTTGGCCTCCAAGCTGAAGCATTTCTGATCCTGCTCTCAGAGAGGAAAAACATGACATAGAACATTTTCAATGTTCTAGCTATTAGAGGCATTCTTTTGGTTGGAATATTTTTTTTAAAGAAACATGGTGCAATTTTCAACTCTGGAAGAAGAGATGAGCAGATAACAGATAATCAGAGTTAGAAGGGACCTTGTAGGTCATCTAGTTGAACCCCCCACCCAAGCGGGAGACCCTACACCATTTCTGACAAATGGCAGTCCAATCTCTTCTTGAAAGTCTCAAGTGATGGCGCTCCCACAACTTCTGAGGACATGAAAATAATGAAAGCCAGCTCTTTGGTACAATGGGGGAGGAAGGCTACCCCATAAGTCGTGTGAAACATTTATTTTTGAGAGCCATTGGTAATACTGATCTCCCAAAACACATACATTGCCATGCTCAAACTATAAAAAACAGGAAAGTTGCATTGGTCAGGCCATCTGGGAATTGCAACGCCATCAGCCAGACTGGTAGCGCCAACTATCAGCCTAGAAAAGTGGTCCTGGAAGACCTACCAGGAATGCATTTGTTGGCAACATTAGGAAGTATCTAGATATACTCCAGCTTGCTGGGAAGCCATAAAATTATGATTGAAAGTGTTTTGCAATGGAATGCTTTGTCCATATGGCAGACAACATCTTACTCCCAAGATGTGGCTATCTTAATTGCTGTAGAGAAGAGAGAATTTCACCAGATACTCCTTCACTCATTTTTTCAGGGACCCCTTTATGGAAGGGGGAAAAATGCAAATTCTAGTAGCAAATTCACACTGCAAATGTTCTGTAGCTCACGGTAACTTCCTCCAAACACAATCATGTGGCACAATTTCCATGTTCCTCTGACTAGTTTGAAAGAGATTTGCATAGCTAGGATTCTTTCAGGAAATTACACATCTGCATTTTGTTGAGCTGTCAGTTAATGTTATAACGAAAGTGAAAATCTCCTTTCTGCAAAAAAAGGGGGGGCATTGTGGAACATCTGTGTAATGTGTTCCTTCTGTGATAATTATACGTTCATTTATTTGTTAGGTTCATGTTTTGTTCCAAGAAAAATGACTCTTGACACTATAGATAATATTAAAATATTGTGACTTTCAATATGTGCCCTTCTGTCAAGAGACAAGACTGGTGTCAACAGTGATAGACACTGGCACTGCCATTTTACTTCAGCTTCTTTTATTCCATCCAGACGCATGACAGCCTCCTAGATGAGGCATCAGTTGCATCTCTATCACAGCCTGCAGTAAGGATACAGTGTAAAGTTAGGTGTTATCAGTGCACATCTCTTAACCACTGAATGACCTTTTCCAGGAACAGCAAATCATTGTAAAGGCCCTGTCACACTGCCCAACGGATGCAAAACGTTTGTAAAAAGGACACGGCGGATGAGAAAAATGTTCCATCCATCGTTATCCGCTCTCAAAAGGGGCAAAAATTTGCATAACCAGAGCGGATAACACGGAAAGGAACGGACGGGGGGAGGACGCAGGGCAGATGGAAAGCGGATGTGGAACAGAAGCCTAGCAGATGGAAGCAGATGGGAGCGGATGACACATCCGCTAGGCTTCCGGGGGGGCGCAGCAAAGTGGACGCGGAACGGATACAGTGGATGCAGAACGGACATGGAACGGATGAAGCGGATGCACAGCAGATGAAGCGGATGCACAGCGGAAGCCTTGCGGATGCACAGCGGAAGCCTAGCAGATGCCTAGCGTTAATTGCGCATGCGGGGGGGATTTATTGCATCAGCCCCGCAGATATAAAGGGAAGCAGCTCAGAAGCAGGTCACCATTCAGAGGAAAGACCTGCTGCCAGATGCATTGAGTGCCTTGCCTGCCTGCCTGCAAGCCAGCCTTGCTGCCAGCCTTGCTGCCTGCCTTGCTGCCTGCCATCCTGCCAGCCTTGCTGCCTGCCTCGCTGCCTGCCATCCTGCCAGCCTTGCTGCCTGCCTCCCTGCCTGCCATCCTGCCAGCCTCGCTGCCTGCCTCCCTGTTAGCCTTGCTGCCTGTCAGCCTTGCTGCCTGCCATCCTTCCAGCTTTGCTGCCTGCCAGCCTTGGTGCATGCCTCCCTGCCAGCCAGCAACCCCACAACCATGGGGAAAAAGAGAAAGCCTCAGTCATCTGCTACCAGCCCTGGCAAGAGGGACAGGGCCACTCTCCCGCCCCCTGGCCCTCACTCTGCTTCTGCTGGGGCTTCTGTAGCATGGGCTTGCTCTTCTGCGGCTGGGGCTTCTGCTGCTTCTGGAGGAGCTGATGATGATGCTTATGGCGGTGCTTCTGCTTGTGCTTACTCTGCTGAAGCTGCTCCTGGTGGTGGTGCTTCTGCTGGTGCTTACTCTGCTGAGGCTGCTCCTGGCGATGGTGCTTCTGCTGGTGCTTACTCTGCTGAAGCTGCTCCTCATCCTGCTGGTCCTGCTCATCCTGCTCGTGCTCTTGGTCTTGCTCGTCCTGCTCGTCCTGCTCGTCCTGCTCATGCTCCTGGTCCTGCTTGTGCTGCTGCTGCTGCTGATGATGATGATTATGATTATGCTGGTGATGCTGCTGCTGCTGCTGATGATGATGATGATCCTGCTGCTGCTGCTGCTGGTGGTGGTGTGGAGAAGCAGCCCCTACAAACTGGAAGCCCCTCTGATGAGGGCCCATCTGGTCCTGCCAAAAGGAGGAAGAGGCATATGCGGGAACGGGAGAGGAGGCAATACTCCATTGAGGAGGTGCTGGAGTGGCTGAGAGAGAATGACTATCTATGGCGGAAGGGACACCGGCTCTACAGGGACACCAAAAGGAAGCAGGCTGCTTGGAGAGAGAAGGTGGAGAGTCTGGGCTACACATCGGATGTGCTCCTTGGCTGGTGGAAGCACATGCACACCTGGTACGGGAAGCTGCACCTGAAGAAATCTGGCCAGGCCACGGTTAAGCTGACAGACAGAGAGACTGACGTCATGGCCAGGTGCAGCTTCCTGGAGGGTGAGATCCACCACCGAGGAGCAGCAGCAGCCCCTCTCACGACCCTCTCTCTCCGGCAGCCTGCTGAGAGCCAGTCCTCTTCCGGCCGAGAGTCAGCTCCTGTCTCCAGGCAGGTTTCTGTGGAGCGTGCCACGGTGGAGAACCCACGGACAGGTGTTTTAACCATGGTGGAGCGCGTGGAGGACTCCCTGGTGCAGTGGGAGAAAGGAGACGGCACTTCCACCACAGCCCTACCCGCATCCACCCCCAGCTCCACCTCCACAGAAAGGCAGAGAGGCAGACAGGAGGGGCAGAGCCACACTGTCCTGCTGGAGATCAGGGACACCATCTGGAGCAGCATAGATCTCCTCTCTCAGCTGGTCCACACCGACTCCTCATCCTCCAACCGCAAGCCCTTCCTCACCTATGTCAACCAGACCCTCACGGACATGGAGGAACCCCAGTACCAGGTGGTGAAGGACCGGATCACCAAGCTGCTTCACAACCCTCCAGACCCAGAGGAACCTGCTCCCACCCAGTCCAGGTCTGCTCCTCCACCCCAGGTGATGTCCCTCCCATTCCAAGGCTTTCCACAGGCCCTCAACACCAAGGCTATGGCTACCAGGAGGTCCAGCAGCACAGGCAGCAGCCCTTCCCAGTCCAGGCACAGAGTCATCGGACAACACCGTTGCCACCGGTTCCACTGATGCCACCGATGCCACCCACGCCAATGATGCCACCGATGCCACCGATGCCACCCATACCACAGATGCCACCAATGCCAGTCCTCACCCAGCTGCAGACCAGACAGCCCCACTACATTGATCCTACCTCCACCCCACAGCCAAGCCCGGCCTTGGTACATCTGTCCTTGGTACTGGGGCTGACACCACATGGCATGGAGGAAGGAGCTCTCAACATCACGGGGCTGAGCCAGCTATCTGAGAGCTTCCTCAACACACCGTCACCTGTTGTCCTCTCGGGGCCAGACACCCCATGACGCCGCAGACCAGCACTCCAGCAGCAGCCACCTCCACAGCACCTGGACCCTTCATCCCTGAGACTGGGCACACCTCCGAGTGACCAAGAGGAGTGCCAGAGACTGGGTGGCTACCTGTAGTCTTTATTTGGACACTTCACTTGGGTCATTTTTCTTTTACACCTTGTGATTAATAAAGATTATCTTTGCTTCACACACTTGCTTCATTTATTTATGTCAATAAAGTCTTGGTGGAAACTTTTAGAAATGGTTTAAGCCTTTGCATGCTTGTGGGATGGGTTAAGATAGCAGTGGGATGGACAGGGATACCTGTGGGATGGGTAATAGCTGTGGAGTGGGCAGGGATACCTGTGGGATGGGCAGGGATACCTGTGGGATGGGCAGGGATACCTGTGGGATGGGTAATAGCTGTGGGATGGGCAGGGATACCTTTGGGATGGGTTAAGATACCTGTGGGATGGGCTAAGATAGCTGTGGGATAGATAAACCTCCAGTGCAAGCATAGTGGGACTCTATGGTCCACCCTCCCAGGTGCCACACCTTTGGCCCTTCATTATCAATAACAATGTAAGCATTGATCCACACATTTGAACATAAACACAACTCTTTATTAAATGCCCTGTTCATTGTAGGCCCACCCAACATACATGGCCCAGTCTCATCAGTGTGATGAGACAGGCTGAAGGAAGCATCCATTAATCATCTACCATCCTGTCTTGCCACTCCACTGCTCCAGCTGGGGAGTTGCACGAGTGTTTCAGGAGGTTGCGCTGCTTCTTCCCTTCACGTGAGGCTCTGTTGGGGCCTTGCACATCCTCAGTGTCTATTAGGTTTCGCCCTTGCCTCCATTCCCCAGGCTCCATTTCCCCATTGCCTTGCTGGAGATCCACGAGCCTGTTCTGCAAGACTGGGTAGCGGGTGCGCATGAGATTGTGCAGGATGCAGCAAGCTTCCATGATCCTCCTCACGGTCTGTGGGCGATGCTGCATGGTGGTGAGAAGTACCTGGAACCTGTTGGCCAGGATGCCAAAGGCATTCTCCACCACCCGCCTTGCCCTGGACAGCCTGTAGTTGAAGATCCTCTCTTCACGGGTGAGGCATCTGGAGGTATAGGGCTTCATGAGGTAGGTTCTGAGGGAGAAGGCGTCATCCCCCACAATGAAGTAGGGCACATCTTGCGTGTCGTTGGGCAGGGGTTCTGGATCTAGGAAGCCCATGATGAGGTTGCGTTCTAGCCCCTCCTTGAGGTCACTGGCATTGTATACCTGGGCATCTGAAGATGAGCCCTTGCCTGAAGCATCGATGTACATGAACTTGTAGTCAGCATCGACCATGGTGAAGAGGATGATGCTGAAGAAGCCCTTGTAATTGAAATAAGTGGACCCCGACTTGGCTGGAGATTTGCAGGCCACGTGCTTCCCATCTATGGCTCCAATGGTGTGTGGGAAGTTCCACCTCTGATACCACTGCTCTGCAACTTTCTTCCATCTTTCTTCAATAGAGGGGCACTGGAGGAGCTCCTCCAGGTATTCTTCGATGATGGCCTGCACCACTTCTCTGACCACAATGCTGATGGTGTTGTGTGGCACCCTCCAGCCGTACTGCATGCTCCTGTAGATGGTCCCTGAGGCCAGGTGGCGCAGAGTCAGTGCCACCTTGAGCCCAGAGTCCAGGCTGGGACGGAAGTTGGTGCTCTGCTTGGTCAACCTGGGTGTCAGCTGCTGCACAACTTCGTCAAACATGGCTGGAGGCATCCTCATGAAGTTCTGGAATGCACGAGTGTCTTTGTTCCTGAGCTCCACCATCAGCTTGTTGTGCAGTCCGTACTCTGCTTTTATCCCGATCCATCTTCAGACCCAGACACTTCTTGGCCACCTCCTTTTCTTCCCGTAGAAAGTTGAAAGAGCCTGTAGATGGCTTTGCACTGTTGCAGAATGATGGTGGCTACCAAAAGGACTGTGTTACAATCCATGGTGGACATCAATGGATGCTGTGGAAGAGGAAGAGGCAGATGAAGGCTGCAGAGGTCTGCACAGCTGGTCTGCTGGTCTGAAAGTGAGATCCAGGTGAGTTGCTCTCCCTTTTTATAGGCAATATAGGTTTTCCCCTATGTGTCCCTTTGCATCCTCTAGGCATCCTCTATACATCCTTAATATCCGACATAGGTCCCCTCTGCGAATGTTTTTTCCGTTTTAAATGCTTTCTTTGCGTGCTGCATCCTCTTTCATCCTTTCTCCGTCCGTGCTACTCACGCTGCGCGTCCATTCCGCGTCCGTTCCGCTTCCTCCCTGCGTCCGTTTACCGCTGGAGCGGATTGAGTTGCGCGGATGCGGAACGGATGCCTAGCGGATATAGCGGATGCATAACGGATGCATAACGGATGTCCCCCGTATGCCTAGCGGATGCAGAATGCACGCATTGGATACATTTTCCGCTCAAAAGTTTTGAACAGCTCAAAACCCTCTGAGCGGATGAAACGTCAACAGATGGATGCTGGACGGATATAGAGGAAGCAAAACGGATGCAGTGAGTACAGAACGGAAGCATCGCGTTAACCAACGGATGGCAAGTGTTTTTCTCCGTTTTACATCCTCTTTCCATCCGTTGGTGCAGTCTGACAGGGGCTTTACATATTGCCTCCAATCTCTAAGCCCTGTAAGCAGCCCAGGAGGGTAAGAGCCAATGAAAGGTCTTGTTATGACCCAGGTTGCCTAGGTAGAAGCAGGCTTCGATAGAGACCTTTATTGTTCTGCTAATTCCCACAATAAATGGCCCAGCAATGTCTGGTAAAGCTCCACCCCAAACTTCTCTAAAGACAGCTACCCAGAGTTCCACAAACAAAGCCAATAAATGCCAGATCCAAACTGCAAAGGTAGAGAAGAAATCCAAAAATAAGGTGCAAGTCCACACAGCAAGGTAAGTCATGCACAAGCTTCCAGGTCCACAGAGCAAGGTCAAGAGTCTCCAAGCGAGGGTCAAAATCCACAGGCAGAAACACAATAACAAGGCAGTTTTTCCAAGGCCAGGGAAGTGCATGCCAAAGCAAAACAATTGTTCCCAACAAAGACAATCTCACTTGGTCTTTGCTTAAGTCAACCTAGCCAGGTGTTCCTCATGAGGAGGGGCAGGGACACCATCTTCCAAGCAGCCTTGTAGACCTCCTTTGAGCTTGCCTCCACTCTATTCTCTGTGCCCTGGGATCGAATGGGGGAGGCAGCTGTTCCTCATCAGAGGGGATCCACTGTATCTCAGCATCACTGCCTGTCTGCAGCCAATCCTCCCCTGTGTTTGTGAGGGCAGGCAGTTCCCCACCAGGTCTATCACCCTTCCCCCAATGCCCGAGGGGCCTGGGACAGCCCCTGGCCTCTCCAAACATTCCAGGGGAGAAGTGTCATCTCTGTGAGATGATCCCTGTTCCAACTCAACTCCTCCTCCTCTGGGATCTGATGGAGCCATGATAGATTGACATGCCTATACTGTAGCTCCATTAAAAATCAGGAAGAGTGTCTGAGTTCCTTTCTCACAGCAGATGATCTGTGGCTGGTGACTAATGTCTTTTTATATAAAGTTCTAAGATTATTGATTTGTGCAGACTACCTTTTAACTCTCCTTGCCTTTGAAGTTACTCTGAAGTTCAATTACTTATTGTTCTCAATCATTCATTTTTCTGTGCTTCGGGAGAATAAGACCCATAAGGACCTGGGGTTTTCTTCTCCTCCATAATTGTGAAGCTGATTTGTTCTTGGAGGCTAAGGTTAGAGACAAGATTTCTCAAAACTAGAAACCAGAGCCCTTAAAATGGGCTGTGCAGGAGAACTGTCAGAAAAGCCCTGCGGCTCTCAGTGAGAGGACTCCAAAGTAAGAGATTTAGATTTGTCTATGTAGCATAAATTTTCTTTTTGATAATTTGGCTTTAATACAGATTCCGCCATCTCTGTTGCAAAACATTATTTTCTAACTAACAGATAAATAGCATTCGCAAGGTTGCACCAGATAGTTCTTGCCTAGCACGTCAATAACATCAGGAAATCAAATCTTACATGTACAGTAACCCTCAATTTAACAGGCTAATGAGGGAAAGGCTTCAATTACTATGAATCTCTGTTAAATCCAGATGGAATTTTCCACAATGCATTTTGCAAATGTTATGCATGTTCAAAAGAATGGGAATTTATCCTTGCATAAAGTGACTAATAGTTTTTGTTGACTGCATCCAAAAGCTTTCAGATCTTTTTAATGCAAATATTCTTCAGAATCCAGAAAGAGAACAAATTTGCATTTGCTTTTTAAAAAGCAAGGCAAGGGGAAAAGCAAATTAAAACAAATGTAATTAAAGGAAAAGTCCAGCGAAGGAAGGTTTTGCCTGATTTCAGACTGTTTTTTAATGGGAACATCTGCAAATGAAATGGGAGGCAGGGCTTCCAAAAATCAAAATGGTAGATGTGATTGTGCAATTGAAGCCATGAAATGTACATTTAAAAGTTTGTGGGTTGGGATTCCACTTGATGGCAACAGCACAGAAGGGCCTCTTTGATTAATGTCTTTAGAAATTAGGAAGTTTTCTGATTAATATTACTAGATTACCTTTGATCTAGTCTTTGAAGTAACAAAGCAAGCTCTCCATGAGGAATGTAGAGTTTGATAAAAGTTGGCTCAACATGTTAAATTATCAAGGATGTTGATTTGAACTTTAGTTACTTGTGAACTCTTTATACCTCATTATGAAACATACCTCATTAATACGTGAATGAATATTAACAAGATAATGCTAAGAATATTGTGGGATGCTGTGGAACATTACTTGCTACATATTAGAGTTGGTATGCATGTGTGCTGTGTCAGAGATGTGTCAAACAGCATTAACTATGAAAGAACTCATCCCAAACCCAATAAATTTGAATTGTATATAAAATGATGCCTTGCCTTTCTAGATTGCTCCTCTTCTCTGGGTGAGATACCTCTCCTTACTTCTGTACACAAATAAATAAATTTTAATCTACATTTCCAGCTCAGGTTCTGTTTGAGAAAGGCACACCGAATTAACATTGTTAAGCCATAAACAATGCGTATGGCTTATTTGGTTAACTTTTTTGATCCACTCACTTTCCCCATAGAAACACATTTTTCTCAGTTCCTTTTAAAACATGTTCAGATTGTAATCTTATATGGTACATATTAATATGGGCTTATGAGTCTTTTTCCACCGGGACCTAACCACGGCACAAACACCTTTTGTTCACATGCTACCATGTCCCTATGGCCATTCCTAGCCCATAAGCACAAAGCTTTTAAGCATCCTTAGCTAGACCAGTGTTAAAGTAGCGATTCCATATGACTCCATCGAAAGGCCATTCAAACAAACATGTTCTGGAGCTTGGATATAGGTTCAAAATCGGCTAGATGGCAGATGGCTTCATGATGCCCTACATATGTTTAATCGACAGAGGGGTGGGACTTTTATCCCAATCCACCACCCACCACCTTGCTAATTCTGAATTCCCCATGAGGAGTCACTGTACGCAGTGGTGGGTTCAGCTTTGTTACTATTACATTGCGATGAAGTTAAAGCACTTGGCAGTTATTAGGAACAGCCTTGTCAACCTTAAAGAAGGTTACAGGAAAATGTAAGAACTAAATATAAGTAATATTTATTGAAGAAAGTTGAGAAGCAGTACTGAAAGAATATCAACAACTTGCAGTAATTGATACTTATACAGATAATGTTTAGTTTTTTGTGGGGGAGGGCTTGATTTGCTTAGGTTTGTTTCAATTTATCCTTTATTTTTTACAATGGTCAGATTGTTTTCATTTGGTTTCTCAATAACTCTGAAAAGTAACTCTCACAAGAATCTTGACAAAGTTAGGATATGGACTGACCACAAGGAGAACAAATTTCATGCTACTATAGTTTTCTGGAGACTCAAGAAAAGGTGGAGAACAAGGAAAGGGAGGGAAAGTCCGAAGTCAAGTTATCTTGATAGGAATGCTTATTAGATGCCTGTAGAAAAATAAAATTAAAAATTCTTTTTTGGTAATTTTTTTGTCGAAGCATCACGGAGAACTATGGAGAGACTGACAGTGGCATGTGCATCATGATTTTTATCTATTTATTTATTTATTTTATATGCTACGTCTCACTATTCAAAGCAACTCTGAGTGTTCAAAGAGCTTTCTTGTGTCAGACAGCAAGAGGCAATTGGAATTTGTTTCATGACATCCCAGTGTGAGCATGTTGTTCTGACATGATTTCTTTTTGCTGTATGAACTTATCAAAAGTTTTCTAGAACTTAGCAAAAACTGTCATTATCACATATGTTCATTTACTGTTGGTCTCACTTTTTTGTGTACGGAAGCTATTGTTTTGGGTCAGAGAAAAATAATAAATCAAAGCAATTGTTTTACCTTTTCCACGTAACAAAACACAAGTCACCTTCATCATAATCTCAACTCTAGGAAAAGCACTGGGAAATAAGAATTATTTCAGACAATTATCTGAGAAGCAGGCATAGCCACCAGCAGAACCACTTCAGTAGCAGCATTTCTAGGAAAGGGCACTTATGGAACTAGAACTGGGTTTTTTTTCCCCCCCTTCACAATTCCATACCAATTTATCTGAAATGAAATACTGCAAAGCTTTTTTTCCTTTTTCAATGTTGCGGCTCTGAAGAGCTTGTGGCTAGTTCATTCTCACAGTACAGTAGTGGAATGAATAGTTCGCTGTCATAATAGTAGAAGCATTTATTTTTACTTGCCTCCTGGCTCTTGAGTTTTGATCTTTCAAAGGAAAATATGAGGTTGTGGATTTGCATTTCCCTATAAGCAACCATATTTTATTTAGTTATGACAAATGATAGACAGACCCATCTAACAAGAAGTAAGGAAATGGAGGGAGGTTTTGAAACAATTATTTTTTCTCCTTTTTGTGGTGGGTGGAATGACTGATTCCCCCCCCTCCTTTTTTAGAACCTGTGGCAATTTGTGATTCTAAAAGATTGTTTGATGTTCTTTATTCATTGTTCCCAGTCTTTTGAAACTAGCAGGAGTAAAAATAATTGTAGTTCATCTCAGAACTGCTTTGCTTTTGAAGGAAGGAAGAAGGATGGAAGAGTTTGTGCTGCAATGCTGTCATACTCATAGAGTTGATAAATTACATGTATGCAGCATGTTATGTGTATACTTACGTATGTAAGTTCATTTGTCAGGATCTGAATGGAGTTCTAGCAATAAGGTGGTAACCAAGACATCAGAGAGTACAAACTTGGGTATTGATTCATATTCAATAGACTTCAAGGTTTATTTCACATAATCACATTTTAATTGTTAACATGCCACTTTGAAATTTTACCCTTTCTTGTTTGAATGCAATATTGTGGGCTAACTCTGCTCACAACAAAGGGTTTGATTCTGGCTGGCTCAGCCTTCCATCCTTCTGAGGTCAGTAAAATGAGGACCCAGGTATTTGGGGGCAATATGCTGACTCTGTAAACCTCTTAGAGAAGGCTGTAAAGCACTATGGGGCAATATGTAAATCTAAGTGCTATTGCTATTTACATTGGCATCTCTGTTATGGTGTTTTCAAAGCCAGATCCTAACAGATGGTTCTGACTTTTTTCTAGCATGGCTGCTTTTGGTATCAGGAAAGAATACTCCCTAAGGGCAAACAGTCCTATGTGCCTTTTTGTCTCAACATGCTTCAAATTTTGGGGAGGGCGGAGTTGCCATCACGGAGGTACAGCATGTGATCTTTAAGCTCTAAGATCACTGCTGATATCTCCATTGCAGGACGGTCCCAACAGACCTAAACCATCCTGTAGAGATGGTGACTGAGGAGGGCACATCCTGTTGATGCCAGGGACATTGCAAAGTCCCTGGTAGATCCAGGGGAGGCAGCCATTAAAGCTGCTGAAGCTGGGACAGCTCTGGAACAGAAGAAAGCTGGAAAGAAAGTGTGTCAGTTTGGTAAGATAATTTTCTATTTATTTTTTTTCTGGAGAAAACACCCTAAAAGACTAAAAAATAAATTTAAAAGTGAAGATAAAAGTGCTCAAGGGGCGAGATTAAGCACAAATTAAACCTGAAAGTCTTTTTTCCCTTTTTATTGGAATTTTGGATTTTTGTAAAAACTTTTCAATTTTTAAACTGGACTGGTCTTTCCTTTTTAATTTTAATTTTTTCCTTTCAAAATAACTCTTTGGAAAAAAAAATTTTCTCTTGTTTCTTCTCTTTAATAATTTTAGACTCTTTTTATTTTTTTATTCCTGGTTTTAATATTAGAGGGGAAGGGAAAGGAAAGGGAAATAAGTAGCGCTGCCACCTGGAGGCTTGGATACATTGTTTTCCTTTCTTTCTTTCTTGTTGATACATTTGGTGTTACATTCAAGGACTCTCTGCTTTTCATTGAAAAGATAGTGGGAAGAGCATGTAGACTGTTTATGCAGCTGTTCTTCTGTGGAACTACTGATAGCTGGAGTCTGGATTTGAAATTGAAGAAAGAAGATTGAAGTGACCTTGAAAAGAGAACTGGAAATTTTGTTTTTTAATTTAGTAAAGAGCCTCGAACATTTAGTGGCAGTGCTTTGCTTACTGACAGAATTGCATTTTCTCTTTCCCTTTTTTTCTACCCCCCCCCCCCCAAGTTGGATTTTTATATTTGGACTTGAGTCCTTCGATGCAGGAATAAGACTACTTTTTTTTTCCTCCCTGCTCCCTTTGTTCTACCTTTTTAGCAAGGGGAATATACAGATTTCTCTCTTTTTAATTTTTCCTATTTTTTTTTCATCCTTTTTTGCATTTTGTCTTTTTTTCCTTTTTTTCTACATAATTGGAACCAGTTGGATTAAGGTATTCAAGTACCTGAATATTTTTTCCCTTCCCTTTTTCATTTTTATTTTTTGCTTTTATTTATTTTTTATTGGAGTGGCAGTTGACTGCTCTTGCTTTTTCTTGTCAATTTTCCTATTAAGCATTCTAAGATGAGCAGAAAGATACCACCCTTGGCTTCTTCAATCCTGACTTCTTCCTCATCACCATCTGGAGGACAACAATCAATACATGCAATGTTACAACAAGAGAAGGAGAAAGTAGTGACACTGCAAATGATTATGCAAGGAATTCAAAAGATACAAGTAAAAACAGATAATATTGAAAAGAGAATGGAGAATATTGAGCAAAGAACTGAAAAGACAGATGTGAAAATTGAAAATATTCAACAGATGATGATGCAATACGAGGATAGAATCAAGAAAATTGAAGAACAAGATGTACAAAGAGATAAGAAGATTGGAGATATGGATACCTGATTGAGTGAAGTGGAAAGAGACAAGGGCAGATCTCTGCAATCATTGGGATGGGAAATTGATAGATCAGAATTCTATCTTAGATTTCAAAATATAGAAGAAGAAAAAGGTGAAAACTTTGCTGAAATGATGACAGAAATCCTGGCAGAAGCATCAGAGGTAACTAAAGAGAAGATAATGGATGGAATGGATGAGGTTTTTCATGTCTATACAAGATATGTGATGAGAAATAAACTGACAAGAGAAGTTCATATCAGATTTACTAAGAAAATAATTAAATCACAAATACTTCAGGCAGCAAGAGAAAAAACACTAAAGTACAAAGACAAAGAAATAATGGTACTGAAACAGGTACTGAGAAGAGTGAGAGAGATAAGAAGAGAATATTTATTCTTGACAAAAGAGTTACTTAAGAGAGGAATAAATTACAGATGGCTGATACCAGAAGGTCTCATGTTTACCTGGCAGGAACAAAGACACAGAATTGATACAGTTGAAAAAGTTGAGTTATTCTATCTGGAATATTTCAGAGGAAGATACAAGAAAAGAAGAGTCGTTAATTGAATTTCAAGATGAATGTATAGCAGTAATTGAAAAAGAAAAAGGAGCCATAGGTGGTGTACCCAGAGAGCAACTAGAACTAAGATCTACTAGAGCAACAAATCTTTCTTATAAAGTCTAAAATGGATGAGAGAAAACTTATTCCAATTAATATAAATGGACTGAATTTAGCTACTAAAAGAAGAAAAAGATTTCATAAGTTAGAGAAATTAAAATTTGATATAATCTGCCTACAAGAAGTACATATTAAAAAACAACATGATTATATATTGAAACAACAAAAATTAGGGAAATTATTTACAGCGTTGACACAGCGTAAAAAGAGAGGAGTGGTGTTACACATTAGAGATACAATCCCTGCAGAACAAATATATATATATGATGATGAAAGGATTTTGATGGT
The DNA here is from genome assembly GCA_015471245.1 of Laticauda colubrina. Lineage (NCBI taxonomy): Eukaryota > Metazoa > Chordata > Lepidosauria > Squamata > Elapidae > Laticauda > Laticauda colubrina. Next base: position 32,669,543 of record BLBF01000032.1, read on the forward strand.
GGAGATAATGGACAATTATCTAAAGATACCTTTAATAACAATTTATGCTCCAAATGAAAATCAAGAAAGTTTTTACAGGAAATCACATAAGAAAATAATTGAACTTGACTATGCTAATATCTGTCTGATTGGAGATTTTAATGGAATAATAAATGACAAATTGGACTATAAAACACAAAAACAGCAAAGAAAGCTAGAAAGACATTGCCATCTTTCGAATGGTAGATGAGATAAACTTAAAAGATGCATGGAGAGAGAGAAATGCGGGAAATAAACAATATACCTTTTATTCAAATAGAAATGCATCATGGTCTAGAATAGATATGATATGGATGTCAACAGAATTGCTTTCTAACACATAAGACATTGAAATAGAAGCAAGTACCTGGACAGATCCAATGACAGTTGTGTGGAAAGGACAAAAAAAGAGATCTAGGTGGACTTTAAATAATACGATATAAAAAGAAAAAGACTTTAAACAGAAAATTGAGAGAGAATTGACTTTTTTCTTGAAAGAAAACACAAAAGAAGATACATCATGAACCTCTGGGACAAGATGAAGGCTTATACAAGAGGCTTCATAATGGACTATACAAGGAAAAGAAATAAAAAAACAGAAAAAAACTTTTAAAATATTGGAAGATGACTACAAGAAATTGGAAAAAAAACTACAGAAATTTCCACAAAAAAAGGACATTAAAATTAAAATGGACATAACTAAACATAAAATGGGGCTAATGGAAAAAGAAGAAATAGCATAAAGAATTAAAAATATTAAGCAGAACTATTTTGACAATGCAAACAAACCAGGCAGATGGCTAGCATATAAATTGAGAAAGGAAAGAGAATTGAGAAGGATAAATCAACTGATAAATGAACAAGGATATGTATGGAAATGCAGAGAAGAAAAAAAATATTCAAGATTATTATGGAAAACTACCATCAAGAAAATGTTCAGGAAGAAAGAATTCAACAAGACTTACAGGAAGCAAATTTGCCTCAGATACCCAAAGATATTGAAATAATGTTAGAAAGTAACATAACAATGATGGAATTAACCGAAGCTTTAAAAAAGCAAAACATTGGGAAAGCACCAGGTCCGGATGGTTTGCCAGTGGAATTTTATAAGACATTCCAGGAAACATTGAATCTTCACTTATTATAAGTTATGAATGGAGTTATGACAAATAAGAGAATACCCAAAACATGGTCAGAAGCATATATCACGCTTGTACCAAAGGAGGACACAGACCCACAGCAAGTTAAAAACTACTGACCAATATCACTATTAAATTCAGATTATAAAATTTTTGCTTCAATTCTGGCAGAAAGACTGAAAAGATACTTAAACAATTTTATTCACCCTGATCAAAATGGATTTCTGCCAAAGAGACAGATTAAAGATAATATGAGAATAATTTTAGATACACTGGAATACTATGAGGCACATCCCGAAAAACAAATGGCTCTGATGTTTTTAGATGCACAAAAAGCTTTTGATAATGTGAATTGGCGTTTTATGCTGTTACAATTGGACCAAATGGGCTTTGGTAAAAAAATTACTCAAGCCATAGAAATGGTATATCATAAACAAACTGCAAAGCTTATGATAAATGGAGAGTTAACAGACTTTATAGATATAAGAAAAAGGACTAGAAAAGGCTGTCCACTGTTGCCTCTGTTGTTTGTGTTAATACTGGAAGTGCTGAATAGGAACATCAGAGAAGAAAAAGAAATAAAAGGAATGAAAATTAAAAAAGAAGAGTATAAATTACAAACTTTTGCAGATGACTTGGTATTTATATTAGAGGATCCATTGGAGTCTGCACCTAAACTGATAGAAAAGATAGAAGAGTATGGGAAAGTAGCAGGTTTGAAAATACATAAAGATAAAACAAGGATTTTAGCAAAGAACATGTTAGTAAGACGAAAGAAAGAATTGGAGGAAGTTTTGGGGATCCAGGTCACAAATAAGGTTAAATATTTAGGGATACACATAACACCAAGATGCAGCACACTTAAGGAGGCTAATTATCTTAAACTTAAACAACAGCTTGCGACAGACTTGATAAAATGGGGAAATTTACAATTATCACTGACTGGGAGAATATCTACAATTAAGATGAATGTATTGCCGAGAATCTTATACTTATTCGGGACAATTCCAATCAGATTGGGGAAAGAATTTTTTGAAGATTTAAACAAAATAGTGCTAAAATACATTTGGCAGGGGAAGAAAGCGAGAATAAAACTTAAATTGCTACAAGATGCAAGAATAAGAGGAGGATTTGCTTTGCCCAATTGGGAATTATACTACCAAGCGATGAGTTTGATGTGGATAAAGGAGTGGATAACATTAAGGAATACCAGGCTTTTGAATTTAGAAGAAAATGACTTGCTGTTAGGATGGTATGTCTTCCTCTGGTATAAGGGAACTAAAACGCAGGAATATTTTAAAAAACATTATATTCGAAAGCATTGTTTCTAAACTGGGAGAAGATAAAAAAGCAATATTATTTAAAAATTCCACTGTGGTTATCTACTATTGAAGCTTTTTCTTATCCAATAATATATAAAAAGGAACAAACAGTTAGATATGGTGAGATATTGAATGAAAAGAGTGAACTTAAATCTATGCAAGCGTTGGAATAACAAGTTAAATTTAGATATGGGATTGACTTCGATAAATGGCAAAAATTGTAATCTCAAAATTATAAAATGACAATGTCAACTGCATATAAAGAAAATTTGTATAAGATGTTTTACAGGAGGCACTTATCCCCGATGAGAATTGTGAGGATGTTCAAGAATAAATCGAATAAATGTTGGAAATGTCATCAGATACCTGGTTCATATTACCGTATGTCGTGAACATGCTCAGATGCAAAAAGATATTGGACTATAATCCACACATGGTTGGAAAATATGACAAAACAACACATAGACTTTAAACCTGAGATATTTTTATTGGGAATTATACCAGAAATATATTGTAAAGAATTGAAATATTTGATTGTAAATGTTTTAACAGCGGCTAGAATTGTATTTGCTAAGAATTGGAAAAATGAAAAAATACCTATGCAGGAGGAAATTATTAAGAAAATCATGGACTGTGCTGAAATGAGTAAATTAACATTTGAAATTAGAGAATAAGAGGATAAACAATATGATATGCGATTTATTTTATCAATGGTTAGATAAAAAGACATGGTAAAGAAATAGATTAGTAAGCCTTACAATAAAAGTTAATAAATTGATATAGAATACAATATAAAATATATAACCATTAGATGAATGTATAAGATTAAATCATAATGAAAATTAGAATATGTTGTATAAAATGGCGGAAAAATCATTTAGTCAAATGAATGTTTAATAATTGATATCACATAAGCACAAGCTAGATTGATAAGGTGAGAATTTATATAATTTGTGAGTAATGGTAAAAAAAAGGATAGCACAAAAGATAGTAACCAAATGATACACTGTATATATATAATTGAAAGAGGGATTTATGTTTTATTTGTATGATTGTTATAAAAAATAAAAACTTGATTTAAACATTCTTCCAATTTTATTGGGGTAGGGGAATGATTACCGTATTATTTTATTACTTCTTGTTTGCATCACTTTTAATCATTTTTTATTGCCAGACTGCAATAAACTTGCTCATTTTCCCTGCAAAGGGTTGGACAGCAGGCATAGTTAATGAGTGGGAATTAAGCCCTGAGGATTTTCTCATAATTAATATGCACCATGATTTATGAGTCATAATGCACTCTAAATTTGAACTGATTCTAACAATTCTAATATGTAGGTAGCACATGTTAATCCTAGCCTGAAGTTGCAACAATTTTCCATGTACATTTACCTTGCAAGACAGACATGCAAACCAAGTGCTGTACTGCCAGACACAAGCCTATATCCCACAGCTCTTTGGAAATGAAGTGTGAGGCTCTGAGCAACCGCTGCCCAAGGACATACTCACTACATTCCTCTAAGCCATTTTGTCAGAAATCTTTTCCAGTTTCATTTCTTCCTTGGCTTAAGAATCCAAATGTTGTTCCAAATCCAAATTATGTTCCAAGATTTTGCCTTTGACTTGACTTCGTGTACTGCCTTCTGATTTGCTTCAGATAAGAGATGGAAGTCTTCCTTTACTCTTGAGAAGATGTCCGTGAGAACTTCTATTATTTGGCCAATTTACCAACAAGATCACCATTTTTAAAAAAAAGCCAAATACTTGAAAATATAGACCAACTGTTTTGCTTGTGTGGGCCACATTGAGTAGAATTATCTTGGTCGCTTATAAAATGTAATTAATATACATTAATGTATATTAATGTATATAAGTAACAAACTTCATTTTTTATATTTTTATTATAATCTTGTGGGGCTGCTGTCTAGGGCCATATGTGGCCTGCAGGCCATGGGCTGGAAATGCCTGATGTAGTTCATTGAATCAGCCCTGATTCTTGTTGACTGTAGGGGCAAGTCCCTTCTTGGCAGTACTTTTTCAGAACTGGCTTGTCAGTACCTTCCTCTTAAGACTGAGAGACAGTAACTGGCCCCAAATCACCCGCTTACTTCATGCCTAAAACAGGATTCGAATTCAGCAACCTCACCTCCACCCTGCCACTGGTAAAGGCAACCAGTGCCTTTACCACCACACCAAATACTGTATTACTTGAGAGATAAAATTTGGCAATCATGAAAACAAAACAAACAGCACAGTATTTGAAACTGGAACTGTATTTTGAAAGTGATATTTTAGCTCATAGGTTGTTTTGTAGAATGGTTACTTGTGTGATTTCACTGTTTCAGAATTAAGTGAAAGCTGCTTGACCACCATAATTAAGCAAAAATGATGCATTTCATTCAAACAGGAGACAATGCCACTCTTTGATTTGATTTGATTTGATTTGATTTGTTGAGAGATTCAAAATGAACATGGACAATAGCCAGGTATTTTATGACAGAGGGCAAGCAATTAGAATGCTTCAGCTATATTCAGAAGAAGCAGCTTATGGTTTCTTTATTAAACTGTGTTCATGAAAATGAGTATGGCATTGACGCAAAACACACTTTCCTAAAAAAAGAAGCCTGAATCCAATTTGACAGTAATTCAGAGATCATATGGCCTCACACATAATACTTGTGGGTCAGTCAGAAAATCCCTGCAGAGGGATCAGCATAGGACCTTTGAGGCAGAAACAGCTCAAATGAAAATTAATTGAGCATGACAGATTTATTTTGGAAGTCAATTTATGATTTGCCCTGCAATTGTCCTTGTAGGGGATTCCAAAAGATTTGCAGAACAAGGAAAATCTCCAGATGGTTAATCCAGAGAATATGATTAGATACATGGCAAGAGCTGGCAAAGTGATCTAGTTTGCTGCAAGAGAGCAGGGGAAATTCCCACCAATAGAAAGATGTTGCTTTATCTTTTCATGACTTTACCACTAAGTTAATCTTTTTTAATTATCAGTAGAACTCCTTAAACTCGGTTTGTCAAAGCATTTTTGCTCACAAAATGTTCTGAGGTTAATTTGTAGTAATTTTCACTTCATTTGGCTTCAGACATTAAGGACATGCAAAGTTTGTCATAAGCCTATATTATTATTCCCTGCAGATGACCAATAGGGACTCTAAAATATCCTATCCATGCTGATTTGAGTGGAAGCATTGCCAAAAAAAGGGAGGGACTGTTGATGCTGATGTTGTGTGATGGCTCTGCCATAGAATTCTCATGTTCAAGTATCTTGAATTATTTTTAATATTATTTTCAAGCAAGAATTTCATGGGCATATCTTTTTAGAAATTCTGTGTCAAATCCCCTCCCTAAAAGTCTCTGAACTTAACAATTCTGCTCAGTTTTCCTCACTTTGTTTTGATCCTAATGTTCCTCTTAAGAGGCACGCAAAGTATCTCGAGCTTATCTTACAATCTGATCCTCTTGCTTTCTTTTATGTAGCTTTTCCAACCTGGCGCCCTCTGGCTTTCTTCAGCTACAGTTCCAGCATCTTTAGCCAGCTTTAAGTTTCAGTTGTCATTTAATACATTTGTGGAATGCCAGATAGGAAAAAATTTATGCAGTAAGCAAATGATTTCCTATAGTTGAGCCTGATAGCAATAATCACTACCTTTGTCTTGAAAGAGATTAAAAATAAAGAATTTATTTTCCTATACATCATCGAATCCTAGTCTTTCTTCAATTATATACTAAGCAGAGTAATGTCTTCTTTCTGATGATGGAAAATGTAAAGAGGTTGGCTATTTTTGTTTAAGAATGGGAGGGCTAAAGCAAACAAAGAGAAAGAAACAAGAGATAAGAGGAAAATCAGAAGTTTCTCAACTAACACATTTTATTAAAAGGCATAACCTTTTGTGAGCAGTGCCTCATTTCACCCATTGCATAAAGTGGGCAGACTGATGTGGGATTTAAATTGGAATGAGGCAGGGAGGAGGAAGGGAGGGGAAATCTGAAGACAAGGCGGTTATGTTTTTTAAATAGTTTTTTATTAATTTATAATAGAACATACAAAGAAAATACAAAAGTAAATAATAGTGAAATTAGGGAAGGAGAAAGGGAAGTGGAGAGTGGGGGAAAGCAAGGGAAAAAGAAAACAAAGGCATTGATTTCAAACTCCTTTGGTGCAATAAAATAAGGCATTAACATGACCCTCAACTTCGTACTTTTTCATAATAATAGAAACTAGGCATTTCTATAACAACAAATCTATCTAATCGATAAAACCCAAACTCAAAAGTTGCATTTTTTTCCACACCAAGCACAAAGTTTAGAAGTGGTTTCCAAGTAGAAAGAAAAGTATTTGTGCATTTTTTTTCTTTAATCAAAACAGTC
>BLBF01000032.1:32676417-32711009 GCA_015471245.1 Laticauda colubrina
GGGAACGCTCTGACATCGAAGTGACATTTCCCGCCGAGCCGCCGGAACAAGTCGAAGACCTCGCCTGCTGGCAAATTGGGCCCGCCGAAAATGAGGAGCAGAGGAGCCAATCCCGTCGCACCTGGAAGCGACAGCCAATACGCACGGCGCTCCCCGAGCGAGTCTCCCCTTTCTCGGCTTCCCGCAGACAACCTCCCGGGGCGGCGTGTCTCAGTTGCCCCGAGTTTCGAGGGTGGGGAGCTGCATCGGCGGGGATTCCTCTCCTGAGGCAACCGGAGTCCCCCAGCTCCTTCCCCCTCCCCCCTCCCTGCCGGACTCGGGGTATCCTGCCTTGCCCCGCAAGTCCAGACAAAGCATTTCATTCCGGTCTTTCCGCATTAAGCAAGAAGGGTGGACTGGACATGAACATTTGAACCATTGTGAGTCCATGGATTTGCCATACGCTAAATAAATAAAAACCAACACGCTCCTGGGCCCCCGAGACCGTATCCTTCCTCCCTCGTATCCATTCTGACAGCAGAGCGTGTTGCGTGTGGGCAAAGGAGAAGTTGCCAGAGGGATCTCGGGATGGTTGAGGTCAAGCCCAGTTGCTGATGGTGGTCGTGGTCGTTCTGGCAGGGAAGAACCTGGCTCCCTGCTTGCATCCCGTGATCGGCCCCGTCCGGTCCCTCAGTAGGGAATAAGGAGCACGGCTTCAGATTTAAAGTTACCGGACTGGTTGCATGATTTTGGTTTCCGATAGGCGCTAAACATTGATTTAGGGTTTAAAAAAAAAAAAAAGGAACTTGCATAATCTCATTCTTCAGAACAAACATTTTTTGTTTCGGGGTTTTATTTATTTTGCTGACGACGGCTCCATTCCAGATGTAACTGCAGTTCTAAGCTCCAAGTAACTTGTTTCCTTTTTACCTTCCAGGAAAGATGTAGGAAGTTATACGTTTAAGAGACAAAGAACAGAATGAAATTGCAGGGCTTTGCGGCAGAGATTTCTGAAGAACCCCCAGATTTGCAAGTAATAAGTTTTGAGTTTCACCAGAGGCTCCCCCCAATGACAAGCATGTAGTTAATTTCAGTTATAATTAATAACCCTAAGCACAGATTGCTTTGGAAACAATCTTTCCAGTTTTGTTTTGTTTTTAAATTTTGGTATAAAAGTGTTCTTTTTTTGGTTCTCAGTGATTGGCCTGAGGTTCCATAGATAAGGTCAATTCAGAAGGGTCCGTATGGTCACTCCATATTTTGCTCCTGACTTCGACTGTGTTGCTATCTTTCATCAAAAGATTCAAAAAGAATTTATAGCCCTGTCATATAAATGAGCCCAAAGCTGTTTGAAGTTCTAATAAGCAGACTTAGTGCTGCAACATTTAACTCTCTTGAGTTCATTTTTGTTAAATAAGGTTATGAAAATAAGATGGTCCAAACGTTTTGTCTGGATTACTAAACATCTTGCCAGTTTATATAGGGCCATAGAAGTCACTTTTATTACCACTGCACTAAAACAAAACTAAAAAAAAAATCTGTTTTGGCTTTTCCAGAATTGTTGTCACAAGTAAAATATTGTAATATATGAACTCTAGCGTACTTTTGTTCTTCAGCAATATGTAATTTGCAATTATTCTTGGAATTCCATTGTTAAAATCACAATTTTCTTGATGAATCTTTGCAGTGAAATAGGTATAGGAGAGCTCCATTTTCTGGCTCTAATATTCACATTTCCTCATTCTGTACATTCTGTGAATATGCATAATCCTAATGGTATTGTGCTATTGCCAGCATTTTCCAGCTTTGTCAGAGGTCAAATTCAGTAATCTCAAATCTCTTAACAAAGGTATCAGAGCTGGAAAAGTTTTGAAACTGGATGGAACAGCCTCTCTAACCTGTACCAAATTTTGGATAAATGGCAAAAAGGCCTTCCAACTTTTTTTTTTTTAAAAAAAAACTATTTTCAAAGAAAGGTTAAAAATGGAAATTATTGCCTCTGAAGCAGTTGACTTGGGGTTCTTGATTTTCTAAATGTTCAATGTAAAGTGGTCAGAAATGTGCTTTATGTTCAGAATTGAAGAAAATTATGTTCAAGTTGCAGAAACTTAGTAGTAGTATTTCCTAATGCAGTATTGCTTAACATTACAAGTTTGACCAGTTTGTATGCAGAATTGAGTATTTCAAAATTGTCCACCCTCATAAATACAATTGTCTGCAAAGGAGTCCCAGCTTTTATGTATTTTATGTATTTACTATTAAATACATATTTTATGTATTTACTATTAGGCTTTGTATTTCTCCTGAAATGTGAGGAAACTAGGTTTTTTTTTAAGTTGTAAATGCAGTCTAATGCTTTTGTATGTAAAATTTATGCTGTTGCTCTAAAATCTATTCTACAAATGCCTTCAAATTATGTATCTAAAAATTGTGCTTACCAGTTCCATGGATAAAGCAGGATACATTCCCAGATTACAGTGAAGTACCATATATTTAAAGAAGTGTGTGCTACAGAGGCTTGAAAAGGTTTATTTTTTCTGAAAACAAATGTTCATTTACATGGAACCTTTCATATCTTTCTGGGAAAATGTTACTAGACTGCCCTACAAATAGGCAGTTACTGGTATAATGGGGTCATTGATTTTGAACTTCAGCCCACAGAGGCGACCAGTGCTCAAAAAATAGAAGCATATGCATGACACTTAAACCATATCCAGACAGAACTAACATCTTGTTCTCTTTCTGGGTGTCAAATCTCCAGCTGCCTATATCACTTTACTGATCAGCCTTATCTGCAACATTGGTTTGAAATGGATGAACTTCTAGCAGATTCTGAAAACAAACAGCTCAAGGAAGGTCCCAGAAGGAAGTTCAACTCAAGATATTTTATCACCTGAAGCAAAGAACATGGTGTCCAGTACTTGCTGTTTAAGGGCAAATCCCAGAGGAATCAAATTACTGCAGAAGACTCAGGGATGGGTGTGAGGTGTTATTGAAGGCAAGAAGAAAACTGTAGCAACCAGGCAACACTTCAACCACACCCATGCCATTTAAAGCATTCCACAAATAAATACAGCAGCAGTGAGGAAAGGCACCTGAGGTACTAGGGTTTTTTTTTTAAACAAGGAAGACTTAACATCTTTCATGGTACAGATTGGAATCAGGGAAAATTTTGGAAAGGCTTCTTTCACAGTGCCAGGGTTTCAGCTCAGAAAACTCCTTGCCAGTGCTAACTTGATTTTTTTTTAGAGAGAAGATACAACTCATGCCCTCTGAATTCTATGGTTTTACATATCAGGACATTTAAAAAAATCACCTGGTCCTTAGCAGTTCCTAAAATTAAGAAAATACCTCACAGGAACAACACCCTCTTTTGAGTTCTATGGTTTTATGTATCAGGACATAGTAAAAATAATCAACTGGTCCTTAGCAGTTCTTAAATGTAAATACAACCTCAGATGAACAACACATGACATATAACACCATGTCATCATTTATTTTACAAAAAGAAAACCAAAACAGAGAAGCCATGTGTGAAAAACTAAGTATATCTTATGATTCAATAGCTTATAGAACCACCATTCTACCAGCAGTAACACTAAGCAGTTGTTTTCTGTATGACTATCAGTCTCACACATTACTGTGAAGGAATTTTGATCCACTCTTCTTTACAACATTGCCTCGGTTCATTTGTCTATGCACAGCTCTCTTGAGGTTCTGGCACAGCATTTCAATTGGGTTGAGGTCTGGACTTTGGGCCAGTGAAACACCTTAAATTGTTCTGTTGCATGACCCAATATCAGCCAAGCTTTAGCTGTTAGAAAGATGGCCTCACAATTTGACTCTAAAATACATTGGTATACACAATATTCATGATTGAGTCAATTATTGCAAGGTGCCCAGGTCCTGTGGCTGCAAAACAAGCCCAAATCATCACACCTCCACAGCCATGCTTGATGGTCAGTATGAGATGCTTGTGCCAATATGCTGCTTGGTTTTTGCCAAATGTGGCACTGGACAAATATGTCCATCTTTGTCTCACCTGCCCAAAGGACAGTGTTCCAGAAGCCTTATGATTTGTTCAGATGCAACTTAGCAAACCTAAGTTATGCTGCCATGTTCTTTTTACAGAGAAGAGGCTTTCTCCTGGCAATCCTTCCAAACCAACCATACCTGTTCAGTCTTTTAAATTGTACTATCATGAACTTGCATTTAACATGCTGAAGCCTGTAGAGTCAAAGATGTAACTCTTGAATTTATTGCAATTTATCTGAACATTGGACTGTCTGACCTTGGGTTGAATTTGCTGGGACATCTATTCCTGGGAAGATTGGCAACCATTTTGAATGTTTTCCACTTATGAATAATCCTCCTCCCTGTAGAATGATGGACTTTAAATTGTTTGAAAATTCTTATAACCCTTCCCAGAACAATGGCAATAACAATTCCTTCTCGAAGATCATTGCTGATGTATTTCCTCTTTGGCATATTAACACATACCTCAATACTGAAGTCCAGCAAACCCCTAACACTTCAGCTTTTATAAAGGTAGTCACATTTGCTGGTGATCATTTGATCTAAGGGCACTCAATTAACAGCACCTGGCTGTTACTTAGCCCTTCACAACCTATGAACGCAGTGTAAAGGTGTATTTAGTTTTTCCACACATGGCTTCATTTTGGCTTTTTTTTGGTAAAATAGATGACATGGTGTTTAATTTAGTTTACTTTATTGTCACTGCACCTTGTACAACAAAATCAAACACCATCTTCAGTGCACATCATGACCATGAAAATAAACACACACATCCTTCACACTCCACACATTGAACCGAAAACCCACAACACTACTATACAGCAAAATTCAAGAGCTACTGCCCTGGGATAGAAGCTGGTTTTCAGTCTATTTGTGCTTGTTTTTAATATTCTGATACTGTCTGCCAGATGGTAATAGTTCAAAAAAAAGAGTGCCCAAGATGAGATGGATTTTATGTTTGTTATGTCAGGTGTTATTGCTCACCTGAGTTGTATTTACATACTTTTAAGAACTGCTAAGGACCAGTTGATGGTTTTTATTATGTCCTGATACATAAAACCCCAGAACTCAAAAGAGGATGTACAGGCAACATTTCTTCTTACTCAGACAAAACACTCCACCTGCCTGTATAACTGATTTTAAACAGGCCTAATCACCCAATTGTTTTCAGGGTAAACTCCCAATTCTTCTTAAAGGCCCTATCCCACTGCACTTACAGATGCAGAGGATGTAAAACGTTAAAAAAAGCTTGCCATCCGTTAGAAAATGCTAAGCATCCATTGTGTACTCATTGCATATGTTTCATATGCTCTATCCGTCAAGGATCCGTCCAATGTGATTTCAGCCGTGCAAGAAGTTTTGAGCTGCACAAAACTTTGTGAACGGATGAACTTTCCGCTGTGTACGATGTAAATCCACAACATACAAGCAACAAATGTTCTATGTCCGTTTATCATCCGTTAAACGTCCGCTGTATCCTCTCTGCATCCTCGCAACTCACATCCGCTGCAGCTGAAAACAGAAAGAGGGAGGAAAAGGGTACATGGAATTTCTAGCCATTTTAAGATTCATGACCCAAATGCAAAAGGAAGCCCTAATTATACCAAATTCCATTTTTTTTCAGTCTCCAGAACTAATGTAAACTGGAAAAATTAGGAAGGGCAAAGTAAACTTCAGCTAGTGTATGTTATTTTTAACACAAAACTCACCTGAAGGAAGTGTTAGGTGTGAGGCTGAAGCACCTCAAGTTTTGATGCTTAACAGAAAGGCACAAATGAACCTTTGTGGATATTTCAGGTTTTATTATTTAATTTAGGGGTTTTTTTGAAAAAAAAAAAGACAATATCCCCCTCCCCTCAAAACAAACCCAACCACAATAGAATTGCAAAGATAATCTCTCTCCCACTTTTTTTTTTAATTAAAAAAGCCCACCATTATCCCACCATTCTCCCAAGGGAGGCCCTGGCCTCCACCTGCTGCAGAAGAAAAGGCTTCCAATAAGGACCAAGCCATAGTGTACACACTGCACCCCAAGACCCAATTTACTTCTGCTGAGCAGCACAGTGCTGTGCTGCCTCATTTCTCCCAACCAGCAAGCACCACTGTTGCCTCTTCTTCCTTACAGGCTAAAATTGAAAGATAGGGGGGTAAAATAAAAACAAAAGGAGCAAAAACACAAAAGGAAGGCACCTCAAAGTGTGATCCTTAGCCAAGGGCAGCGGCTGTCTTTGCCCCCACCCCAGCCCACATGTACACCTCGCCTGGGCAGGTTCTTTACGCTTTGCCACTTTTGCACAGTGGCAACAGCTTTCACTCTTAGGATCTGGTTATGGCAGCTATGACCAAACGGCCCAGACCAGTTTGGGCTGTTCCCAGTCTCCTCATTTTACAAAAGAATCAATGAACTCCTGGTTTAAGCCGGCACAGAGTGAGGAGTTTTAGGAGTGACACCACTAAGCTCCAACTCTGCCTATGTTGAATTATTTGCTGTTTTAAAGGCAAGACAATCTGTTTTTAGGTAATGGTTCCTGTATGGCATTTTCATGGATCTGGGGCCCAGTGGAAGAAAGCAGCAGTGGCTAGTGTTACCAAATAGGGGTCTAAAGAATAAAAGGAACAAAAATCAGAACAAAAATTAGATCTCTCTCTACATATATATAATATACATATAAACAGATGTGCATTAAGCCAGAAGTTGCTTTAGAACAGGGAGGCTTCTATCTTGCATCATTGCTCATCCAAGTGCACAATTTGGGAGAAGGTGCTAGGGCCTGGTGTGAAGAATAGACCTGAAAAGGGAAAACTGCATCTTTGATTTTGTAACACCAAGTGATCAGCTGGTGATCCTCAAAGAAAAGTTGAACTCTTTGAAGATACAGCTAATCACTTTCCTATCTATGTGAACTGAGAGATCCAACAGCTTTGGTTTCCATCTTTTCCCTCTATTCAATATGGTTAGGAAGTCTTCCTTTTTCCTAAGGATGCTATACAGGGTTAGGGCAGGAAAGAAAAACAAGAAAGTAATCCCTCTGGTCAAAATGATAGGTCTTCCTGTTCCTTTTCAACCATCTCTGGGCAAACAGAGTGTCTTGGTCTTGCTGCTTGCCATTGCCTCATGAAAGTTGAAAAGGGGGTATAATTGATACAGCACCAGTAAGCTGGAAAAGAGGGCAGGTGTCAATCCACATATTCTCTTCTTTCTCTCCAAACTACTGTATAGTGGTGTGAGCAGGGAAGTGGAAGATGCAGTCCTCTATGCCTATTTTTCCCTAACCATCCAAGGAATCCAGACACCAACTTCAGCTTCATTCAGCTAAGGCAATCCAGCCAATCACCACTGCTGGATTCTGGTTTGGGTGATTGAGTCAAAACAATTAAGACAGACAAGTCAGTGAGAAAAGCACAAGCCAAGAAGTCACATGATCAACTGCTTCCCTCCACTCTTCGTCCACTATCTCTTCCTGGGAAGAGTCCTGCTGCTTCCAGCTCAGAAGATATCAGGGCACACGTTCCAGTCCTGTTTCTCTTTGCTTTCCCAATAGCCACCCCTGTATACATGGGACACCTCCTTGGTGTCAGGATCCTTCTTCCGCTCAAACCACAATGCCTTGTAGGGATCGTACAGGGTTCCTGCACAAGGGAGGCAGCAGAAGAGAAGGGTGAGCATTTTCAGACTGATGAAGAAAGGTGTTAGACAGGCTATTTCTCCTGGGAAGGAGACATTTATACTTCCTTCCTAGGGAATGGCCACAGTTTAAAGGTAATCATACCTCCATACAAATAACAGCTAGTGAGACTAGAAAAGACTTTGGCCCAATATATGAAGAATGCACTACTAATGGGGAGCACAGAATAGCAGATTAGGTGGACCATTGCGCAGATGTAAATATAAGGTAGCTTCTTAAATTCTTAAAGACTACCTAAATGGAAGATAGGACACTTTTTACCATCCTCTGTAGCCCTCATAGCTTCAGCTTCACGTTTTTTACGGGAAAGGCGCTGCTTCTCCTCTAAGCGCTGCTTCTCTGCATTGGCCTCATCCCAGCGCCCATTCTCCATGAGTCTTTGGTCAGGCCGGAGTCTGCTGTCAGTGGGAGCAGTTCCACTTTCTGGGGCATTGAGTGTCAAAGCCAACTCTGAGAAATAATACATGTTCTCTGCATTCTTCCTGTACGTAAAAAAGGATAAAAATAACAGAAGTGGCAGCAAAGAATAAGGGTAAGGCAGTGGCATATATTCATTTTCTCTCTCCCATTTCTCCCTCACATGAGAGCTGTTTTAATTGTGTATTATTGTCACTCTCCGCAAAAGTAACAACTCTTTGATCCTGGGAAACTAGATGCATCAGTGGCCAATTGCTACTAACAGAAGGAAAACAGCGATCGGTTCTTCACCGATCAAGTGAGCAATGAGAAAAGTTCCAAAAAAAGCATCTCTGTTTCAATTGCTTAATGTTTCATGAATCAGTCCATTTTTACCCAGATTTCAAGATCTGTAAGTATGCCTATTCATTGCGTTTGAAATGTTATTTCCATTTATTTTAATGATTTCTTTTGAATGTTATTTGTTGAATATAGAAAAGAGTAATAACACTGACTATATGGTGGTGTGATTTAAATGCTATCGCTATTTCTCCCCACTTCAACCAAAATCAACTGAATCCATAGATCGTCCTCTTCTGTCAGAAGAGAAAGTGTCTTTGCTTCTTCCACAGCTCCCTGCAGGAACCAAGCTCCTTTCATTACTTACGGGAGTGGGTTCCTCTTCCATAACACCACCCTGCTGTCCTCTGTTTCATGTGTTCTTAGACGGCTGTCACCACCATTCTCCAAGCTAGGATTCACCTTGAAGCAGTCAATCTTCTCATCCCAGGTGCCCAACAACATAAAATGCACTTTCCCTGATGGATCCAATACCTCTCCAGTGACCTGTTATCAGGAAAATCATTGGGCAGAGTTCTACATTTGCTACTACCTTTTCAATAAAGGTAAACAGAAATCTACATACAGGATAGAATGTGGCTAAACAGTTTCCAGACCACACATAAAGTGAAAAGCGTTCATCCTGACTGCTTTTCAGAATACTGAGCAGCTTTTACATACAAGAAAGATGAGTTAGCCTGGCTGCAGGAAGAGTGCTGCCCCTAGAGCCCATTACTTTTGGAATAAGGCCCCTCTTGCTATCATAGAGGCTCATCCTTGCCACCCCACTTGATAATAAATAAAGCATAGTATTTCTTACCTTTCTGGCCACATCTCTGGAGAAGTAACTATAAGGAACAAATTTGAGAATACATCTCTCATTCGTTTTATGGTTCAGAATCTCAATTTCACCAGACTGGAAAGCAAAAAAAAAAAAAAAAGGTGGGGTGGGGTGGAAAAGAAAGAAGGAATATCAAGCAGACTCCATGCTACCTATGAATTTTTTAAAAAAACTATTACATAATTGCTATTGTGGTCCTCAAAAGATGGAGGAACCAGTCTCTAGGCTTTGGCTTCTAGCATTATTCTCCAAACATATATTTGACAGCAACATCATCTTTTCATTTAAATGTTGCCTTACTGCAACTCACCTGGTCTATCCATAATTTGCCCACAATGATGTTGTGTACTGTGGTGGTGACTTTTTTCCATGTATAATGATTGCCAGTTGAATGGAAGATACAATGGATGGTACCTGGAGATAGGAAGATGATACACTTAAGATAGTTCCACAGTGTTGAAGACTTCTTGTTAAGGTTTGATGGGAAATTTGTCATATTCAATGGATGTAACTATTGGCTATGGACATGGAAGACTTTAATTCTTATCCTTTCTTGCTACCTGCTATTCTTTCCATGCATGCATTTAATGGGCCTTTAAAGTCTGCATATATTCTAAATATCTCCAAGAAATATATTGCACAGATTACTGATCCCTGAATGCTACACTTAATGATGAAAATTTACTATAGAGGCTTGTCATCTTTCTCACACAGCCTATGTTTAATTAGGAAAAAGCTGGAAACACCAGACTTAGTACTAGTTGGGGAGCAAACATGATAAAATAGCTTTATTAATTGGCTATGCCCTCCTTAAATAGCAGGCCACAAAAGGGATAGTCAGTGACCAGGACTCACCAAGTGGCATGATTGAGAGGTATTTGCCACGGAACTTGCTGGTGATTTTAATCTCCTGCCGAAGGGTCCAACCATGTCTGGAATCAGCATGATGAGCAGCAGCTGGAGGATGGTGGCTCACCTAGCAGATATGACAAAATAGACAAAAAAGGCATATTCAATCCTGGAATGAAGGGTTTAGGGATATGCATCAGAAGAAGAAATGAAAACAGATTCCAGAGATGTATTTACTAAGTTTCAAGGCACTTCATATAAAAGTAAACTCCACTGGTGATATAGATAAGACAGGCAGGCAGACATAATTACCATATTTATAAGTCACTCCAACCAACTATAATGCTGGGCAATGAATAACACAGCTGGTATACACAGTTAAATTAAGGCAAAGTTTGTCCAAATGAAAATAAACTATATAAGAGCCATCAGGACAGAGTAGGATCCATGTATCTGCTGGAATAACATGGCTTTAACTTGCCTTCCAAATACAATCTGGGAGAAGGCCATCCACATATCCATGGGTAAGGTCAACCAAAGAGTAGGAATCACCACTGAGAAGGCCTATCATCCCCATACTATAAACACTGTAAGTGCCAGAATTGTCCTGGGATCAAGGAACAGAAAAGCAACATGCTCTGCTTTTTACCTGTTCGCAGATGGAACGATAGCCATTTTCTTCTAATCGGTCTAGCTCAAATGTTTCCCCTAAGAGAGGATTGAATGGCTTGCTCGTGCGGAAGACAGTCGTGGAGTAGGATGATACAGTAAAAGCTGCCACGTAACAGAGCTGCTCCAAGGAATTTTCACATTTGGCAGCCCGGTCCAACAAGTCATGGTATTCCAAATCTTCTGTGAGACGTTGCAGCATGGATAATGGCTCGTTGAAATTAACCTGGAAGCAGAAGAAACAAGTGCTAGGCAGAAAATCCTTTCTAGGATTTGATACCAAGCATGCCCCAATTTGTGCCAAGATCAAAATCAAACTGTCTATTGCAGAATGAACTTTGAACAATAATGCTTCTTGGGACTACTTGGCTTTCTACCCTTTTCCACACAGCATGGGGTTTTACTCAAAAGCCAGATTAAAGCCACTCACCGGCATGGGGATCTTGGAGAGCTCCTTGCCAATGCAATTCTTCATGATGCTCCATAGGTTCAGGCTGTAATTTGGTTTGTGTGGAATCCGAGTTCTCTTCTCCTTCTTAGTATCCTCTCCCTGATGTTTATACTTCAGAAGAAAAAGAAGACAATTGTAGATAGTCTTATGGGGAAGAGATAACATGCATATTAATTCCTGAGCAACCCCCCTAAGTGAAATTTCCATTTCACTTTGCTGAAAGCTTAGAAGTAAAGTTACTCTAATATCAAACACTCACATCTAATATATAAAAATGACGACATCTATCCCAATAATGCTACCTCTGGAGCAGTAAAATCTGCATTACAAATCACAAAAATATGGGATGAGTTAAGTTGTGGTAAGATTACTCATTTTTCTTGTCTTTAGTAAGATGTATCTCAAGTTATGGTTTAAATTCTTTCAACCTTATATTAGAATGAGTAACCTAGATCAGAGACAGGCAATATGACTCCTCATGATACTTTGGATTACAATTCCTGTAATTATTGCCACTAATCATTATAACTTAAACTGATGGGATTTGAGAGTCAAGATACTTGGAAGCTGTTAAAGGTCCTTAGCCCTGATCTAGACCTTCAACCACAGTTAAATCTTTATCACCTAAAAGAATCTAATAAAAAGTCACATCCCATTTCCTCCTCTCAAATCAAAAAAGCAAACTACCTGCTCATCAAGACTGATGTCGCTGCTGGCACCACTTATGTTGCTGCCTGTTCGTCTAAAGGAGTTAGAAAGACACACCATAAGGAACAAGGAATTAGGATGCTCCAGCTGAGAAGTTCTCCTGGCCAAAATAAACTGTTCAAAAGGCAATGCAACAAAACATGGGCAGAGCTACATTATGCTACTTATTTTGCCAGAGTTGGAAATCATTAAGAACACTGTCAAATAGGAAACATTTATAATACTTGTTGGCAACTAGGGCTAAAAATGTTTTAAAGTCAGAAGGGAATGTATAAGCACTATACAATTCCAGATAACTATTTTGATATAGCACTATTATTTAGGAATTTGTTAAATCTTCCAAGTTTTACTTCCCTCATTTATCATCTAAAATGTTTTATCAGCATATTATAACAAAAATGGAGAAAGAATAGTAAAAACAACTGAACGTAATTCAAAAATGTGTATCAGCTAATACAAAGTGAATCAGCAAAAGTCACAAACACCTAAAACATTAACATTAGCATCCGAACATTTAATTCTTGCTACAGACAGAATTGAAACATTACATAATTTAAGCTAATAAGAGCCTGGGAGAATTTAGCTAGAGCAAAAACATAGCAAGCTTCTTGGAGAAAAAAGAACATTCCACAATTGGGTGGCCTCATCCGAGATGACTCTCTCTTGCAGAGCTACATCCTGAGCTTCTGACTGAAGGAAAACTCAAAAAGAGGCCTGTGACCGACATAATACACTAAACACTAGTTATCTAATCCAAGGAATGTTGCAGGTCAGTTACAGGCCTGAGTGGTGATGATGCAACTGTGTAAACATTACTGATCACAACTTGTTTGGATGGAAAAACCATCTACTATTGCTGCTTATGAATTGAGTTTCAATTTATTATATTGCTATCATTAGTGATTGGTTCCCATACCCAATATGCATCTTCCCATCTTTGGATTATCTGTTCTGTTTTTTCACACAGATAGTGATCTATATCTGTGGTCACCAACTGGTGGGCTGTAGCCCACTGATGGGCTGTGATAAAATTTTGGTGGGCCGCAGAGAAATCTCACCCCCAAAGCAATTAATCCAGGCTGCACAGAATGATTCTGTGAGCAACTCAATCTGCCTGCTTTGCCTGATTTTGGGTAAAAGTTACTCTTTTTTATAAAAATATTCAATATTTATATATTTATAATATTTACATACAAGCCTTGCCCAGCCAGTCACATGACCACCAAGCCACACTCACAAATTAGACCATGCCCACAGAACCGGTCAGTGGTCCCTGAGATCTAAAATTATGAGTTTGGTGGTCCCTGAAGTCCAAAAGGATCAGGGCGACCCGTGATCTACATGACAAGTAAAGCAGAATTCTATGGGGCATCACAGAGCTGAGACAGCCCCATTGTTTAATAGTCACCAGGGAAATGTGGAGTCACTGCAATAGCAATGACTTATAGACCGCTTCAGTGCTTTACAGCCCTCTCTAAGCGGTTTACATAGTCAGCATATTGGCCCCAACAATCTGGGTCCTCATTTTACCCACCTCGGAAGGATGGAAGGCTGAGTCAACCTTGAGCCTGGTGGGATTCAATCTGCCAAATTGCAGTATAATTAACTTGCAGTACTGCACTCTAACCACTGCGCCACCGAGGCTCTATATAATGCAATGCAATATAGATAGTTCTCACTTGATGACCACACTTATAACAGAACTGAAAATGTTACTTATGACCATTTTTCACATTTATGACCACTGCAGCATCCCCATGGTGACATGATTTTCATTTGGATGCTTGACAACAGACTCAAATTTATGACAGTTGCGAAGTCACGTGATTACCTTTTGCAACCTTCTGACAAAATCAATGGGAAAGCCAGATTCACTTAACAACCATGTTACTAATTTAACAACTGCACTGATTCACTTAACAAATGTGGCAAGAAAAATCGTAAAATGGGACAAAGCTCACTTAACAAGTTTCTCACTTAGCAACATAAATTTTTGGTTCAATTATGATCGTAAGTTCAGGACCACCTGTATTGTCTTTCTCTCTCTCTTACAAAGATATTTTAAAAAGATGGGGAACCTGTTTTATGCATTGCATTTTGTTCTCAGTGTTCTGTGGTTGCTCACTGTGACCAGGGTCACGAGATAAGAGAAATGTTTCCATGGATCTGGCATTTAAAATACCAAAGGTTGAAGGGCTGGAGCAGGAGATCACTCACTTGTGCCCCATGCTTTCGGGCATGGTGATAATTTCAGGAGCATCAAAGAACTCATTATCATCATCTTCATCACTCATATCCCCCTTTGACGAGCAACACTGATCTGTAAAAAATGGCATATCAATGTCACATTTTATGAATGTAATTATCTGGGATTCTAGAACTTCAGCGGAGGATGTATGACAAGAGACAGGCTGGAAGAACAGTTTGGCTTTTACCTTTCGAGGAATCCATGTTGCCAGGTGCGTTGGCAGGTAGGACTGTCGCTCCACGGAAAGCTCTTTCCAGGTGATTGTGCTGCTTAGCCAGCTGCTCTAGGGTCTCCTCCAACCGGATACGCTGGTCGCGCTCATACTGTAACGACTTCTGCCATTTCTTGCTATGTGTCTGGGCCAGCATTAGGAAGTCTCGACAAGCCTGAATGGAAGAAGATACAGTAAAATCATTATGCTGCTTTCAATATCCTCCTCCTAAGGTGAAAACTATATGAAATCTTGCATTCTGGCATCAATTCATTTTTTTGCATTAATCTGCCTCCTCTAAAGGGTTAATTGTTTTTTCTGCTTCATAATAGAGCCATTACAGGTTAAACTTCACTAAAATGCCTGTTATTATTACGCTGCCAACAATAACTCCTTGTTTGGCAACACTAACTGTAGAAGAGCTTCCTTCTTTCCATTAGAATTTATTGGATCCAACAGATATTTAATAATTTCCCAATGATTTCAAAAACACTTGAACAGTTACACTCAAATAGGCACAGTTAGAAACATTTGGTTACCAAAATTCCAATCAAAATATTTCATATGCCTCCAAAATCATTAATCACAAGAACATGAAGACTAACATCGACAGGAAGGGACAAAGAAGTATAAAGGAGAGCCCACAGATAATATTCTACATACAGAAACTTTAACAATTTTTATCACACAGCTTAGAAAAGTCTTTTAACTTTAGTACTCCTGAATGTGAAATACCTAGATTTAAAAATAAAACAACAACAACACTGGAACAGTTGTCCATTTAGAAAAGAGATTCTGGATATCTGAGAATGGAGTTGGCAATATACACAATTTTAAATATCTAGAGTCTATAATAAAGTTGCATACAATAATGCTAGGTAAGGAGAAAAAGGATAGAAACAGTATTTTTTGCACACCCATGATACTAAAATTATGTGATCACGAGTAATTCAAGACAGATAAAATCAGCACATCTTCATACATTTAAATGATGAAATTCACTACCATAAAAACTATGACGACAGCCAAAGTGGGTAGATTTAAAAGAGAATTAAGACAAACCCAGAGAACTTGGTTCTTAAAGGTTGATATATGCCGCTAATATATTTATGTTGGGAGCATTGAAGCGCTTCTGGGTTGAAAGGACTGAATGGTGACACCACTATGGCCTGGGGGATGCCCAGTTGGGAGCTCCTTTCATGTCCCCGTTAAGTGGTACCCATCTATCCATTTGTGGTTGCCTGTTAGATCAAGAGGAACTGAAATATCTAACTGGAGCTCAACCAGTCCTGCAGCAACAATTATGTCTTGAGCGTGACACTGCCAAATATCAGCCCAGCATCCTAACCTCATGAGCCACCATGCTCCTTTTAGGTTGATACAGTAGCTACACATTATCTACACCAGTTTAATCTAGTGGTTAATGCACTACACTAGAAAGTGGAGACTGATTTCTAATCCCACCATAGGAATTAAATTCAGATGGGTGATTCTGGGACAATCATTCTCTCTCAACTCAACCCATTTCACAGGGTGGTTGTTGCAGGGAAAATAGGAAGGAAGTGTATTAGGCATTTCTGGGTCCCGTCCCCCCCCAACTTATTTACAAAAACAATAAAGACGAAATATATACAATGAGGCAGTAAGCATTATAATTCCAGGTGGAGTGGAAGGATGGGGGTGAAGAAATGAAGGAAAGGACTACTGAGCTCATATCTTGCTTGTAGGCTTTTCCCACATAAATCTGACTACTAGAGCAACAGGACTCTGGATGAGTGACCCAGCAACACTCATCTTAAAAAATCTCAGTTATACAAACATACATGGATGCCTTATTAATTTCTGTGAAAAGATGTAGCTTCCAAGATCAACAGTTCTCACCTTTTTATCTTCACATTTGGAACCCACTTTGAGATTTTTCTGCATATCTGAGGCCAACTACAACATTCCTAAAGGACTCATTTTCACTGAAGCTATTTTTTTATGCATAAAACCATTTTGAAGTGAAAACACCCACTGTAAGAATATTGTGATGTCATTCTTTCTTCAAAGATCAGAGTTCCAGTCCAACACACTTGGTAGCCACAGGCAACAAGGAATTCCATACAGGCCCATGAATGGCCTTGCATATCACTCAGTCCATCTGCCTTGAAGATGAGAGTAGGGAATGCCTTTGATCTCCTCAATGAAATCACAGGCTGATTACAGCTAATTGTGTGCCATCAAGTTGTTGTAAGCTTTTTAACAATTTTCTCCATGATGACCTATCCCTAACCTAGTATTTCAGCATTTCCAATTGTGCGCTCATCACTATTGTAATTATTATCTTCCTAATCAGAGAAGTAAATAATTATGCAAGCAGATAAGATTTTTTTTTTATTTCTGTACTATGCTTTCAACAACAGGAGGTTAGCCTAGAATATTTAATTATGGCAACTTCTACTGACTAAAAATACCAACAATTGTACCTATTTGATCAGGAAGAAGAGAACTCAGCTGTTTAAGATTTTTTTATATCATAGGTTCCTTTATTCAGATATATACATTAGAATTTGGTTTTATAGGCATATTTTCAAGCTCCCACTTTTAAATGCATCTCCTTTGCTCAAATGTTTTTCTCAAGGTAATTTTTCAAAGTTACAACAGCACTAAGGAGTGTTGAGATTACTAACTTAGCTGGAATCATAAAACTGCTTTTCAGACATTAATGGGGGTTTGTTTAGCTCAACTTGTTATTTATATTTCCTTTAAGATAAGAGAGATTGCTGCACGATGAACCCAGCACAGAAATGTATCCCAGTTTGTTCAGTGAAGCCAAGCTTCTCCAAGATTCTGTTGACCTCCCCATCCTCCTTCAATTTTCAAAGAGTGCAATTGTGCTGTGAACCCTAATGATAAAGGTCACCAGATCTCAACATTGTGATGTAAATCTTATCCTATTTTTTCAGAAGATCCTTTTCCCCATATTAGTTTACTAATCTCTTCTATTTCTTCCCAATATCAAAAAAACTGATTTTTTTTTCTGATTGGAAATTGATTTTAATGCCATTTTCAATTGGCTATGGGATGGGCCCTCTGAACAGCAAGCTTATGGCTATTACAGGGAAAAGTACTGTATGTGTACACCAACACTCCATCACCCCACTCCCCAGCTTTTACCAATCTACCTAAAGCTGAGACAACTAAAAACCCAAAAGTTTAATAAAAAGAAAATGTCACTGTGGTGCTCCAACCTGAACATAAGATTATTAACTAGCCAGAGTATTTATTTGAGCATACCTGATTGTTTTTCTCTTTGCTGAACAGGCAAGATGGGGTTGGGTGGGAGAGAGAGGAGGAAGAAACACTTACATTAATCATAGCATTGGAAGTGATGCGGAAGAGTGTGGCACGCTCATTGATTTGTTTGATCTTCTCATTGCTCTCAGCTGGCAGCTTCAAAGTCTCTAGTTCACTGAGTGAGCGCTGCAGAGCTGTTCCATGTTTGGCAATCAGATCATTACATGTGCTGAGATCCTCCACCTTGCTGGAGAGGGTGCGCAAAGTATTCTGTAGTTCTGTCTTGTCCGTTTGGGATACAGATTCTTCATCGCCTGACTCATCTGTGAGGAATAAGCTGAAAATGTAGTACCACAGGAGCCTATTTCTAAACCAGGCACATCTTCAATTTCTCTTCTCTTTCCAAGTACTTGTGGAGGTGGCCTCATAACAAAAGGGGACAAACTTTCCCACCAACTCTGTACAGATACTTAATACGATAGGGAAAAATATACCTTACCCACATAAGCAAAATAATGTCTATACCCTCATTAAACAAGCAAAGCAAATAAGAAGCAATGACAGACCATTAAAACAATAACAACATAAAGGTAGCAACCATAAAGTCAAAGGTGTTCAAAAAGCAGAGGACCAAGAAGCTCTACGCTGCAAAGGAGCAACGATCCTTGATTATAGAAACACCTTTGAATATCAAATGCTGAACATCAGTTCTAGATAAAGAATACTACTTCTGTGCTCTAGTTATGACTTCAAGAGCATATGGTCAGAGTCTGTTCAAAGACAGAAGTGTGGATTAGTTGGACCTTTGATTGTTTTTCTTAAGCTCTTTTTAAAAACAAACAAACACACCCCAGATCTCTAAAAAAAAAGTTGCATCACTCTTCTTCATCCTTCACAAAGAATGAGTCACAAACCAGAGTGACAGTGAACTGTGAGCACAAATATTTAAGAGTAAAACACAGACACAGCATGAAAATCAATAATATAGTTCTGTGTTTGGCAAGATTTCAAATACTGTATATTACTCTCAAACCAAGGTAATGGTTGTAAGAATTTGGAGGTCAAGGAGTTCCAGGACAAACCAACTTGCAATCTATTACATTGTAAAATTAAGTACAATAATCTGTACAATTAATGGTCCTATTATTGCCTTTACCTTAGATTACATGGAAAAATAAATAGTGGACTGAAAATTCAAGAGCTAAAGCAAAGCTAATATTGACAACCTTCAAGGCGAATTCAAAAGATATTACTGGACAGATGGCATTTTGCTTTGAAAGCACTGAAAAAGGGTGTTGGTACTTACCTGATACGCCTGTTCTCTTTGAGCTGTGAAGAGCATCCAGTAGTGGGAGGTGCTTAGTCTCCGCATTCACAGGCTGAGCTTGATTTGTGGAACACTCCTCCTCCACCACGTGACTCCTCAGCATTCCCCAGTTTTGGCGAAGACGAGAGAAAAAAGCGCTCTCATCCTCACATACTAAAAAGTTCATTGGCCGAAACAGGACCCCACCAGACGGAAAAAAAGGGTGGGGCTGGATGTTGTTCACAGCTCAAAGAGAATGGGTGTATCAGGTAAGTACCAACGCCCTTTCTCCTATGAGCTGTTCAGAGCATCCAGTAGTGGGACATACCGAAGCTTGGCCTGTCCTATGGGAGGGAGTCCGTCTGGTCTGGAATCTCCTCCTGGTCTCTGTGGACCCTTTGCAGAACTCTTCTGCCGAAGGAAGCCTCAGCAGAAGCAAACACATCAATTTTGTAGTGTCTAATGAAGGGCGTTGGGGAAGCCCAAGCCACGGCCCGACAGATTTCAGTTATTGATGCCTTTGTGGCCCATGCTGCCGAAATTGCTGCACTCCTTGTTGAATGAGCTGTTATGTCCCTAGGCACCTGCAGAGATTGGGTCTGATATGTTTTTGCTATTGCCGCCCGTATCCAACGGCCTTTCGTAGATGGTGAAATCTTGCAACCCTGAGAATTTGGCTGAAAGGACACGAATAAAGCCTCTGATTTCCTGAAAGCCGCTGTATGCTTGATATAGTTTCACAGAGCACGCCTCACACCAAGCTTATGCCATTGTCTTTCCATCCCCTGTGATGGTCTGGGACAAAAATTTGGAAGAATAAGCTCTTGTGCTCTATGAAAAACCGAATTGACCTTGGGCATAAATGTGGGATCGGGACGAAGGACCACACGATCAGCATGAAAAATACAGAGATCTTGTCTGACAGACAGGGCTGCAATTTCCAAGATATGACAAGCGGAAGTGATCGCTACCAGGAAAACTACTTGTACGTGAGAAATTGGAGACTTGACAATTTCAAAGGTTTGAAAGGACCTTTAGTGAGAGTGACAAGGTGGGATAACGGTGCACTGCTGGAGGGCGTAAATTGGTGGCTCCTCGAAGGAAAGATCTTATGCGTGGGTGATGTGAAAGAGAACTGAGGCCCTTGTGAGTGAGACCTGATGCCAAGGCCACCACCTGCCTTTTAAATGTATTAGGTGACAACCTCTTATCAAGTCCCTCTTGTAAAAACTCTAGAATCTGGGAGACAGAGGGAGAGGCAGGATCAATTTGAAGCTTACTACACTATTTGCAGAAGATTGACTGTTGGCGTTGTAAATGCGAATTGTTGAGTGGGGTCTGGCGGCTAAAATAGTGTCAATAACTTTGTTGGAAAGCTTTTCACCACTCCACTCAACCTCCAGATGGTCAATTGTAATCATTGAGGATCCGGATGTTGAAGAGGCCCCTGAGTTAATGAGATTCTGTCTGATGGGATTCTCCAGGGGGGGCTACCGAGAGACTGCGAAGGTCTGCAAACCATGGCCGTCTGGGCCAATAAGGCACTAGAAGTAGTTCTTCTGGGCCAATAAGGCACTAGTAGTAGAACTACTAGAAGCAGTTCCGCTCTCTCATCTAGTAACTTCCGGATGACTTTGGGAACCAGCGGAAGTGGAGGGAATGCATACAGGAGCCCCAAATGACCGTGCCGCTTCTTGGAACAGGGATGGGTGGAGGCGCCACTCCTATTGATCTATGGTGGCCCTGCTTAGCCAGTCTGCCTATGTATTCGACAGACCCGAAATGTGTTCTGCTTTGATGGAAAGTATGTTGTTCTCTGCCCAGAGACACAGGCGCTCCGCTTCCCGCATTAGCTGCTTCGATTGTGTGCCCCCCTGCTTGTTTATGTGCGCTTTGGCTGTTACATTGTCTGTCAGTATCAGTATGTGCTGACCGCGTACCTGGGGGAAGAAGTTGCGAAGGGCCAAGTGTACTGCGCAAAGTTCCAGCCAGTTTATACTGCATGACTGTTCTATGTCGGACCATCAGCCTTGGGTTGTGAGCGACTGGACATGAGCTCCCCAACCGAACAGACTGGTACCTGTGGTGATGGTGAGCCTTTGTGGTTCCTTGAAGAGAGAACCTCTGTTGATAACCAGTTTGGACAACCAGAGGAGAGATTTGAGAACCTTGGGCGGAACCCTGACTTTGTGTTTGGAATTGCTTCAGCCGGATTGCTGGTACAGTAGCAGGAACCACTGGAGGGATCTAGTGTGAACGCGGGCTCAAGGAATAATAGAATACATGAAATCATTTTTCCCAACAATTTAGATAGGTCCATTAGAAACACCCTCTTAAGCGCCCTGATTTCCTTAACCAATTTTTGAATGCTATTTAGTCTATCTGGTGACAGATAAACTTTGTCTTCCATCGTATCTATGACCACCCCTAAATAATTTAACCGAGTTGAAGGCGTTAATTGACTCTTCTTCCAATTTATTAAGAAACCATGCTCTTGTAGGGATAATAATGTGTTCTGAGTGTCTATGACTGCCTGATGAGCGGAAGGAGATAAAATCAAAATATCATCAAGATAACACTGGAGGCGTACCAGGATATTCCTGAGGTGGGCAGCTAGCGCTGCGAGGACCTTGGTGAAGGTCCTAGGGGCAGAGGCTAATCCGAATGGAAGTGGTTATTGTAGTGGTTATATAATAACCATCAGAATGGTGGTTATTGTAGCAGAATCTCAGAAACCTATAATGGGAGGACCGAATAGCAATGTGCAGGTACGCCTCCATCAGGTCTATGGACGTGAGCACGTCCCCTTTCCTGATGCCCTGTAATATTGATAGGAGGAGGGTATGCATTTTAAATTTGTGATATACTCAGAAACGGTTGAGACATTTCAAATTGAATATCGCTCTCCACCCCCCTGAATTTTTTTTTGGGCACAATGAAAAGATGTGAATAAAAACCTTGCCCTTGTTGGTTGATCGCTACTGGTTGGATGGCTCGTATATCCAGTAGATGTTGGATCGCGGAAACCATGAGATTACGCTTGACCGGGTCTCTGGAAGGAGGGTATGACATGAAGGAATCTGGGGGAGTGGATCTAAATTCCAGCACAAGTCCAAATCTAACTGTATCTCAGACCCAGGCGTCAGAGGTAGAGGAGTCCCATTGGTCAGCAAATAACTTAAGACGTCTACCAATGGGAATTGGGTCCCGGGAGTTATCTTGGTCACCGGAAGAATCCAGGGAAGGGCCAAACAATCTATCTCCTGCAATGGGGGATGAGGCCAGCTTGGATTTGTGTTTGAAGTCGGCTTGCCAGTGTCTTAACCATAGCAAGCGACGCACTGTGACATGTGAGGTAATGGCCCTTGCTGAAAACTTGACTGCGTGATAGGTAGCATCGGCAGAAAATTCAGCAGCTGCCGTAAGTTTGGCAATGTCTTGGTGCGCCCTGATGTTAGAAGAAGGAACATGTTGTTTCAAAAGATGAAACCATCTAAGAGACGACTGTGTGAAGAAGGAGGCAGCCGTGGCTGATCTGATAGCCCATGCATCAGACTGATGAGCTTTGCGTAGGGCTAGCTCGACCCGTTTTTCCTCCGGCTTTAACGCCTCCAGTGCCTCACTGGGAATAGAGGGGGATGCTAAAGCCACTATAGGATTTTCTACCTTGAGGGTACCCAGTAACTTTGCTAAATCAGGGTCCAAGTTGAAGTATTTCCTATCATGTCCAGTTGGGGAGGTGTATACCGCTGCAGAAGCCCACTGCTTCTGCACCAGGTCCGAAAATACGGGTGGAACTGGAATTACCTCTGCTTCAACTAGCTGTTGGTTGAAGATCATGTCCTCTGGTCCCTCCCCTGAAGGGTTAGGTGTGTCAGATGGTTTTGGCTTTTTAGATCTGCAATGTACTTTGCCTTAAACAAGAGAGATTTGAAAAGCTGTGGCCGGAATAAGTCTGTAAAAGCAGGCTGGACAGGAATAAGACCTTCATCCTCAGACATTTCCCCTTCTAAGGGGTCTGTCTCTGACAGGGGCTTGCTATGGTGAATAGATCCCACTTCAGACTCAGCCATTTGGAAAAATTGATCCACTTCCTCTTTCTCCTCCAGCCCTTGGAGGGGGGTCTCCCCCTGTAAATGTACCTGGGACTGGTGTTGTTCTGACCTGGTCAGTGACCTCAGTGGTTGGGGCTATTGGTCAGTGGCCATAGGGTAAGGTCTGGACATTACCGCGTGTTGAAGCCCTGCTGCAATCCCTTGGCGAATAGCCATCTCCATCCAGGCTTTCATCCTTTCTGGGACCTCCTCAATGAAGCTGTCACCCTGGTGAACGGCTGTCGGAGTGAATGTGGCTTCAGGGGCCCGTCTGGTTGGTGTTCCAGACACTTGGGCCTGTTGTCCTTATGGAGTCAAGCTGCGCCTGGATGAAAGGGAGAGATCTAGAGGAGGAGGAAGGTGGGAAGAAACTGATGGGACTGGAAGAGGGGGCACCCTGAGATACAGCATGGACCTCTCGAGTATGCCTGTCTATTTGCTTTTGTAAGGCCTTATGGCGCCTTAAGGCATCCCTTTCTGAAGGTTTAGGATTTCCACTGTGTTTTGATTTGGCTTTTGCCTTCAAGCAAGGTGCCTGAGAGGTGCTACCATCTGCTTTTTTGATTAAAATTAGAATAACAGTAATTGAATATAATTTGTGTACAAGGCGGTTGGCATGCCCAGGGTCCGATCTGAGTCAAGAACGGTTGTCCTGATAAAGTTATTATTGCCCCCTTTTATTTTATTTATTCTTTTTATTTTACTGGTGTCTATATATACATAATAAGTCGTATCTCAGTAATAATATTTTCTTGAAAATTAAAATATTATACTGTTAAGTAGTTTGTTACCATGAGTGATTATTATGATTGTAATAATTATGA
This sequence comes from Laticauda colubrina, assembly GCA_015471245.1. Taxonomy (NCBI): domain Eukaryota; kingdom Metazoa; phylum Chordata; class Lepidosauria; order Squamata; family Elapidae; genus Laticauda; species Laticauda colubrina. Next base: position 32,700,333 of record BLBF01000032.1, read on the forward strand.
TAAAATTTTTGCTCTAATTACTTGTAATTGCTCCTATGAGTAGTGATATATATATATATATTCCAATATTAATAATAGAACAACCAGGATTAATGTGTAATCCAATTAGCCAAATAGCGAACGCCTAAGGCCCGGATTGATGATTGAAAGGGCCTTCAGGAGCTTCCCTGCACAGGCGGACACTGGCCTTGCTGCTTGCTGCTGTGCCACTGAGAATAAGGCTGTGAGGGTTAAGCCAACAATTTTAAAAGGCAAATTAATTATCCTCAAGTGCAGGTAGCCAAAACGAGGGTAAAATAGCTCTCAGAATCCTGGAGGGATTCTGCTGCTTCGAGCAGAAATACCTCACACAGCTCAAGAAAGACAGACAAGGCGCGAAGCCACAAGGTGGCACTCAAGATGGCCTCCAGCAGTTAAAGTTTTTTCGTGCGCTTCTCAGCAGCAGCTTCCCACCTTGCAAACAAAGCCGGAGCTCAAATGAAGCCTGAGCTCTCAATTCAGCAGAATGGCAGAGAAGAAGGGGAATTAATCCTAATTAACTTCCCCACTGAAGAAACGGTGTTTGGAGGGGGGGGTAAAGGTGATATGACTTTTAAAAAATGAAATATCAAGCCACTAGCAAGCAAACGGAATAAAAGACACAGCGGCAATCAAACTGGCAGAGGTAAGGAAATTTTGGCTGTGGGGAGGTGGCGCAGAGCAACACCAAAAGCCTCCCGCCACCTCTCTTTTTTTTTGGGTGGGGGGGGGTGAACAGCGCTTCCCTTAAACCGACTCTCAGACTGATAAAGGATTGACAGCTAAAGACAAAGAAAACCAAAGGAAACTGAATTGCAATCAAACCTGCAAATATTCCTGTTTCGGTCAAAGAAGTATCCAAAGCACTGCCTGTCTCGCATGAGGCTGAGCAAAAACTGGGGAACGCTGAGGAGGAGTCACATGGTGGAGGAGAAGCATTCCACAAATCAAGCTCAGCCTGTGAATGCGGAGACGAAGCACCTCCCCACTACTGGATGCTCTGAACAGCTCATCGGAGAATGTTGTTCCAGGAAAATCTGCCAAATACCTTCTTAGTTTCCAGAGTCAAATTCTTAATACTCCATGAAAATGAAAAAAAAGGCCACCATATAGGAGCTAGTGGCACATTTTTCATGTGTTTTCTCTTTCACAAACAGTAAATAAGTACAAAATTACAAAACTAAAGACAAGTCAACAAAGTATGCACCCAGCGCATACCAAGCAAGGAACAAAAGTATTTTCAGAAATAGCAACATTTATATCAAGCATAGTCATGTAAGAAACTGAGGGTCTAAACCACAACTTCTTAATCACAAAGTTTTCTTCTATACTGGAGTAATCATATGATACAGACTTTGGGGTATTTTACCTAATCAGGTATAAAGGACTATAGGCATTAGATGAGCCAAAGAGTCAATTCGATGGTATCAATAGAAAATAAGTCTAACTGGTTCTGGGAAATCTGATGCTTAAAAATAGACATCTCAATTTTGAAAAGTATATTATATTCATAATTCAATGTGGCCAATGGCCTCAGTATGCCCTACACACAATTCAGAGGGCACTGAGCAATTTAAATGAATAATAAACATTTGGTGTTTGGAAGAAAAGGACAAACTGGAAGAACATTCATAATTCCCAGCTGAGAATAAAATGTGAGATACTATCTACAAATATTTTCTTAGTCACATATACACACTATATACATGACAGCCATGTACATGATATATCCATCTATGCATCCATCTACCCATCCTTGAAACCACAGAAGAAATTGGATATTAAAAATAATGGAGTAGGATGCAAAGGATTTGATCAACCTCAGTTACTTTCCATTGGCAAGAGTCATAAATCATGCAAGTTCAGAGCTACTCACTGCCCTGTTTTTCACATTACTTCTCTCAGATGTTTCCTCCACAATAAGCCATTTAATATTTCTGCCTCTCCTCTATATCCTGCTCTGTCTCTGTTGCTCTTAACTTGTCTTTTACCTGATTCTGCCAGCATTTTAACTGCTTTTGCTTTGGCCAGCTCCAGGGCTGTGACCCAGCGCTGCCGTTCAACCTCTGAGCTGGCCTTCAAGTGGTAGGTCTGTGCCCCTCCATTGGAAATAATGAAATTACAGGAGTCCTCCACAGTGATGTTTGCTGTGGCCAAGTTGATGGTTCCACGGCAGGTGTGTCGCATCTCTGCTTTGGATCTGTGGGCAAGGCACATAGAAAGCACAAGAGAATGAAGCAGTAAAAGTATCAGCAGTTTAGTCTGAGATTAAAAAAGAGAGAGAGAGGAAAAGCTATCTTACGTTTCCTTCACTATTAACAACAAGCTAGAAACACCATTAGACTGTATTTAACTGATGTAACTCAATTAATGGAAGGCTCTGTGATCTGGCAGATATTTTTGTTGGCAAGAAAGGTGAGGGAGACAATTTTATGCCCATCCATTCTGAATTCACATTATTTCCCATCCTTTTCTGAAAGTCACCAAATCAGTAAGACTAACTGGGTAGGAGAATGGTGAGACCCTGCAAGACAAGAAGAGATCATGAAAATTCATCTCCCTCCACACTCAAATTAATGGATGCTCTCATTGAAAAAGCCACTCCATGATACCAACAGAACCCCAGCCATTTCCATTACATATATAAAATAAGTGGCTAATCTTTCATGGGGCACGTCATGTTTATCACTGGAATATTTCAGGTCATAGCAAGTGGGCACAGTTTCAAAGTAGATGGAACTACAAGCGCTGGCCAATGAGTTATATATTTTTAAAACTGTGTTGCTTTAGGCTTATATGATAGGTTTTTAAAAATTCATTTCTATTTCAATTCTGCGATCAATGGGAGGAGGTTTTATGGAATACAGGGAAGGGGGATATAAGGGGGGGAGATAAGAGGGGAAGGAGAGAGGCTTAGGTTGCCTGATGCCCTGGGGCAGTAAGTAATCTGCTACTGTTCCCCCACAAGGAAGAAGTCTAGGGATTTCAGTGATTATAAATTGTTTAAGAATAACTACCAGATGTGATGTTCACCGAACCAAAGGAATGAGCTACCAATAAAAAAAATGGGCTTCTAGTACATAAAGCAATGAGACTAGAAACAGAATGCTAAAGCAGTTTTGCATATGAATAGACACGGTTTAAATTATATGATTAGCAGAAAAGTGGAATTAATCTGAGCTTTCAATTATTAAGTATGATAATGTTAATACCAACTATATTTCTTCCCTTCAGTATGTACATCTGGCCCTCTGATTTTCTAAGCATTCCTCCAATTAATTATTTGTACAGCAACTGTTTTGTGAGGTCGATCAGTACTATTCACATTTTTCAAATCCACAGCTGGGAATAAAACCTGGTTTAAGACATTATGAATGTATGGCAGCAACAATTCAAATTTAAAGTAGTGTAGATTCTCTAGCAATCAAGTGAAACGGAGAACAATTCTCTTTTGTTTCATAGTTCTAACAAAGGTATTGACTAGTTACACATTTTAGAATTTTCCCTCTCATGGACAAACATGATTAATTTTTTTTAATACATTCCTGAACAGTAACCTTATAGGCAGTAATTATATGACACTAATATGACCGTACCCACCGAGTTCAAGTATCCTTTACTCAAAAAGAAAAAAAACACACTCTTCCACAGATAATTTTGTCCACAGAAAAACAATGAGTCACATCATACCCTGCCAGACAGTGTGAAATGGTACTGCCTAGAAATAATGTGTTAATAGACACTTCATTTCTTTGATCAGACTAGCTATTTCCCCAAATTTCAGTGGCGTGCTGCTCAGTGCCTCCAAAATTATGCAACCAGAATGAAGCATCTCATCTGTCTAATGCAGGCTTTCTCAAAATGGTGCATTCCAGAAATGTTGGCATTCTAATTTCCAAAATTTCCAGCCACTCTTTCTGTGGCTATAATACCTGCCCATTTTGGGAGGTATAATCCCAATTCACTGGAAGAAAACAGGTTGGGAAAGGTTGGGCTAATTGCACCATAATTAAACCTAGTGTAAGAACTCTGGCCAAATAACAGTGAGAATTATGATTTATATAGATTCAAATCCAGAATTATTTACAAACTAGTGTTAAGCTTCCAAGAAAACCAAAGTGGAGGTGCACACATTGCAGGAGCATCAATTTTTTTCTACTGACCTGCAACAAGTTTGGTCTATAAATTCAGCACTGAATTTTGTGTGCATACCCAATTTAATAAACATATATGTATAAATGTTATTTGCGCTTCCATTTGAGCAGTTACATCACAAGCATCATTTGTCAAAATGTACAAAATGATACAATATTTAGTTAAAACATCTTTGGAGGTCTAGTTATGAATTGACTTCAGGGGAAACAAAGATGGATTTAAGATGCCTCTGCTTTTTGCAGAGGCAAGGACCATGACAGAACAAGGAGCTTGCAAATAGATTAGGGCCTCAAAATTCTTGCCTGGATAAAAGGGAGAAATTGAAAATGCATACAGATGTTCCTTGAAACCATAAAACAGCTGTTTCCAGAGGGTTTTAGATCTTTGAGAGCTGGGAGAGCCAGCTTTGCACAAGCCTTGGTGCAAAGAGACATCGGATTTGCCCACAGTCGGCCATTTCTGAAAATGGCTTGTTAACCCCCTTTTAGAAAGAAGTTATTTCACACATTAATTTTTTTCTATAAAATATATTGGTCGTTGTTTCCGTTCTTTTAATTGTATACTAACAGAAAATAACGGGGAGAAAACAAAAATTAAGTACTGCACACTTTATGATAGCAAAAAAATATTGCAAATGTGTGTGGAGGATTCTTCATCAAAGTTAGAACAGTCTAAATAACATAGTTCTCATTGTGTCTTTCAAATAGTATTTTATAGCTGGGAATTTCCACTAAAGATCTAGTTGATTCAGTAGATTTAGAAGATGGGACTGCAAATGCTAGGTTATATACTTAATTTTGGATTTTTATTTCTTTATTTTTTTGTTAAATATTTGGATTTAAATGATAATAGTGAGAGATGAATACATATTATAAAAATATTTTTGCTAGTAGATAAAAGTATTTTTTTCCTTTTAGCTTTTTTTCTTTTTGCATAGAGCATAAAACACTCACAAAAAATGCTCAGGGTCTTTCCTAGCACAGAAAATTGTCCCAAGATTCTCTTAAAAAACAAAAGAAAGACCCAGCAGCCATTACATTCCTCAAATGTTTACTGTGATACATATCAGTCACAAAACCCAGGAATGAGGAAATTTTAAATATTTTGGGGGAGTGGTGGAGAGAAGTGTGAGTGGATGGGAATCCCAGCTCCAGACTAAAGGAAAAGGGTATGAGTATTTGTTGTGGCATCCAAGGGTACTGGAGAAATCAGGATTAAGCATATGTTATTTACATGGAATCTCTGGAATGGAAATCAATAACATATCCTAGTTAGAAATACGTGTGTGTGTGTGTGTGTGCACAGATATATGAAGGGATTACCTAATAATTATTAGAGATGAAATCCAACACAATAAGGAGGGACTAATTTGGGAAAATCTAGTCCAACATCTATGTCTGTATACACACAGTTCCCCCAACCCCTGGGATATTTCCTTTGACAACAAGAGCTAATCAGCATTTCATCAATGAGACCACAATATTTATAAGAGGCTTTGCTTGTCAACCATACCATAATTCCTTCCTTCCTTTCAATTCTCTCAAAACTGGCTGGAGATATTACTGTGCTTCCAAGGTTTGCAGAAATAACCAACCACACATACCTTTGGACGTTCACCCAACTCCTCCCCGCTCCAGCCTAAACAGAGAACAAAGTCCTCTTATATTGACCTGGTACCAGACAGAGACATCTCTTTCCCACTGAGAAGCTGAGGAACTGAGCCTGGAATATGTCTAACCTACTTGGAAGGAAGGACACAGAAACTGCCAATAAGTATTACTACAAATGCCACTAGCTTTCTACCTCCCCATCCCATGAGTCTAGGGAAAGTAAAAAGGCAGGCCTCCTTCTCAGCAACTTCAGACCACCAGAGAAATATGACCTCCTGTTGCCAGCTATTCTTATCCACCTGAGTCTGGTTGCTTTATGAATAATAAAGAGCTTCTGGTTAACAAGCAAGGGATGTCTGCTGATGGCACTTTCTAATCATGTTTCTTTTTTCTACAGGGAGTCCTTGACTTACGACCGGTGTCATGGCAACCATTCAAAGTTACGACACCACCCCCCCCCAAAAAAAAAAAAAAAAAAAAAAAAAAACTAGTGATGACTTGATTTTGAAGTTACAATAACTGAATTCACCCCATGATCAAGGGGTGGCATTTTGCGCTTTTGGCAACAGACTTATTTTTACAGTTGTTTGCAGTGTCCTGCAGTTCTTTGACTGTGATTTTTGATGATGATATTAATAATAATATTTTGGCCAGTTGTCTGGGTTTACTTCTAATTTCTGGCAAAAGAATCCCACCCATTGAGCATAAGGGATTTACTTAAAGAGTCATGGCATTCGCTTCATGATCACCACAAAAATGCCAAAAAATTGGGTCTGGTCACATGATGTCTCAACTTATGACTGCAATTCTGGGCTCAGTTATGGTTATAAGTTAAGGACTACCTATACTGAACCTATGCATAATAGGAATTTATATGAGGATACTAGGAGCTTACTGAAAAATAAATCCTGGAAGAAGGTACTCTTATGTTAATTTCATACTGTTGCCAAACAAACTACATGATCATTTTCATGAAATCATCAGAAGACACAATCAGACACACCATGAAGTTCAATGATGAAAAAGTAGAACCACTAGCAAGCCTAAATTTGATTTGGAGACAGAAAGAATCTGCTGAATATCAAAAATACAAGTGTAAATATGTTTGTATAACCTAGATCTATAACTCCAAATCCGGGTAGGCCTCAACTTACAACCATTCATTTAGTGACTATTCACAAAGTTACAGCAATACTGAAAAAAGTGACCTATAACCATTTTTCACATGATCATTGCAGCATCCCCATGGTCAAGGAATCAAAATCCAGGCATTTGACAACTGGCATATATTTATGACAGTTACGCTATACTGGCCTAATGGCTGAAGCACCAGGCTAGAAACTAGAAAACGAATGAGTTCAAGTCCCACTTTAGACATGAAAGCCAGCTGGGTGACCTGGGGCCAGTCACTCTCTCAACCCACCCCATCCCACCAGGTTGTCATGGGGAAAAGAGGAGAAGGGAGATGTGTTTGGATGTGTTCCCCACCTTGAGTTGTTTGTAAAAATAATAAAGATAGGATACAAATTAAATAAAAATACATAAACCTGTAATCTTCTCAATTAGCTTCTGACAAGCAAAGTCAATGGGGCAAGCCAGATTTGCTTAATAACTGCACAATAAATTTAACAACTGCAGTGGTTCACTTAACAGTTGTGGCCAAAAAAGGTTTTAAAATGGGGCACAACTCAAGTTAACTGTCTTGCTTAGCAATGGAAATGTTGGGCTCCATTGTGATAGTAAATTTACGACAGCCTGTCCTAATCTGCCTAATAACGTATTTAAATTTAGAGATTACATTTTCCTTTGATGCCCCTCTTTCCATGAAAGATCACTCATGTGAAATCTAGCTGCACAATTCTATAAGTATCTACTCAGATTTAAATCACACTGATGTAAGTTTGCAGATTTATGTTGTTTCTCTGCAGATTAATTTAGAAGCAATTCCCACTGTATCATGTGAATTTATTTACAAATACAATTGAATATAACCCGGCTTTACAAATTTTCAGGAATGTTCATAACCAGGTTTTTACACTCATGGAAATGTTTCTATTTGAGATGTATAAGGAATAATATCCCTGCCATTTCATGAGTAGTGTCATAAGCATTTATAACTGAAACTGAACCTGTTGCACAGCTCAGATAGCTGGAGGCACTTTAAACAGTACAGCATTATCTACTGAGCTCAGGAGACACTTGTGTTTTAATTTATCTCCTGGAAAGTGGTACCTTAAATATATTTAGAAGGACATTTACAATATGCAGCATGGTTAACATACTCTGTATATAATCTCAAGTATTGATCATAAAGTCATAATTTTGTTTGTTGAAGAGACAAATGAGCTTCAGTTCAAATGCTTACCATATAATTATGACAAGAATTAACAGACCAGCTTCTATCAAATACAGATTTCCTTTAAACCATGTCATTTTTAAAGAGAAAAAATGTTCCAAGACCAATAATTTTCTCCTCACAAAAAACCCTATTATTTTTTAATCCCATTTCTATTCTGAATTTCAGTTTTCTGAGATCAATTTTCAGTTGCATGGCTTAAGACTATCACACATCAACAGCCCAACAACAGAGTGACAACAAATTCAATGTTTATGATAGAATAGATGAGGGGCAGATGATTCCATCCCTTCATTTCAGACTGCTTCTGAAAGTTTTCATCTATACTACAATGCCTGATTTATAAAGTGTTTTTAAAACAGAGTTCTGTGCTTGGCAATGGAGAAAAGAATTGCTAACCACTTGGTAGCTAATAAAAATACACTATATTATTTACAGATCAGTAATTTTATGAGTCTAGTTAGCAGGCTGATTTATTATTTCAAATGTCTTCATGCATTAAACCCCAAATAAAAGTGATGATACACAAGTCTGGGTTCCAAATGGAACATCACACATAATTCATTAGAAGAGATACTTCAAGTGGTAGTTACTTGCATTTTGAAACAGCAACTAGTAGCAACTTTTCTCTTGTACAACAATAAAACTGCTAGGTAAACTCAGGACAAATAAGGGAAATGAGTCTCTCTTTCAAAGGAAAACAAATTCTTTAAGCAAACCACAATAACATTTATCAATACACAAATAAATTATCTAACTTCAGAAATGCTCTTTTGATTTATTGCAATAATCTTCTGTTTGATCATTTAATAGAGGAGCAAAGCCAATGTCAAAATGCTCCACCATATTCAATGCCTTTTCCTGTAGGGCACAGAATAAGATGGACACATTTGAAATTCTCCATCTATATTCTGGATTGCTTCCCCTCTAATGGCTGGTCTAAATTTTCCTCTGGAGTGAGAGGATCATGTTTCTTTAGATCCTTATCCTGTCTTGCCTTGCCTCCAGATACACACATTTCCTCTTGGTGCTTCTGAGATCAAAATGACCTTCGAGAGCAGATTCCTTGAAGCAGACAGGAGGGATTCAAAGTCAAATTTAGTATTCTGAAATTGGAGTCCCTCCACCTCTGACCTGAAGGATTTAGGAGAATACTAGAGTCTTTCAAATAGCAGATTATACACTTCATTAAACTAAATGGTTTAATTTACAGAGAAATACACACAAACTTATTATGTAGTGACCCACAAGATTTGAAAGTGAAAACTCTGTTGCTTAATCTGCAGTGACATATTAATATTTATATGAAATATGTAGGTGGGTCAGAGAGAGAGGCAATCCAGCACTGTAAGTTAAAATGGGCTGTTTAGAGAGATAGACAATAAATATTGGTAAGCATTTGCTTAGCAGAAAAAATGTCCTGAAGATAAATTAAACACAAATGTACCACAATTTAAAGGAGAAGCATTTCAAATGGGATTGTTTCTAAAAGCAAAATCTAACAGCTTGGAATGTTATAATTTTAATCCAGTACTTTTCAAAGAAATTGAGGGCAGTATTCAGCAGCTTTTCCTATCCTTGCATCTCAGTATGTGTGTATGTGTGCATGCATTTAATTAATTAATTAATTAATTAATTAATTTCTGGACTGCCTTCTTCTTGGTGGACCTCATAGCAGTTTTGTTTTCTCCAAAACCAAAAATGTTTGTAAGGGGAGAGTCTTAAATAAAATTAACAAAAATAACTCCAACAATACCCAAAGACAGAAAGTACAAAAATTAAAACAAAGCTAATTTATCAAAAAGACCACCACCACCACCACAACAAAAGAAGTAACAAACCAACTTATAAGACGATTTGGTCCTGAAGTTATTTCATAATGAATGCATGAACAAACATGCCTTAACGGTTTTCTAAAGAAGATATTGTATTGTGGAAACCAGCCAAAGTTTCCTTCAGGGGAGAATTTCATCTAGGCTGTAGGTAGCGAGAATCCTCAAATAAACTGGGTTGAAAATGTTCTTGTTTTGTCTGCACAGCCAGCCGTTTAACATAGTTAAGCAAGAATGTGAACCTATGCCTTTGTCCAAATAGGTTATGCCACATCCACAGCCTCAAAAGAGCTGCAGTGTGTGACATGGAAAGTTTGTGAATGTTTCCAAGCTACTGAAATGAATGCTTCTCCCAACTTTGACAACACCTATCTCAGAAGAGTTAATTATTCCCACAGCAGTAGCAGACAGTCGCTTAGATTTCTGGAGTGAGGAGACAACACCTAGTCCAGGGGTCTCCAAACTTGGCAACTTTTAAGACTTGGACTTCAACTCCCAGAATTCTCCAGCCAGCCATGCACAATATATATAGCCTGACTCACAGACGAACCCAATACAGAAGCCTGATAATGGCAGATGAGATTCTGCTGAAACGTTGCTACAACTTTAAAAGCACAACTACAATGACGTGAGATAATACCCGAAGGAAGCACACACACAGAGAGAGAGAGAGAGAGAGAGAGAGAGAGAGAGAGAGAGAGAGAGA